>VYZX01024881.1:2219-35404 GCA_013401335.1 Brachypteracias leptosomus
AGAGACCTTGGAGATCATGGAGTCCAACCATCAACCCAGCAGAGCCAGGGTGTCACCGACCCCTGTCCCTCAGGGACATCTCCAGGGATGGGGACTCCACCCCTGCCCTGGGCAGCTCCTTCCAGCCCTTGCCATGAAGAGGATGCCCCTCATGCCCAACCTCAACCTCCCCTGGGGCAACTTGAGGCCGGTTCCTCTTGTCCCTTGTGAGAAGAGCCCGACCCCACCTGGCTCCAACCTCCTGTCAGGGAGATGAGATCATCTCCAGAGGTCCCTTCCAGGTTCCCTGTGCACCCCTGGAGCTCCTCCAGTCTCTAATCCTGGAGCTCCTCAGATGTTTGCTCTGTCCACATCATGATGTTGCTCACAAAGGTGGTGGAAGGACCTGGAGATGAGTCAGTGCTGTTACAACATGGAGCAGGGAAGCTCCTGAGGCTGGTAGGACTGAAATGATGAGTTCCTGCTGCCCAAGCCTCTCATTCTTCTCTAGCTCACACCCTTTGGTGCCTTCATAAACTCCTGAGCAGTTGAGAAGAGCTGGAGATCCACCTTGGCTGAGATCCACCTTGGCTGCCCACCATGCCTGGGGAATCTCAGCTGCCCCCTTTCAGTTCTCCTGGGGTTGGGAACAGTTCTGGTGGTAGAACATGGTCCAGAACATCTCCTGTGAGAGCCTGGATCCCCTGAGACCCACCACTGTCTTCTCCACAGGTGGCAGTCTGTAACTTGGCCTCCCTAGCCCTCAACATGTACGTGACCTCGGAGCACACCTACGACTTCAAGAAGCTGGCTGAGGTCACCAAGGTGATCGTCAGGAACCTCAACAAGATCATTGACATCAACTACTACCCCGTGCCAGAGGTGAGCACTGAGCCAGGACCTCCTGGGGCTGCTCCTGGGGGCCTCTCAGAGTCGTTTGGGTTGGAGAAGACCTTGGAGATGATCCAGTTCAACCAGAGGGTTGTCCTGTAGTGATCCCAGTTCAGGCTGGGGCAGAAGGAATCGGCCAAGGGGGGTTTGTAAACATGTTGTGGTGGGTTCCACAGTTCCATGAAGTACCTGTTGGCTGATGTGACCCCTTGGTGGTGGCTTCTTGAGCTCCAACCCTTAGTGAAGTGGTTGTAGAAAAGCCTCCCCGTGAGGTGGGTCAGCAGGTGGGACCTTTGTCCCCACACAAGGACTTCTGGGAAGCACAGAGAGGTGGAAGTGGAGCAGGGAGGAGGACCCTGGAAGGATCTCAAGAAGGTTTAACTTGGTCTTGGAGGGTTTGGGCATTTCTGGGAGGGCACCTCCTGGAGGGAAGGTGGGAAGGGGGTTGGCAGTTGAAGACAAATGTTGTGAGAACATGAAGATGGGTGTTGGAGGAGGAGATCAGGAATCCTTCTGGTTGGAGGAGACCTTTCAAGGTCATTGAACCCATTTCTTCTGTCCCCTCACCCCCCACCCCAGGCAGAACGGTCCAACCGGCGCCACCGCCCCATCGGCATCGGGGTGCAGGGCCTGGCAGATGCCTTCATCCTCATGAGGTTCCCCTTTGAGAGCCCCGAGGCCCAACGCCTCAACCAGCAGATCTTTGAGACCATCTACTACGGGGCTTTGGAGGCCAGCTGTGAGCTGGCCAAGGAGCAAGGACCTTATGAGACCTACCAGGGGTCTCCTGTCAGCAAAGGGGTGAGTACCAGGGAGGGTCCTGGGTCAGGGTCATCTGCTGCTGGGGCAGCTCAGGCTGCTGATGTTGAAGAACAACATCTAGAGCTTGAGTTTTCCTCCATCACTTGGCTCGTGGAATTATGGAATCACAGAGTTTTGGTTGGATGAGACCTTCAAGGTCATTGAGTCCATCCCTGCCAGGGCACCACCAACCCCTGTCCCGCAGCACCACATCTCCAGCCTTGGAAACCCCTCCAGGGATGGGGCCTCCACCACAGCCCTTCACAGCCCCGACCACCAACAGATTGTTCCTCAGCTCCCACCTCAACCTCCCCTGGGACAACTTGAGGCCGGTTCCTTGTGTCCCATCAAAAGCTGGGGGAGATGATGATGCAGGAGCTTCGTGGAGGCCAGACCATAGAGACCCCTCCTTGGGACTGACATTTTGATGTCCCACCCGTGGAAGAACCTCCCTGTCTGACCAGGAGCACCCCTCTTGTTCTCCAGGTGCTGCAGTACGACATGTGGAACGTCACCCCCTCGGACCTGTGGGACTGGAAGGCTCTGAAGGAGAAGATTGCCAGGTGAGGGGGCTCTGGCACCACCTGAAGTGCCCTCAATGAGTTCACTCAACTCCCATGGCTCTGATTTTTAGATCCAATCAATCAATCAATCCCCTGCCTCATGGCTGGAGGGGTCTCGAGCTCCTCATGAGCTGCTCCTCTGGGTTTTGTGGAGTTGGGGTGGATTTTCTCCTGACTAAAGAGCCTGGGGATGAGAACAGCCAAGACTTGGGTTCTGCTTCCATGTTGGCCAACGTCACAAGTCTAGTGGAGCTTCCCCATGGCCCCTGCAGATCACCTGAGGGTCTGGAGGTCACCCTGAGGGTGTGAGCTGAGGGTTCCTCACACCAGCCCTGCAACCTCTGCCCTGCTTGGGTCTTCTCTCACGTGGTTGTGTCCTCCTAACTCTTGACCTTGCCTGTCTAGACACGGTGTCCGGAACAGCCTCCTCATCTCCCCCATGCCAACGGCCTCCACTGCTCAGATCCTGGGCAACAACGAGTCCATCGAGCCCTACACCAGCAACATCTACACACGCAGGGTCCTCTCGGGAGAGTTCCAGGTGAGACACAGACAGGCTCTGGTGGCACCTCTTGGGTGGCTTTGGAAGCCACACACTTGGTGGGCACTGGACCAGGCTGCCCAGGGAGGTGGTGGAGTCACCATCCTTGGAGGGGTTCATAGAATGAGTAGATGTTGCCCCTTGGCCTGGCCCTGGCCACCACTGACCAGAGTCTGGCCCCAGCCTCTTGCCCCCACCCTTGAGCTCTTGAGCACCATTGAGCAGATCCCCTCTGGGGCTTCTCTTCTCCAGCTCAGCAGCCCCAGGCCTCTCAGCCTGTCCTCCAGTCCCACCAGCATCTCCACAGCCTCCACTCGACTCTCTCCAGCAGCTCCTGGTCTCTCCTGACCTTCAGAACCCACAACTGGACCCAATCCTCCCGAGGGGGCCTCAGTGGGTCAGAGCAGAGGGGCAGGAGAACCTCCCTTGACCTGCTGCCCACACTCTTCCTCACACCCCCATTTAGGCCGTGGGCAGTGGCCCTGGAGAACATCTCTTGGTGTTCCTCATGCTCTCCCCTTCCTCATCTACAACGTCCAGTAACTTCTCCCATTAGTGTTGGACTCAATGATCTCAAAGGTCTCTTCCAACCACAGGGATTCCATGACTCGTGTCCTCTGAGGTTGGTGTCAGGGTGTGTGGCTGAGCAGAAGATCCAAGACCTTCCTCCTTTGCTCCTCACAGGTGGTGAACCCCCACTTGCTGAAGGATCTCACCGAGAGGGGCCTGTGGAACGAGGAGATGAAGAACCAGATCATTGCCCACAACGGGTCTATCCAGGTACCTGGAGGAAACCAGAGAGGAGGTCCCAGGGTTGCTGCTGGGCTGGGAGCTGGTTTGGGGTCCTCGCTGTGCCAGTGACTCCTCCTGAGGAGGAAACTCCCTATTTGGGGACATTTCCACCAGGAACCTGAGGAGATGTGTTGGATCTCTGGGCGTTGGCTCCTGCTGGAGCTTCCCCAGGTGGTGGAAGCCCAATGGAAGTTGGGTTTATGGATTATTGCTGGACCAGAGTCGTGCTGCTGGACTTCAGGGAGGTTCTGCAGATGTTGGGTTCCTGTTCCTTGGGGGTATTTCACAGCAGGGGGTGGGCTTGGGACAGGAGCTGAGCCCGTGATGTCAGGTCCAGGAGCTATACTTGGAGGTGTCCATCTGGGCTGAGTCACTTGTGGGGCTGGAGTTGGAGATGCTGCTTGGGGTGGTGCTGACAGAGCCCGTCCTGCTCCTCATGGAGATCTCTGGATGGCTTTTTGTAGGACCTCACAGGCATTGAGGGCCAGGCAGGGATGGTCTGTTCACAAACTGCTTCTCCTCAGGTTCCCCCAGAGATGTTCTCCTCCAGCAGGGGAGGTTCCTTCAGGCTTGGGACCTTCCAGAGATGGGAAGTTTGGGGTGGTCCCCCTGGGCTGGGCACTGGGGAGGAACAACCTCCAATGGTGGGGTCCGGGTTGGGCCCCTCCCTCCCTCCCAGCACGACCTTGAGGGGCTGGAGTGTGTCCAGAGAAGGGCAAGGAAGGTGGGGAAGGGTCTAGAGCAGGAGTGTGGTGAGGAGCAGCTGAGGGAGCTGGGGGGGGTTGAGCCTGGAGCAAAGGAGGCTCAGGGGAGACCTTCTGGCTCTGCACAACTCCCTGACAGGAGGTTGGAGCCAGGGGGGGGCGGGCTCTTATTCCGAGGGAGAAGAGGAACCAGCCTCAAGTTGCCCCAGGGGAGGTTGAGGTTGGAGCTGAGGAACAATCTGTTGTTGGTCAGGGCTGTGAAGGGCTGTGCCAGGCTGGGCAGGGCAGGGGTGGAGTCCCCAGCCCTGGAGATGTGGTGCTGAGGGACAGGGGTCAGTGGGGCCCTGGCAGGGATGGGATGGTTGGACTTGATGGCCATGAAGGTCACTTCCAACCCAAACAATCCCATGATTCAGGGCTGCAAAACCCCTTCATGATCTCTGAAGTCTCAACAACTGATGGAGAACTTGACTTTGTGAACATGAACATTTGGGCCCTCCCTGGTCACACCACCTTGGAAACCTCTTCCCCTCCCTTTCAGAACATCCCCGAGATCCCCGAGGACCTGAAGCAGCTCTACAAGACCGTGTGGGAGATCTCCCAGAAGACCATCCTGAAGATGGCAGCGGACAGAGGAGCTTTCATCGACCAGAGCCAGTCCCTCAACATCCACATCGCCGAGCCCAACTACGGCAAGCTCACCAGCATGCACTTCTATGGATGGAAGCAGGTATCTACCAGGGCTTGGAGCCTTGGTCACCACCAGGGGCTGCTCAGCTCCTGCATGGAGAGATGTTCTCACTGGTTCACAGAAGGGTAAAGGGTTGTCTCCTCCCAAGAAGCTGGTGTCACCAGTTGGAGGATCTCTGGAGAGATGAATCTGTGGTTGCTTCTGGTAGTCCTGAGAAGATCAGGTTGGATGAGGTTCTGAGGGACCTGGTCAACAGCTCCCTGCAGGGAGGGGGTTGGACTTGGTGGCCTTGAAAGGTCTCTTCCAAGCCTAAACACTCAGTGATTCTATGACTGTGAGGCTGGAACAGTGGCGTGGGCTGAGGGAAGTTGTCCTCCATGTGAAGACATGGTTGGGGTTGGCCATGATTGGGGTTGGAAGAAGAGGCAGAGTTTGGCCATTGGTTGGGGGTTGGAAGAAGTGGTAGAGTTGGACCTGGAGGGTTGGAAGAAGTGGTAGGGTTGGCCATGGTAGGGTTGGCCATGGTAGGGTTGGACCTCTTTGACTCCTGCTTTTGCTCCTCAGGGTTTGAAGACGGGCATGTACTACCTAAGGACCAAACCAGCTGCCAACCCCATCCAGTTCACCCTGAACAAGGAGAAGCTCCGGGAGAAGGAGAAGCCCTCCAAGGAGGAGGAGGAGAAGGAGAGGAACAAGGCAGCCATGGTGTGCTCCCTGGAGAACCGGGAGGAGTGCATGATGTGTGGCTC
The DNA here is from genome assembly GCA_013401335.1 of Brachypteracias leptosomus. Lineage (NCBI taxonomy): Eukaryota > Metazoa > Chordata > Aves > Coraciiformes > Brachypteraciidae > Brachypteracias > Brachypteracias leptosomus. The sequence goes on from VYZX01024881.1 coordinate 7,931, forward strand.
CTAAGGGACCTGCCCTGCAGCACCAGCAAAGCCACCTGGCTGGAGCCTTCTTCTGAAGCATGGAGTAGAAGGTCAGGACGTGGAGGCTTTGCTGGAGCTGGGGCAGGAGGGGTGGTGGCTGTAGGGCTGGAGCTTCTCCACCCAAGCTGGGGTTGGTGCATGAGGTGGGGATGGGGGTGCAGGAGGAGTTATTGGGGTGCAGGAGAGGTTTGGGTGGTGCTTTAGGTGGGCTTCCTGGAGATGTGAGTGCTCTTCACCTTGAACCCCACGGGTTGGGCTTCTCCTGAGCCAGGTGGGGAAGGTGCCAACACCACGTCCCCAGCCAGCTCTCCTGGGGACCTCAGACACTTCTCATTGACTAAAGACTCTCCAGACCTGACTGACCCCTCCAGAGGTGGGTGCTGAGGTTGGGCTGGTGCCCTCATGGCCCAGGTAGGCTGGGGAAGCTGCACCTCTGCCAGTTGAGACCTCCACCCACCGGTTCCTGCTCTTCTCCTCCCCTCCTCCTCCTCCCTTCACAAAAAACCTTCTGGAAGGAGCAGAAGAGGTGGTGGGAGGAGGGTTCATCTCCACCCAGCTTCTTCTCAGTCCTGGCCAGAAGATGGCAGAAGAGCTGCACTGAGTTCAATCCTGGGTTCAACCACCCTGAACTTCTCAGCCAGGTCTCTGGTGAGGGGCTCCCAGGCTGCCCTTGGCCTGAAGGCCACCTCAGGGTGCACATCCCCCTTCTTGGTGGGGTTTTATCTGCATTAATCCACCCCCAGCTCCTCGATCTCCTCTAATTAATCAATTTCTGCTTCTCCCTCTACTTGACCTCCCCGCCCTGACATGACGAGGTCTCACCACCCACTTCTGGACTATTTATTGAATTCTTGTCCCTTGAACCCAGCCAGGCTCAATAAAAGGTGGAATGTCCAAGGAATGAGCTGTGGTATCTCAGGAACGTTTCTTTGGTGGGGTTTGATGAAAACTGAGCTGCAGCAGCTGGAGGTTGGGGCCTTCTGGGTGAGCTCTGCTCCCCTCGGGTCCTCCTGGAGAACCTGCTCGAGGCTCTTGGGGGCAAGGAAGTGTTTCAGGAGAACTATCTTGGGGGGGTTTTGGGCTGAGTTCAGTGGGGATCCTGCTCTAGCAGGGGGGTGGGACTAGGTGACCTTCAGAGGTCCCTTCCAACCCCACCCCTCTGGGATTCTGGGGCTCTTTGGGTCATTTTGAAGGTTTGGGGGCTGAGGGAACATCCAGGTTGTTCCTCAGTGATGTGCACAGAGCAGATACTGAGGTCACAGGGCAGGTCTGGGGTGGTGCTGGAGATAAGACCTGGACTCCTCCATCTGGGGTTAAATCCACTTGTCTTGTTTCTTCTGCTTCTGGTTTCTCCTGTAGAAGAGCTCTTGATAGATCCCCTCTGGGGCTTCTCTTCTCCAGCTCAGCAGCCCCAGGCCTCTCAGCCTCTCCTGCCCACACAGATGCTCCAGTCCCACCAGCATCTCCACAGCCTCCACTGGACTCTCTCCAGTAGCTCCTGGTCTCTCCTGACCTGGTTGAACCTCAGGGGGTTCCCTCCACCCAACTCTGCTCAGCTCCATCTCTTCTGCTGTGGTTGGGCTGAACCCAACCCCTTCCCTCCTGAACCTCTCCCCTGGGCAGCAGGAGCTGCTGCTCTCCAAGAAATGACCTTGAGCTACAAGGAGGGAGAAGAAACCAGAGGAGAGGGAAATGCTGGAGAGAGACTCTGCTGGGTGGGGAAGGAGGTGAGGTTCAGAAGGGGGCTGGAGAGGACAGAGGGGGGTGAGGACAGAACATGGTGGGACTGGAGCATCTTCGTGAGAGCCCTGGGGCTGCTGAGCTGGAGAAGAGAAGCCCCAGAGGGGAGCTGCTCAATGGTGCTCAAGAGCTCAAGGGTGGGGGCAAGAGGCTGGGGCCAGACTCTGGTCAGTGGTGGCCAGGGCCAGGCCAAGGGGCAGCGGGCACCAAGTGGACCCCAGGAGGTTCCATGGGAGCAGCAGGAGCAGCTGGTTTGGGGGGAGGGGGTTGGAGCCTGTGCCAGGCTGCCCAGAGAGGATGTGGAGTCTCCTTGTCTGGAGAGATCCCAAAGGGGCCTGGACACCATCCTGGAGCTCTGAGGGAGCTGCTGGAGCAGGGGGTGCCACCAGAGCATCTCCAGAGGTCCCACCACGCTGGGGTTCTCTGTGGCTCTTGTGTCCAGCAGCCAAGGGTGATGGGCTGGGGGTTGGGTGGTGCAGAAGGTGAAGCTGGGGGGGTGTCTGGGGGGACAGGACCCCATCCCCTGCAGCCCCAGGGAGACCTGGCATGAAGGAGCTTCCTGAAGACACCACCCACCACCCTTTCTCCAGGTTATTTTCCTTCAGGCCCATCCCAGGCTCTGGTGGACACCCCGGGGCCAGGAGGAGGATGTTTTATTCATAGCAAACTTGTTCCTGCTCCTCACCCTCCCCTGGGGGCTCCTCAGGAGGTTCTTTCATCCCCCAGCCCCTGATCCGTGTCTTCTGGGTGGACTTTGATGGGGAGATGTTGCTCAGCAGAGCCCAGGGTGGCTTTTAGCAGCTCATTAATGTCACTCAAGGTGGTCCCCAGGTGGCTTCTCAGCTCTGCAGCTCCTCATCCCTCCTCTGGTTGTCACAAATCCCTGCTCTTCACAAAAGGCTTTTTAACCTCCTGCCACCACCAACCGTGTCCAACCCTCCAGCTCCTCCTTGGGCAGGAAAACAACCCCCCCCGGGGTCTGCTGCCAACTGTCCTTGTCTGATTGATCTTCTAGAAACACCACCAAGGGTGGGGTCCTGCCCTGGGGTCACCACAACCCCCTGAAGGCTCCAGGTTGGGGAAGAGCTGCTGGAAAGTGCCTGAGGGAAAGGAGCTGGGGGGGCAACGTGGCCAGAGAAGGCCAAGGAAGGTGGGGAAGGGTCTGGAGCAGGAGTTGGTGAGGAGCAGCTGAGGGAGCTGGGGGGGTTGAGATGGAGCAAAGGAGGCTCAGGGGAGACCTTCTGGCTCTGCACAACTCCCCCCAAGGAGGTTGTGGTGAGGAGGGGGCTGAGATCTCATCTCCAAGTGATGGGACAAGAGGAAAGGGCCTCAAGTTGGTCCAGGGGAGGTTGAGGTTGGAGCTGAGGAACAATCTGTTGTTGGTCAGGGCTGTGAAGGGCTGTGCCAGGCTGGGCAGGACAGGGGTGGAGTCCCCATCCCTGGAGATGTGGTGCTGAGGGACAGGGGTCAGTGGGGCCCTGGTGGTGCTGGTTTCACAGCTGGACTTTGTGGCCCTGGTCCCACCAGGACCCTTCTCTGATCCTCAGCCCGGCTCTGTCCTCCCCACCCAGGATCCTCCTGACTTTAACTCTCTCTGCTGTCCCCCATGACCTGTGGATCTCTCCACCACTGAATCTCACGCCTCATTTCAGGCTCTGTCCCCTTGTCAAGGTCACTCCACCCCCTCCTGTTCCTGTGTCCTCCTCAGCTCCCTCCTGGCCCCACCTTCTCCTGCTCCATCCCTTGGTGGGTCTGGGCTGTAGGAGCTGGACAAGCTCTGACTTGGTTTCATTTCTCTTGCTGGGTGGTTGAGCTGATGCCTCTGAGCTCAGCAGCTGCAATGCAGCAGGAGAACATGGAGCTCCTCCTCCACCACCACCTCCTCCTCCTCCTCCTTCTTCCCCCCCACCTCCTCCTTCCCCATCAATTCACACCTTTCCAGGAGGACAATCCTGAACTCCATCCCTTCCTTAGCTGTGGGAAGTTCTCCAACCTCTCTCTAGATGCTGTTGAGAAACCCCAGAGGACAGAGAAGTTCTCCTGGACTCCCCCCAGACCCTGCCCAGGACTTGGTGCTCCACCAAAGCCAAGGGAGGTGTCAGTTCCCTGGAGTTCTGCTCTTCCAGTGCGATGTCCATCTTGGAGCTCACTCAGCTCCTCTCCCTGTCCCTTCCCACCAGCCATGGTGGGGTTGAGACCAAAGGGGCAGAAACTTCTCCTTAGCTTCAGCCCAGGCTTAGGGGGGATGAAGGATGGAAGGCTCTGAGCAGCCTGCCCTAGGTAGACATGTCCCTGCTTGTGTAGGGAGGTTGGACCAGATGACCTCTGGAGGTCCCTTCCAGCCTCCAACATTCTATGATGGTGCTGAGGGACATGGGTCAGTGATGACCTGGCAGGGATGGGGGAAAGGTTGGACTCAATGACCTTAAAAGTCTCTTCCAACCTTTGGCGAGAACCTCTGGTTCTCCTGCTGTCCCCAGCTCACTCCACCCCAGAGGCAGGAGGTCCCTCACACCCCCCAGGTCCACCACCAGCATGGCCATAGGTCCCAAGCACCCCTGTAATGGTGGCAGAGGGGACAACTATTGGGCCACCCCCAGCAGTTCATGCTGGGCAAGAGGTGACCTTGAGGAGCAGAGGCTGGAGCACAACTTGGTCCCTCACCCCTGGTGCATGAACCCCATGAACAGGTTCTTGGGACCCTCCAGGACCACCCTCAGCAGGTGGGACATCACCAGCAGGTGCCTCAGGCACCACCCCCTTGTCCTGGGCAGAGCCTCTGGGTGGTGTGGCTGGTGCCATGGGCCAGGAGCACCCCTTGGAGGTCCCTCGGCCTCACTGGCTTCTTCTCCAACAAGTCCTGGTTGAACTTTTCGTTGAGTTTTTATTTCCCACCAGAGAGCAGCCAATTAGTGCTAACGAGCCGGGCGGTAATTACAGCTCAGGGCCTCGGGAGGATCCACTCCTGGTGGCCACCAACCCTTGGCTGGTTGGCAAGGGGCCAATTAGCAGCTCTGCCTTTGATGATGGTGATGATGAAGATGCTTCTTGGCTGGGGATTTTGCAGCCAGAGCTGGTGGCACCGGGGTGGGGTGACCACCCCCATGTCCTCCTGGTCACCATGGGGAGGTGACCCCCTCCTGCTCCTTGGTCCCACTTTCAGCTCACTGTGACCAGCTCTGGGGTGTCCTCTGAGGACCCCCAAGCCCCATCATGGTTCCTCCATCTCCCCATGGTCTGGTGCCTGCTGTGAAGACCATCCAAGCCCAAACTCCTCAGGTCTGTAGAGATCAGAGCCACCCTTGTCCAAACCCAACCCTGTCCCAGCAGCCACCTCCAGGAGCTGGGTTCAGGTGGGGTTCCTCAAAGGGGTCTTTGGAGCTGCAACTCAACGTTGAGATCAACTCAATGAAGTTTTGAGCTGCAGACCCCAGGAAGGGTTGGACACAAGAGCTCTGGAGGGAAGGTCCTCGTTTAGCTGGGATTAAACTGGACGTTGGTTTTGGGAGCGACCTGAGGCCCCAGCGTGGTGGGAGGAGATGGTGGAGGAGCTGGGGTGGGGCAGGCTGGGGGTGAACAGGCAGGAGGATGGATGGAACCAGGGTCTGTGTCCAACCTGCAGCTCCAGGGCTGGACTTGTCAGGGGCAGTTTGGGTTGAAACCTCTGAATTCATCTTCAGGAGCCCTCATGGCCACGTGGATCTTCATCCAGCTCCTCCATGTCCTCCTGCAGACCCCTCCATGCACACCCAGGGCTGGGCAGCTCCACCCAACCCCACCAGCCTTTGGAGGCCCATCTCCAAGGCTTGGGTGATGGGCACCAAGCCCTGCCCAGCACTCCCAGGGTTAAACTCGTGTTTGCTTTGGACTCTCCACCCAAAGGAGACATGAAGAGTTGTTGATGGAGACCTAAGAGCTGGAGGTGTCCTGAGGCTCATTAACCAGCCCTGGTGGAGCTCGTGGCCACCTGACAGGTAAACAAGGGAAGGAGCCTCTTGCCTTGGGGCTCCTTCATGAGCTTTTGGTCTTTTTTTTGTTCCTTGTGGACATTTTGGAGGCTCTGGCCGGACACAGGGACGTGGGAGGTGGCAGGAGAAAAGGTCACCTGGGGCTTCCAGGTGGAACTGAAGATGTGAGAACTTGGCTTTTTATTTGTGGGAAGGTCCTGGAAGCACAGGAGGGTTTGGGTGGGAAGGGACCTTCCAAGGTCACCTGGTCCAACCAGAGGAGGAGAAGCAGGAGGACCCCTTCCCACCCCTTGTGAGGGAGGAACCTGGGTCCTGAGGCACCACGGGACCACCTCGCTGGTGCTGGGTGGGCTGGGTTGTCCTCTCTGGGTGATGCTCTTTGGTTCCTGGGCCACCTCAGGGGCTGGGATGCTTCTGGTGGGGTCAGAGCCACCACGATGCTGCGTTTCCAAGGGATGTCTTGGAACCAAGGGGAGCCTTGGCCAAGGGGACAGTTGCCCAGTGGCCACCAGGAGTGGCCCGTTGGCTTCATGTGGAGAAGCTGCTGCCATGTCAACGTCGGGCATCTGGTCTGGGTTCCTTGTCTGGTCACCATTGAGATGGGCTCTTCTGAGGGACAACTCATTGAGCTGCTCCTCACACCCATGTTGTGATGGGCTAAATTACTTCTGGTGGTGCCTCCTCCCCTCACCATCTGACCTGTCCTCAGCAGCTTGGGAGCCCCTGAGTCCCACCAGCAGCCTGGAGATCCCTTCCTGGACCTGCTTCACCTTCATGCCATAGATGAGGGGGTTGAGCATGGGAGGCACCGTCAGGTAGAGATCGGCCACCAGGACCTGGACGTGAGGAGCCAAGCTGGAGGAGAACATCTGCAGGTACATGGAGAGCAGGCCACCTATGTAGAAGATGAGGATGATGGAGACATGGGACCCACAGGTCCTGAGGGCTTTGAGACGAGCCTCCTGGGACGGCAACCTCATCACGGACCTGAGGATCATGGCGTAGGAGAAGGTGATGAAGACAGAGTCCATCCCCACCAGCAGCGTGGCCACGGTGAGGCTGTAGAGGTCAGTGGCAGTGGGGTCTCCACAGGCCAGCTCCACCACGGCCATGTGCTCGCAGTAGGAGTGGGGGATGACCCTGGCCCTGCAGTAGGACAGGCTGGTGAGGAGACACATCAAGGGTGTCATGACACCAGCCCCCCTGGCCAGGCACAACAGCCCCATCTGGGCAGCCCTGGAGCCCGTCAGGATGGAGGAATATCTCAGGGGGTTGCAGATGGCAACGTAGCGGTCAAGGGACATGGCCAGGAGCACCCCCGACTCCACCGCCGTGAACGTGTGGATGAAGAACATCTGGGTGAAGCAGGCCTCAAAACTGATCTCCCTGGAGTCCCACCAGAAGACACCCAACATTTTGGGGACCACGGCGGTGGAGAAGATGAGGTCGATGGCGGCCAACATGGCAATGAAGTAGAACATGGGCTCGTGGAGACCCTTGTCCAGCCTCACGGTGAGGAGAACCAGCCCATTGCCCAGCAAGGTCACCAGGTACGTGAGGCAGAAGGGGATGGAAATCCACACGTGGAGACCTTCCAGGCCAGGGATGCCCGTCAGGAGAAAGGGCAACGAGCCGGGGTTGGAGCAGTTGGGGGTTGACATGGTCTAGGTGGACCAAGCCACATCTTCATCCCAGGCTTTAGCTCCTGGAACAGTGACAGGAGAGTTGGGGGGTTGCTGCCAGCAGGTTGACCACGGGTGCTCCGCAGCTCTCACGTCATCTTGATGGATTCATCTTCCAGAACCTGTTCAGAAAGAGGACATGGGGGTGGGACCAACCACAAAGGTTCTGTCCCAACCATCAACCCATCCCTGCCAGGGCCCCACTGACCCCTGTCCCTCAGCACCACCCCTCCCGGGCTGGGGACTCCACCCCTGCCCTGGGCAGTTGTGCAGAGCCAGAAGGTCTCCCCTGAGCCTCCTTTGCTCCATCTCAACCCCTCCAGCTCCTCTTCACCACACTCCTGCTCCAGACCCTTCCCCACCTTCCTTGGCCTTCTCTGTTCTCAGAGAACTTGTGGATGCTCCATCCCTGGAGGTGCACAAGGCCAGGTTGGATGGGGCTTGGAGCAACCTGGTCTAGTGGGAGGTGTCCCTGCCATGGCAGGGGGGGTGGAACCAGATGATCTTTGGGGTCCCTTCCAACCCAACCCATTCTGTGACTCTATGATGGTTCAACAGCTTCATCTTGAGCTCTCTCCATCATCTAGTGGAGACTCATTTCCCTCCAGTAACTGCACCTCCTACCCCATCAGAAGATGGGATCAGCTTTGTCCACCAGGAGCCGTTTCTCCTGCAGCTCCATCAATGGCCCTAATTTCGTTTGATCCCAACCCTCTCACTCTTTATTGACCCAATCTCCTGGGGACATCTCGGGCGTTCTGCCGAGCGTTGACGTCAGGCTGAGGAACCTGCAGCTCATCACATCCCCCCACTTGGTCTGGCTGGAGGAACCGCCCGAGGACACGTCTGCAGCCACCTCAGCATGCCAGGACCCAGAGGTTTGGCAGAAGAGGTCCCAAGACCTCCTGGGCCAGCTCAGAGATGCTTTTTCCCCTCATGTGAGTCACTCAGATCTTCTGCTGGAGCTGTTGAGCGTCCTCCTCAGCCACCAATCAATTGAATTATGTTAATATATGAAGTTCTGGGGTGGACTTTCCCTCAGGTGGGCGTGGACTTCTCTTCTCCATGGAGAGGGGCAGATGTCTCCATCTGCTCTTATCTGATAGCTCTACTCAACAGCTTCTAATCCCCACCAGATCGTGACCAGCACCCCCAGGACACTTTGTCCATGGTGGAGCTCTCAGAGCTTCCCTCACCTTCCTACCACAGCTCTGATCTGCTGCAAGTGTGGAATCAAGTCATTCTGGTTGGAAGACACCTTGGAGATCATGGAGTCCCCCCATTCCCCGTCCCTGCCAGGGCCCCACTGACCCCTGTCCCTCAGCACCACATCTCTGGAGGGGTTTCCAAGGCTGGAGATGTGGTGCTGAGGGACAGGGGTCAGTGGGGCCCTGGCAGGGATGGGCAATGGTTGGACTCCATGACCTTACAGGTCTCCTCCAGCCAGCACAACTCTATGACTATGATTGAGGTCTCAGAGGTGAGGGTTTGGTGACCACCAGGCTGCCAGCACCACGTTGAGGTCACCCCTTCACCTCCAGGGCCAATCTCCAGCTCCATCTCCAGCCCATGCCCCAGGTGTGTGACTTCTCTGGTGTCTCCTCCTCCTCCAGGGGTGCAGACACCTCCCCAAAGCAACTCTGTCCCTCATCCTGGTCCAGACCTGGGTGGGACCCTGGGCCAAAGGACCCGTCTCCTTCCCCTCTCCACCCAACCCCACACAAGCTGCACCACGGGTGGTGGCATCCAGAGTATTCCACCAAATTCTGCCTGTCAGGAGAACCCTCCAGGTTGTGCTCGTGGCTTCCTCTTGAGACACCTCCTGGTGTCCACCAGGGACCGAGAACATTGTCCCTGGTTGCAGATTTGGGTTTTTTTACAGAAAAATGTCTATTGAGCTAATTATTGATTAATTTGTGCCAATGAAAGGAGCCAACTCTTGCAGCAGAAGAATTCTAGATTTGGGTCAAAGGTTTGGTGTTAATTTGTTGGTTTTGTCAACCCAAGTCCTATTTTTACCTAAATCTTCAAAGCCCCAGGTCCTGCAGCCTTGGATCTGCAGCTTCATCCCCTAAGAAACGTTAAAATTGAGAAAAACCGCTTCTAAAATCCACATTTTTCCAGCCATCCCCTTTTTTCTGCCTGACTCACATCATGAAGTCCCACCAGCCCCCCCATCCTCAGCAGCAGGACCAGCCCGTGCAGCCCTGACCCACGGAGTCCTCCAGCATCCACCCACCTCGGGCTGAGCTCGCAGACGGATCCACCCGCGGGGACCTCGGCTGAGAAGAAGCGAGGGCAGAGCTGGAGGGAGCTCCATAAATCAGCCCCAGCAACCCTGGTGAGGCTCCTCCTGGGTGGAGGTTCCCCAGAGCATCAATCCTCTTCGGTAGCAACCTCAGGGAGGGGTTGGGTGGTGACAACCCTGGCCCCAGGTCAATTCTGCATCATCTAACTTGTGCCATGGATGGAAGGTGCTGGGAGATAGAACTGTGGGGTTGTGATGGTTGGAGGAGACCTTCAAGGTCATGGCGTCCAACCATCAACCCAGCCCTACCCCCTGTCCCTCAGCACCACCTCTCCAGGGATGGGGACTCCACCCCTGCCCTGCCCAGCCTGGCACAGCCCTTCATAGCCCTGACCAACAACAGATTGTTCCTCAGCTCCAACCTCAACCTCCCCTGGCACAACTTGAGGCCGGTTCCTCTTGTTCCTTGGGAGAAGAGCCCAGCCCCACCTGGCTCCAACCTCCTGTCAGGGAGTTGTGCAGAGCCAGAAGGTCAATGTCAGAGTTGATATTTTGGGACAAAACCCCTGGAGGGGTTTCCAAGGCTGGAGATGTGGTGCTGAGGGACAGGGGTCAGTGGTGCCCTGGCAGGGATGGGCAATGGTTGGACTCCATGACCTTGGAGGTCTCTTCCAACCAGAACAATTCTGTGATCCCAGGACATGTGTCACCACAGGGCTCCTCCTGCTGTTCCTCAGCTTACAGATTGTTGAGGGACTCGACCCCTCTGGGTTGTGCCCAGCTGGGCCCCACCTTCCAGGACAGGAGGACTCTTGTATCTGGGGACATCTCAGCATGGGTGGGTGCTGCAACCCCCAGGCAGAGCCTGTGAGTCCTGGTTGGACAGGGAGATGTGGTTGGACATGGTTGGACATGGTTGGACATGGTGGGACATGGTTGGACATGGTTGGACATGGTTGGACACGGCGCGACGTGGGCTGAGAGCCTGTGAGACCTGGTTGGACATGGTTGGACATGGTTGGACATGGTTGGACATGGTTGGACATGGTGGGACATGGTTGGACACGGCTCAGAGAGGGCTCAGAGCCTGTGAGGCCTGGTTGGACAGGGAGACATGGTTGGACATGGTTGGACACGGTGGGACATGGTTGGACAGGGCTCAGAGAAGCCTGGGATGCAGCTGGTCTACCAGCAGCAGGAGTTATCTGGGCTCAGGACACTCCTGCTGTCCTCCAGGCCTCCAAGACATGCTAGATTTAGCTATTCATGGACACGTGGTCACTCCAAGAAGCAGACACAGGCTTGGAAGGTGTCCTCAGGTGTTTATTTCCACCACCACAAGCTGTGGACACCCCAAGACACTGATAAACCCCATCGTGCATCCCCCCACTTTGGGTTCCTGGTGTGGTCTGTTGGATGGGGCTCTGAGGAACCTGCTCTAGTTGAGCATGTCCCTGCAGGGGGGTTGGACCAGGTGACCTTGGAAGGTCCAACCCAACCCAATGTGTGATTCTCTGGACAGAGAAGTTTGAAGGGCTCGGTCTTGGAGATGCTCCATCTCCACCATCACCCAGAAGAGCTGGTCTGTGCCCTCATTGTGCAGGAGAAGACACCCTCTGTGTCCAGGACACCTGCACTGGGGGATGTTCTCCTGGTGCTAGTCTTGATGGTTTGGTTGGGACTGAAGAAGACAACATAGAAGAAGTTTCTCCACTGGGAGCAGAACCTGAGTGTGGCCACAAATGTCCTGGAAATGGTGCTTTAAATGACCACAGGGATGTTCAGGGCACCAGGAACATCTCCAGGCTCAAAGGTGGCCACCTGGGAAGGAAGGACTCTGGTGTTGGGTCATGTTCCCAGCCCCAAGTAACTCTTCTCATGGAGAAGGGTCTCATGTGGTCATTCAAGCCAATGAGTCCTTCCTCCTCCTCCTCCTCCCATTGCTTCTCCTCACCATGGGCCTTCAGTGGGGATGAAATTGGTGCTGTCTTTGCACAGGTGAGTCCACCTGGAAATCCCAGAGAGGTTCTGGAGTCTCCTCTGGAGGGATTCCAAACCCACCTGGACGTGATCCTGGGCCCCCTGCTCTGGGGGAGCTGCTGGAGCAGGGGGGTTGCCCCAGAGCATCTCCAGAGGTCCCTCCCAACCTCCACCACGCTGGAACCCCCACGTCAGGCATGGACCTTCCTGGAGAAGAGCACCTTGAGCACCGCCCGGCGGATCTGCTTGGTCCTCATGCTGTAGACGATGGGGTTGAGCATGGTGGGGAGGGTCAGGTAGAGATCAGCCAGCAGAACCTGGTCCCTCACCGACAGGCCACCACCCAGCTGGGCGTAGATGGAGACGACCCCAGGGACATAGTAGAGCAGCATCACGCAGAGGTGGCACCCGCAGGTGCTGAGGGCCTTCCAGGGACACTCCTTGCCCAGGACGGCCTTGAGGATCATGCCGTAGGAGGTGGCGATGAGGGCCACGTCCATCCCCACGATGAGGGAGGAGGTGGCCACGCTGTAGGTGCTGCTGGGCCCGGGGTCAGCACAGGCCAGCTTGGCCACGGCCAGGTGCTCGCAGTAGGAGTGGGACACCAGGTGGGAGCGGCAGTAGGGGAGACGTGTCACCAGCCCCATCAGGGGCACCATGAAGAGCAGAGCCCTCACCACGATGGCCAAGCCCATCCGGGCGATGGTGGAGGGGCCCAGGAGGGTTTGGTACCTGAGGGGGTGACAAACGGCGACGTAGCGGTCAACGGCCATGGCCAAGAGCACCCCAGACTCTGCTGAGGTCATGGAGTGGACGAGGAACATCTGAAGGAAACAGGCCGCGGAGCCGATCTCCGTAGACCTCAGCCAGAAGATGCTCAGCATCTTGGGCACCACGGAGGTCACCATCACCAGGTCGATGGTCGCCAGCATGCCCAGGAGGCAGTGGAGGGGGTCACGCAGGGACTTGTCCACCCCGATGACGACCAAGACTAGACCGTTTCCAGCCAAGGTGACGACATAGCCCGAGAAGAAGAGGATGCCCAGGCAGGTGGGGGAGGCTTCCAGGCTTGGGATGCCCACCAGGGTGAAGGAGGAGGAGCTGCTGTTGGGGTGGGTGAAGGGGCCAGAGGCCATGCAGGAGAATCTTCTGTGCTTAGGGCCAGGAGGCCACTTTGGAGAGGTGGGATCTCCAGAGCTAAGGGGGTTAAGGTGGGGACTCTGCCTCAGAGCAAGAGCCACATCAAGGGTCCACATCGTTACTGGGACATGTGAGGTGGGAACATACCAGGAATGGTCCTGAGATGGTGGATAAATGGGGCTGTTGTGGTCTGGAAGTTCCTATGAGGTGAAGAAGTTCATGTTCCAAGCTGTGCCACCAGGGATGTTGTGCCACCAAGGGTCTTCTGCAGCCCTACAGCTTGTGGAAGGTTTGTCCCGTTGCTGGTTGCTCACCATGGCTCAGCTTGGTGGTGAAATGAGCTTGGATGAAGGTTGGAATGAGCTGCAAGAGGAGAGAAGAAGGTCAACATCCAGCTTCCCTCAGACTGGGACCAACAGGGGAAGCTCCTTCAGATCTGTAGGGCAAAAAGTGGTCTCAGAAGGTGATCTGGGATATCAAACCTGATCATGGAGTTCCCCTTGGCTCCTCTGTCTTCATTCTGTCCTTCACCCACGAGAGAAGCCTCCAAGAGTGGTCAAGCCCTGGATGCCCAGGGCAGTGCTGGAGTCACCATCCCTGGAGGGGTTCAACAAACGAGTAGATGTGGGGTTTTGGGACATGGTCTGGGGGTCATGGTAGTGTTGGGTCAATGGTCGGACTTCATCTTAGAGGTCCTTCCCAACCTTAATGGCTCTATGGTTCTAAAAGATTGATTCCTGGTGGTTTATTCTGACAGGAGAAGCTTGGAGGTAACACAGGAGCTCCAGAGAACCTTCCTGGAGGCACCAGAAGAGTGTGAGGGCAGGACCTACACATTCATTGGTGCCAAATCCTTGCTACTGCTCCTGCTCCTCCAACGTGGCAGCAAAGACCAGGTGGGTGATGACCCCACTGAGAAGGAGTTTCACAGAATCATCTTGGCTGGGAGACCTTTCAGGTCATCAAGGCCAACCATTAACCCAGCACTGACAGGTCACCCCTAACCCGTGTCCCTCAGAGCTTCTTGGGTGGTTGTCCACCTGCAGCTCTTTAACAAGCAGGACACTGAGGTGGCTCCTCTAGAGCTCCAGGGTTGGGGTTGCTGCAGGAGCTGCTGGATGAAATGTCTACTCAGGACAGAAACGCTTCATTTCTGGTCTAAATGTCCACGAATCAGGACAGTTTAGAGGCCGAGATGATCAAAAGTCCTTCTTGATGGTTGCCCATCACTGCACTGACCTTCTCCAGCCTGGTGACCAGCAGCTGCAGGAGGCAGGTGGTGATGGACCCCAGCCAGATGTGGTGCTGAGGGACAGGGGTTGGTGGTGCCCCGGCAGGGATGGGGAACAGGTGGACTCCATGACCTTAAAGGTCTCCTCCAACTAAACCAATTTGATGATTCTCTCTGAGCAGCCAAGTTCAGCCATGGCCATTTTCAACCGACCCTCCTGAGCAGCCCCACGGACCATGGGTGACCTGGACCAGCCCCTCCGACCAGCCCCTGCTGCAGAGCAGAGCTGGGCAAGCCCCTGTTGAACCCACCAGACCTGAGTGTCTACAGGAGGGTCCCACCACAAAGACTTGGGTGGGGTTCAGCTGCCTCCACATGGGTGCCTGAAGCCTCCTGAGACCCCTCGATGTGTCCCACTTGGCCTCTACTCCACAGAATCATGAACGGTTTGGGTGGGAAGGGACCTTCCAAGGTCCAAGGACATCTACAACTATCTCAGGTTGCTCAGAGCCCCACCAACCCCACCTGCGATGGTTCCAGGGATGGGGACAACATCCACATCTCCTCCTCTGCACCCAGCAGGGTTCAGGCCCCTGCCACCACCTTGGGGGCACCTCAGGTGGCTGTGGACACCCAGGGAAGGGGCAATGGGAGGACACCTGGAGGGTGTGAGACCCTGTGGCAGTCAGAGAAGAGCTGGAGCGTGGAGCCCACAGAGCGTTGACTCTGCCCTGGGGTGGGCTGGATCTCCAGGACCTACTGACCACAGAGGTGGGGTCTCCACTGGCTGCACCCAGTGCTTGGACACCTGCACGGAGGCTGTGTGGACACCTACCTCCAGAGCTTCATCTCCAGGTGCCTCCATCCAAGGGTCTCTCCACTTCCAGAAGGTCTCTACCACAGGCAGCTCTGAAGAACCCTGGTCATGGGGTCTTCTTGTCCTGGGAGGTGGAAAAACGTAGCACAGGAGAGCTCTGCAGCCCCAGCAAAGTCTTCTGCTGGGAAGGAGAAGGAGAAGAAGGAGAAGGAGAAGGAGAAGGAGAAGGAGAAGGAGAAGAAGGAGGAGAAGGAGAAGAGAAGGAGAAGGAGAAGGAGAAGAAGGAGAAGGAGAAGGAGAAGAAGAAGGAGAAGGAGAAGGAGAAGGAGAAGAAGGAGAAGGAGAAGGAGAAGAAGAAGGAGAAGGAGAAGGAGAAGGAGAAGAAGGAGGAGAAGGAGAAGGAGAAGAGAAGGAGAAGAGAAGGAGAAGGAGAAGAGAAGGAGAAGGAGAAGGAGAAGGAGAAGGAGAAGGAGAAGGAGAAGGAGAAGGTCTCTGTCTCACCTGGTGACTGTCACCTGCAGCAGCAGCACCTCTGCCTGTCTCCAGTTAACCCATCCTCTGGAGAGCCCCTGAGGGACAGAAGAAGGAGGACACAGAGATCACATCGTCTGTCCTGTGAGGAGATGGGAACTCAAGGCTGCTCCAGCTTCTATCATCAGCTCTTCCTGGTAGAGTCACGTTGCTGGGGGCTTGGGGACGTGGTGGCCTCCAGGGGCTGCCAGGATCCGAGGAGACCAACAGACAACAGGTGAACTGAGGGCACCTGAGGAGGAGAAAAGTCCCTTTGGTCCTGGTCAACGGGGGATCTGATCAAGAGCTCAAGGGTGGGGGCAAGAGGCTGGGGCCAGACTCTGGTCAGTGGTGGCCAGGGCCAGGCCAAGGGGCAGCGGGCACCAAGTGGACCCCAGGAGGTTCCATGTGAGCAGGAGGAGAAGCTGGTTTGGGGTGAGGGTGCCCACCTGGGGCAGTCCCAGCAGGTCTCTACCTGCAGCATCAACGTTTGTTGCCCGGAGCATCTTTGCTGTGGGAGCTGGTGCCCATGGAAGCATCTCACTGACCTCATGTCCTGCTTCAGGACACCTCTGGGGCTATTCCTGCTGGAGCCCAAACCCAAACCACCCCCCTGGAGCCCTTCTCTCAATGGACACCCCACCTAGACATGGGATCCTTGTGTTGGGAAGGAAAACCAGTGTCACCACCAGAACTGGCCCAAGTCTCAGTGCTGGTCCCTCCCTGGGCTGCCCCTCCCATGGTCCATCTACCTCCTGACCCTCAACCCCTTGGCTAAACAAAGGATGGTCCCTGGTCTCCAGGGACAGAAGGAGTAGAAGAACTCTCCTGGCTGAGATGAAGCGCGAGGTTCTCAGGCACTTGGACCCCAACATACCAAAGGTCCAGACCTCATCTCCTTGGCTCTCCAGACATTTGACCTCCTTGACCCCTGAATAGCTCCAGATGTCCTCCAAACAGCTTCCACATGACACAACCCCACGGGCACCTCAGCCTGGCTCTGGTCAGTGGCTCTTTGCAGGGTAAGGCTGGAGATGCTGCCAAGATGAGGTTGGGTTTGATGGGTCACTGCAAGGAGGACGGTTTGTAGGCCAGAGGGGCAGAGCCAGGGCTGGCACACGGAGGTCCAGCAGGAGACGTGTCATGGCAGAATGATTTATCTGGAAAGGGCCAACACCTGAGACCTTGTCATGCTGGGCTGGGGAAAGGAGGAGATGCTCCTTCCCTCCCTCCATCTTCTCCTTCCCTCCTCCTTTCTTCCCATCCTTCCTTCCCTCTCCTCCTTCTCTCCTTCCCTCTCCTTCTTCTTTCCTTCTTCTCTCCTTCCCTCTCTTCCCTCCTTCCTTCCTCCTCTTCTTCTTCTTCCCCCCTTCCTCATCTTCTTCCCTCCTCTCTGTCCTTCCTCATCTTTTTCCCTCCTTCTCTTCTTCCCTCCTTCCTCATCTTCTTCTCTCCCTCCTTCCTCATCTTCTTCTCTCCTTCCTTCCTCATCTTCTTCTCTCCTTCTCTCCCTCCTTCCTCATCTTCTTCTCTCCTTCCTTCCTTCCTCATCTCCTTCCTTCCTTCCCTCCTTCCTCATCTTTTTCTTCCCTCCTTCCTCATTTTCTTCCCTCCTTCCTTCCTTCTCTCCTTCCCTCTCCTTCTTTCCTGGCCTTCTCTCCTTCCCTCCTTCCTTCCTCATCTTGCCTCCTTCTCTCCTTCCTCATCTTCTTCTCTCTTTCCCTCTTTCCTCATCTTCTTCCTTCCTTCTCTCCTTCCTTCCTTATCTTCTTCCCTCCTTCCCTCCTTCCTTCCTCACCTTCTTCTTCCCTCCTTCCTTCCTCTTCTTCTGCTTCCCTCCTTCCTTCTCTTCTTCCCTCCTTCCTTCTCTTCTTCCCTCCTTCCTTCCTCATCTTCTTCCCTCCTTCCTTCCTACTCTTCCTCCCCTCCCTCCCTCTTTCCCTCTGTTCTTCCCTCCTCTCCACCAGCGGTACCTGATCTACAGACCCCATGGACTCTTCTGGACAGCACTACCCGACCTTCATCCTGGTGCAGTAAAGCCCCCTAGATAATTAAATAATGCTTCAATTAGTTAATAATGAATTAAATATCCTCAAGCACCAGGCTCAACTTTTGCTGAGTCTGTTTCTTAGAAGGGTTGTGGTTGGAAGATGCTTTTATGATCATGGAGTCCAACCATCGACCCATCCCTGCCAGGGCCCCACTGACCCCTGTCCCTCAGCACCACATCTCCAGGGCTGGGGACTCCACCCCTGCCCTGCCCAGCCTGGCACAGCCCTTCACAGCCCTGACCAACAACAGATTGTTCCTCAGCTCCAACCTCAACCTCCCCTGGGACAACTTGAGGCCGGTTCCTCTTGTCCTGTCACTTGTTCCTCCCCCTAGCCCCTTCCCCACCTTCCTTGCCCTTCTCTGGCCACGCTCCAGCCCCTCAAGCTCCTGCTGGGAGGGAGGGAGGGTCCCAACCCTGCCCCCACCACTGGAGGTTGTTCCTCCCCAGTGGAGGTCCCAGGGGGACCATCCCTGCCCTGTCCTGCTGCCCACACTGGTGCTGACACCAGCCAGAAGCTCCCTCCTTGCCCCAGATCCCCCATTTCAGAGGTTGGTTGGTTCAAGCCCGTGTCTCTCTGCAGCTCACGTCGTCCTGCCCATGATGGAGAAGAACAAATTCTTCTGTTCCTCGCAGTGTTTGCTGTTCTCTGCAGGCTGGGTCTGGAGCTATGACCAGGTAATTGAAGGTCTTCACGGCTGACTGGGTCAGCAGATGTTCCACCTACGTGTCTGCAGAGGCTGATTTAATCAAGGAACACACAAACAATTAACACCGTCGTAATTAAACCTACCCATGGAAACAGGCGGAGGTGACAGGGGGGTGACCACGGTGTCAACTTCATGTGGAGCATCTAGAAGTACCTCATGAACTCCACAGGAGACCAAGTCCACTCAGATGTGTCCTGTGGCAGCTTTTCTGGGTAGGTTGTTTTCTATTCCACCTCAACTTGGCTGGAATTTGGAGGTGGCTCCAAGTTTGGACCTACACTTAGAAGCACTGGTGGGACACCAGGTTAAATGAAGAAAAGTCCCACCCACCCAACTCACCTGGAGGTGACTCCAGCTGTACCCACGTCACCTTCTCTCCCACACCACCCAGCAGCTCCTCAGCCTGTCCGAAGGACCCCCATGGAAATCAGTGGGACCCCATCACCCTTGTCAGTGGTGGCCAGGGCCAGGCCAAGGGGCAGCGGGCACCAAGTGGGCCCCAGGAGGTTCCATGGGAGCAGGAGGAGAAGCTTGTTTGGGGTGAGGGTGTTGGAGCCTGTGCCAGGCTGCCCAGAGAGGTTGTGGAGTCTCCTTGTGTGGAGAGATCCCAAAGGGGCCTGGACACGCTGCTGGAGCTCTGGGGGAGCTGCATCTCCAGAGCTCCCTCCAACCTCCACCACGCTGGGACTCTGTGCTATGGGCCATGCAGGTGCCAAACACCTTGAATGTCTTTGAGGACACCAGCCACAAGAGACCCTTGAGGAGCAGGACATAGATGAGGATGGTCATGAGGCCATAGACCACGTTGGGCATGGAGTTGACACAGTTCATCGTGTCCTGGTGCAGACAGGAGTGGGACAACCTGGTTCTGCCTCTCCTCTGGACCCAGGTGAAGCTCTGGAAGTCTTAGAACATTAAATTTGTTTATTTTTTATACTGAAATCACGTCACTAGCACAAGAGCTTCACTGTGGAACCCACCCCTGGAGGGGTTTCCAAGGCTGGAGATGTGGTGCTGAGGGACAGGGGTCAGTGGGATTTTCTAAATCCGTATTTTTTACCTTTTTTTGTTGTTTCTACAGTGCCCCAGAGCTGCCCCCACTCCCATTTTTACATCCTGCCCTTTTTTTCCAGAAGAAGACAAGAGAAACCTTCTCCTAGACAACCCCGTGGTGCCCACACCCCTGGGGAGCCGAGGAACCAGCTGTGGCCTCCTTGGTGAACCTCATGGGGTTTGCTTGGGTTGAAAACAAGTCCCCACCTCTGGCTGGTGCCTCCTGAAGCAACGTGAGCAGCTCCAGCTTCTCCTGGTCCTCAGCCCCGTGTCCTCTGCTGTGACCTGGGGTGAGTATGGGGTGGGCTGCCTCAGGACGAGAGGCTGGAGATGTTTGTTTGAGGGCTTCCAGACAAGGCTCTGTCAGAAACCAGCACCTTAGAAAAGTGCTGAGAGGGCAAATTTCTCATCAATGTGGGGTTTGATCTGCTGGAGATCAAAAATCCACCTTCTAAATTGATCAGGAATTGAGAATTTTCCTCATTTTCTCAAGTACTATGAGCATAGGACGTGGGAGGTGATTTCTACCATGGCTTTGCTCCCCAAGGGGGGGTCTTCAGCTCCTCATCTCCAGCTCCGTGACACCCTCAGGTGCCTCTTTCATGGTCCCACTTCTCCCACTCGGTTATTCCAGACACAAACATGTCCCTGACCAGCAGGAGCCCAGGAGATGCTGATGGTGATTTTATGATGCCCAGAGAGGTGCTGGAAGCCCCATCCCTGGACATTTGGAAAGCCAGGCTGGCTGGGGCTGTGAGCAACTGCTCTAGTGGGAGGTGTCCCTGCCCATGGCAGGGGGGGTGGAAGTAGATTATCTTTGAGGTCCCTCCCAACCCTGAAAATTGATTCTAAATCGAGCTGCACTTTGCAGAGGAGCCCGTTTGGAACCTTTCTCTGAAACTCCCCCGACCTCCAGCCCCGCAGGAGCTCCAGGAGCAGCTCCCAGGGTGGACCTGGGGACCTGCTGCTGGCTGCTGGGTTCTCTGATGGCCTCGGGCAGACAAAGCTCTTCATCTCCTCGGTCTGGTTTGAGCCTCTGAGTTTCTTCCTTCCCATTTAAGGTCTTTGGGCAGCTCTAGAGCCCGGGTCCATCTCCCCCCGTCAGGGCTCGTTTGGTTAATTGAGCTGCAGCTGCAGCTGATAAAGGTCCCTAGGACGTGATGGATGGAGCCATAATCAAACAAAGAGGGGAGGAATCGATGTGGAGCCACCTCTAATGGGGCTGCTCCTCATCTCAGAGCGAGATGTTATCTCCTGTGGGCTCAGCACCTTCAGCTCAGCACCAACATGGACCTTTGGGGGGTGAAGGGCTGGAGAGCAGGAGGAGAAGGACCTGGGGGTGCTGGGGGTGCAGGGAGCAGCCAGACCCGTTCCTAGGGCTGACCCACCTCAATCCCACCTCTCCTCCTTCCCCAGGCCCTGGCCCCAGGTTGTCCTGCTGCCTGTGCTGCTGAGGAGCTTTGGGGCACCTCCCAAAGGGCTGGTCACCAAAGCTCCTGGAGCTCTGGGGCTTTAAGTGTTGGGGGGTTACAACTGGGGGAGACACATCAAGTGTCTACTGCCCAGACAGTGTCCTGGGCTGCTCCACTGGGGTTTCTCCTTGGCTGATGTGATGGTCCCCCAGCCAATAGTTTGGGTTTGAGGGTCTTCAGAGCCTGTCCTTCCAACACCATCATGGTTGGGTTGGATGGGGTGTCTCACAGCAAGGCTTTTGTTCCAAGACAGTGTTATTTGCAGACCCCGAGACCATCAGTGATGAGATGTCCTCCTCCAATACATCTGGACCCTTGACTTTCACCCTCACGGGCATCCCTGGTGTGCCCACGAGCAGCTCCTGGATGGCTCTGCCCCTCTGCTGCCTCTACCTCCTCATGCTGCTGGGCAACTGCTCCATCCTCTGGATGATCAGGACGGACCACGGGCTCCACACCCCCATGTACCAGCTCCTCTCCATGCTGGCCATGGCAGACCTGGGCTTGTCCCTCTCCACCCTGCCCACCGTGCTGGGCATCTTCTGCTTCCAGGCCACCTCCCTGCGCTTCGAAGCCTGCGTGGTCCAGATGTTCTTCATCCACTGCTTCTCCGCCATGGAGTCAGGGGTGCTGGTGGCCATGGCCTTCGACCGCTTCATTGCCCTTTGCTACCCCCTGCACTACGGCTCCATCCTAACGAGCTCCCTGGTGATGAAGGTGGGGGTGGTCATCCTCGCCCGGGGGGTCTGCGTGGTCCTGCCCGTCGCCGTCCTCATGAGGAAGGTGCCTTTCTGCAGGTCCCACCTCCTGTCCCACTCCTTCTGCCTGCACCAGGACATGCTGAGGGTGGTGTGTGGGGACGTCAGGGTCAACAGCGTCTACGGGCTGAGCGCCGTGGTCCTCACCAAGGGGCTGGACTCCCTGGCCATCCTCCTGTCCTACATCGTCATCATCAGGGCCATCCTGGGCATCGTCTCCCAGGAGGCACGAGCCAAAGCCTTCGGCACCTGCGTCTCCCACCTCTGCGCTGTCCTGCTCTTCTACGTCCCCCTCATCGGCTTGTCCATCACCCACCGGGTCGGGAGGCACCTGCCCCCCCTCACCCACACGCTCCTGGCCGATGCCTACCTGCTGGTGCCACCAGTGCTCAACCCCCTGGTGTACAGCTGGAGGACCAAGCAGATCCGCAGGAGGATCCTCCTCCTGCTCTGCCGGAGAGGGACCCACCAAAGGGGTTAGTCAATGTCCCAGGGCCAATCCCCTCCTTCTTTGTGGAGGAGATGCTCATGGGCAACCTCATCTCCTGGAGAAACCCACTCGTGCCCCAGAGCACCAATGCCCCAAGGCCAGTGTCCTCCTTGGAGGAGATGCTCATGGGCAACCTCATCTCCTGGAGAAACCCACTCGTGCTCCTTCACATCCCAGGAGAAATCTGTCACCTTTTCTTCTTGTTCCCCTCTCCATGGAGGGACACTTGGTGGCCACTCACGTCATTCCACCACTCATTTCGGGATGTCCCACCTCTCAGGAAGCCTGCAGGAGGACAAGGGCTGGTCCAGCCATGTGGTGAAGGTGTCCTCCCTGCAGGTGGGGATGGAGGAGGCTGCTGAGGACAGGGTCTCATCAAGGAATCCACCAAAGTTTGGTCTCTGAAGAAATACCAACAGTGTTCCAGAGTTGGGATCATAGGATGGGTTGGGTTGGAAGGGACCTCAAAGATCATCTTGTTCCACCCCCCTGGCAGGGCAGGGACACCTCCCACTAGAGCAGATTGATTTTAGATAGAACATCCCTCTCTTGGTCCATTAGAGAACTGCAATTCCTGGAGGTGAAGGTCCCTTAGGTCAGTGCTTGGGACCTACGGCCATGCTGGTGACATGTGACCTGGGGGGTGTGAGGGACATTCTGCCTCTGGGGTGGAGTGAGCTGGGGACCGCAGGAGAACCAGAGTCAGGGAATCTTCTTGGTTGGAAGAGACCTTCAAGATCATGGAGTCCAACCACTGACCTCCCCTGACCCCTGTCCCTCAGCACCACATCTCCAGGGCTGGGGACTCCACCCCTGCCCTGCCCAGCCTGGCACAGCCCTTCACAGCCCTGACCACCACAAATTGTTCCTCAGCTCCAACCTCAACCTCCCCTGGGGCAACTTGAGGCCGGTTCCTCTCGTCCCATCACTTGGAGACAAGATCTCCCCCCCCCCCTGGCTCCAACCTCCTGTCAGGGAGTTGTGCAGAGCCAGAAGGTCTCCCCTGAGCCTCCTTTCTCCAGGCTCAACCCCCCCAGCTCCCTCAGCTGCGTGTTGAGTTGGGTTTGCAGGATGGATTGTGCTCCCATGAGGCTCCCCTGCCCCCTCAGCTCCTCAGGACCTCCTGGACCTCCAGGACCCGGCCGCTCTCCAGCTGTCTCTGACTCAGAGCCGTTTGCTGCCGTCAGTCAATAATCGACAGCCCCACGTGTCCTCCCAACGTTCCCTGTTTGCTTTGCTATATTTGACTTTCCACTGACGGCGCCAAGAGCAATAATGGACGGACCAATTTCTCCACAAGTGCTTTCCACCTGTCAACCCCTCCTCTTATCTACATTGACTCAGCCCAGGCCCTACACACGGCATTGGCCACCACAAAATTCCCTTTTTCCAGACAATTGGTGGAAGTTCTCAACTTCTTCGCTCCAGCAGCTTCACAGCCTGGGAAGAAGAGTTGTTCTGATCTCTAAGGACAGGGTTGGGCCCCTCCCAGCAGGAGTTTGAGGGGCTGGAGCTTGTCCAGAGAAGGACAAGGAAGGTGGGGAAGGGTCTGGAGCAGGAGTGTGGTGAGGAGCAGCTGAGGGAGCTGGGGGGGCTGAGATGGAGCAAAGGAGGCTCAGGGGAGACCTTCTGGATCCCAACAACTCCCTGGCAGGAGGTTGGAGCCAGGGGGGCTGAGATCTCTTGTCCCCAAGTGATGGGACAAGAGGAACTGGACTCAGGTTGTGCCAGGGGAGGTTGAGGCTGGAGCTGAGGAACAATTTGTTGGTGGTCAGGGCTGTGAAGGGCTGTGCCAGGCTGGGCAGGGGTGGAGTCCCCAGCCCTGGAGATGTGGTGCTGAGGGCCAGGGGTCAGTGGGGCCCTGGCAGGGATGGGTTAATGGTTGGACTCCATGACCTTGAAGGTCTCTCCCAACCAGAGCTGTTCATGTCTCTGTGGTGCCTCACAGGGATGTGAAAACAAACCCACGTCCAGACGTAAAGTCCAAGCCCAGACTCTGAAGATAACGGAGCCCATGGGCATGAAGCTGGGTCAGGTCTGGGCTGCTCTGGTGAACACCACTGAGATATTTATTTATTTTAATTATTTTTAGCAGCAACCACCCAACCCCTCAGCTTATGCAACTCGGGATTCCAGGGCTTTGAGGTCCCGGTTGTAGATCAACACGAACGGGGCCATCCTGAGGAGAATGTCCATGGTGTTGGTTGGGAATGTTTGTTTTATCTCTGGAACGGGACGTGGGCTCGTGTCCTGACCTCACTGAAGAACACAAAATCCTCTGTTTACGCCTCCAGATCCGAGTGTTTGCTCCAGACAGAGCTTCTCGTAGCTCCTCGTCAACAGATTCCTCAACCTTGAGGAGTGAAGTAGGTCATGGTAGAGGCCGAGATGAAGCCCACAAAGTGAGAGCCCCCCAAAGCTGGTGCAGCTTCTCCAACCTTCTGGGTTTCCCTAGACCCAGCTCTGTCCTGGGTGCCCCAGATTTGGTCCAACACGTGGGCTCTACATGGCCCAAAGCTCCCGTGATGGTCGGAGGTGGTGAGTCAATGGCAGGGGGGTTGGAACGAGATGACCCCTGAGGTCCCTTCCAACCCAACCCACCCCATGATTCTCTGACATTCCTTCCCCACCAGGGTCTATTTATTGCACCATTTCCAGCCTTGATCCAACGTCACCCCTCTGGTGGGGCTCTGGGACACGCTGTACATGGACCTACCTCACGTTTGTACCTCAGCCAACCACCTGCAGGTCATGTTGACCTACGTCCACCTCTCCATTGACTCAATCACCTCCATCTACCTCCCAGCTCCTCTTGGCAGGGTGAGATGGACCACGGAGCTTCTCCGTGTTTGCAGATTTCTCTGGGGCTTGTTTGATTTTCCACCCCATGCACTCAAAGCAGCTTTTTTAGACCTCTCTGGGTCTCCTGAACCCCTCCCTGATGTTATTTACCCGATCTACCAAGTCAGGCATGAGCTGTGTCAATGTTTGCTCATCCTCTCCTGCAGGATGGAGCTCTGGTGACCCAGGACCTCCATGTGTCACTCGGGGCAGCTCAGGAAATTGGGTGACATCACTTGGCTCTGCTCGGGGGGTTTGTGATGGTTTCAATTAAAGATGTTTGTTTTTTGGGGGTTTTTTTCTGCTGAAATAGTCCAGGTGGCCTCTGAACGAGCTGTGCAGGGTTAAAAGTGCTCCACAGGGGTTCTCCTGCTCTGCTCCTGCAGGAGACCATGAGGAGGGGCTTTGTCTGCTCCACAAACCCACAGGACCATGGAATTGTTTGGGTTGGAAGAGACCTTCAAGGTCAGGGAGTCCATCTTTGTGTTGATGGCACCTTGTTGTTCACGAGGTGGTGAAGCTGAGGTTGTCCAGCTGCAGGATGGAGCTGGGACCTGTGGTGCTCTGGTAGAAGACTCATTTCTTTTAGCAGCCATGGAATGAAAGTTTTCACTTGAAAAAGTGTATGAGGAGCAAGGTGGTGGACACCAAATATAGGAGCAGAGCTTGAAGGACAGAAGCTGGGGGGGGTTGGAGGGTTTCACCCACATGGTGCTCTCCTGGCAGGGCCAGGAATGGAGCCAGTGAAGGTTTCTGCAGTTCTGGAAGCTGCCCAGAAACCCTGCTCAGAAATACATGAGTGGAGTCACACCTGGTCTCCACCAGCTCTTGGTCCTGCCCGTCCCCATTCAGCCCTCAGAAGCCCTTGTAGCTCAGATACCTCAGATGTTGAGTGCAGGAGACCCACTGTGGACACCAGGCACAGCAACAAGGGCATGAGGAGAAGGGAGGGACCTCCTGACCCCTTCCAAAGCTCCTTCCAGGGTTGAAGTGGTGACCTTTGCAGGTCCAGAACCTCGTCCAGGAGACTCGTGTGTCCTCCCCCCTTCCATGCACGTGTCCAACTGCCCCTGACCTGGGGATTGTCCTGCCTTGTGTAGGTCCCTCCTACACTCACTGCAACCCCAAACTGATGAGCCCTCCCTTCTCCAGCCTCCCTTCTCCATCCTTGGAGAACATGGTTTAGTGGTGACCTGCCAGTGCTGGGCTGAGCTGGGTGATCTCAAGGGTCTTCTCCAACCTAAATCCTTCCATGACTTCCCATCACAACCAACTCCTGGCCCCATCTCGTGCTCCTCAAGCATCTACCCATAACTTCCAGGCCAGGATTAGAGTCCCAGCCCCACCAGTTCCACCATCTTCAACCACAACCCTCACACACACACACACAGAGCAGGTTCCAGCAGTGCCACCTGCAAGGACCTACTTGACCTTGGCTGTCCAACCCATCCCACCTCCCCGGGGTGGTTCATTGGTGCTCCACGCCCATCCCTGGAGCTCAGCAGCAGAGGGGTTCCACCAAAGGCTGAGGAAGGTCCCAAAGCAGGAGAGCTGCTCAGCTCCAGGGTCCTTTGTCCCTCCAGCAGCTTGGTCCATGTCCAGGTCCTGCCGAGCTCGTTTCCTCGGTGCTATTTTTGATGGATGGCTTGGGAAGGACGTTACATCACCCCTGGTGACATCAGAGCTGCTGGTGCCAACCCAGTCAGCTGCTCCTCTGGTGGCAAGCGGGGAGGAGAAGCCTGCCAAGGAGAAGACATCCCTGCTGGGCTGAACCCTCCCTTCCAGGCAGCCGGGATATTTTTGTCCAGCTCTTTGGCAGCCGCTGCAGCCAAAGAAAACTCTCTGTGATCAAACATCTCAGGAGCTTTTGGAAGCAGAGGAGGGTGGGGGATGAGCTTGTCCTCCCCCCCTGCCCTGGAGATGTAGAGTCTGGAGGAACCCTGAGGACATTGGTGGGAGGTGAAGCCTCCACAGCAGCCACCCTGGGGTCCTGCCTTCCAGGTCAGACCCATCCATGGACTCACAGACGGTGGGTTCCTTCAGTGGGAGGGGAGAAGGAAGCCAGAACTGGTGCCAGGGTGGTGATTCCAGGTGGTGGTGGTGCTCCTGTCCTCCTGGACCTTCCAAAAGCCTTTCCTGACCTTTATTTCTGATGTCTCCAGTGACCAAAACCTTGGGAACAGGCTCATCTGAACAGGGTGGAAGCCTCTGCTGGGAGGCCAGGCTGGGAGAGTTGGGGTTCTTCAGCCTGGAGAGGAGAAGGCTCCAGGGAGACCTTCTGGGGGCCTCGCAGGACTTCAAGAGGAGCAGAAAGNAAGCGGATGGGGAGCTCCTCACACCCCCCCCCAGCACCGACCCTCCGGGAACAGGGATTAACAGAAATCCCACCAGGAATGTGGTGGTGGGAGCCCAGCCTGGAAACATCTCTGAGGGGAACTCGGGGCACGGGATGAGCCTGGGGGAAGAAACCAGAGGGAAGAGTCAGAATTTGAGCATTTCTGGTACAGGAGGAAATTATCTTACGTCATATAATAGATACAATCGTGGAATTGTTTGGGTTGGAAGAGACCAACCAGGTCATGGAGTTCAACCTTTAACCCACCCCTGCCAGGGCCCCACTGACCCCTGTCCCTCAGCACCACATCTCCAGGGATGGGGCCTCCACCCCTGCCCTGCCCAGCCTGGCACAGCCCTTCACAGCCCTGACCAACAACAGATTGTTCCTCAGCTCCAACCTCAACCTCCCCTGGGACAACTTGAGGC
>VYZX01024881.1:37244-48547 GCA_013401335.1 Brachypteracias leptosomus
GGTTCCTCTTGTCCTGTCCCTTGGGACAAGAGATCTCACCTCCCATCTCACCACAACCTCCTTGGGGGGAGTTGTGCAGAGCCAGAAGGTCTCCCCTGAGCCTCCTTTGCTCAACCCCCCCAGCTCCCTCAGCTGCTCCTCACCACACTCCTGCTCCAGCCCCTTCCCCACCTTCCTTGTCCTTCTCTGGCCACGCTCCAGCCCCTCAAGCTCCTTCAGCCCAACCCTGACCCCACCATTGGAGGTTGTTCCTCCCCAGGACCATCCCTGCCCTGCTCCTGCTGCCCACACTGCTGCTGACACCAGCCAGATGCTGGTGGCTCCTTGGCCACCCTCTGGCTCCTCTCCATCCCTGTCCCCAACCCCCCCAGGGCCTTTCCCTCGGGCACTTTCCAGCAGCTCTTCCCCCACCTGGAGCCTTCAGCTGAGGGTCTGCTCCATAACCCTGAGCAGATATTTCCATCCCCAAGCCATTCCCTTGTCCCAGCAGGTCCTTTGTAACCCCTCCCTCTGCACCATGAGTACAACCCAACTGCTTCTCACGCTGGCCTTGAAAGGACCCTCAACCACAACTTCCATGCCAGAAACAGGTTCTCGCTGCAGCACGTGCAAGATACGTGGCAAGGAGAAATCTCCCCTCTGCACGTTCCTGAAGGTCATGCTGCATTTTCCAACCCAACCTATTGCTTCCAGCTGCATGGGTTTGCTCACCACAGTTTGGCCAGAGCCTCTGGGTGCAGGTGGCTGGTGACATCAGCAGAACCACCAGCAACGTTCTCCAGGTTCAGAACCACCAGGAATGTTCTTCAGGTTCAGAACCACCAGGAATGTTCTTCAGGTTCAGAACCACCCCCAACGTTCTGCAGGTTCAGAACCACCAGCAACGTTCTTCAGGTTCAGAATCCACCACCAATGTTCTGCAGGTTCAGAACCACCACCAATGTTCTGCAGGTTCAGAACCACCACCAACGTTCTTCAGGTTCAGAACCACCAGCAACGTTCTGCAGGTTCAGAACCACCAGGAATGTTCTGTAGGTTCAGAACCACCACCAATGTTCTGCAGGTTCAGAACCACCAGGAATGTTCTTCAGGTTCAGAACCACCAGGAACGTTCTTCAGGTTCAGAACCACCAGGACCTGCCTGATGTGTAGAATAAAATGGTGGCAGAGAGCCCCAGGGGAAAGAAACTCCATGTGCCAAGGTGTGAGAGATGAGTGTGCACGTGTGGCCAAGGTGAGTAGAGCAGGGAAGGAGACACCAGGTCAGGTGGACGAGTCCAAAAAGATTGAAGGCTATTCCATTTCTGGAAAGGTCTGGAGAGGGTGTCTCCTGGGTCTTTGTCCTGGGAGAGGGTCAGCTCAGCTGAACCCATTCCTTAGAGACACTCAAGGAGACAACCCATGGTGGTGACTCCATGGCCACGCCAATCTGCTCCCTTACTTCACTGTCCACCCCTTGCCTCACCTTGGGTCTCCTTCCCACCACTTCAGCCCAGGACACGTGGTCTTAGCCCCCCAGCCTGGTGGTCCCCACCTCTGCAGGACACTTCCAGGGCCACCTGAGAGGACACCCACCAACGTGCCCCTGTTTGGCCGCGCAATATCTGCTTTATTTTTCTATATGATGGTTTTGATGGAACATTCCACGTCACAGCTGGACCTTCCCCTCCGCTGTCCCCTCGGGGAGACGTCGCCGGTGGCTCCTCTTGCAGGATTGATGGTTTATTTGTCTTGCTGAGCCCTTCTCACAGTAATTACGGCGCGAGCTGCAGCCCCATCAATCAGCAGCAGCTGTAAACACGCCCAGTGAACCACCAGGAGGAAAGTCCTGCCCTCCAGGAGAGCATCACAACCGGGGGGAGACCATCGGCTCCACGGGCTCTTCTCACTGGTCCAGCCTCGCGCTTGTTGACGGGGAGCTGGGGTTGGTTGGACGGGGTCGGTCCTTGGGGGGAGCTAAAAGAGGTGCCCACCCCACCCCCAGAGGTGGACACGGGTTCTCTCCCCAGACGTGGGCGTGGGATCTTCTTCTTCACCACGACGAGGTTGTGCTGCTTGGGTGGGTCCCACCAACGCCACCATCACCACCATCACCACCACCACCACCATCACCACCACGCTTGGTAAGTGCCCTGGGCAACATCAACCTCCTCATCATTGCTCTCCTCCTCCTCCTCAGCCTGGGGGATGGGGCTGGAGGACGTGGGTGGGGAGGTGGGTCTCTGAAGCATGGGAGGTCCATGTCACCCTGTGGGACCTGCTGGAGGAAGAGGGTGGCTGTGGTTTTGGGTGGTGCACCAGGGAGGGTCCACCCATCACTTGATGTTGTGAGGGGGTTTTCTGCAAGAGCCAGGCTGCTCCTCCACCATCCCAGCTGGTGGGGATGGCACGTCCCTGTCCCTGTCCTCACCCCTAAAGCCACCAGAACCTGAGCTCTGGGGGGGCTGTGTCCCCACTGAAGTCCCCCTTAGCTAATCCTCCTTCTCCTCCTCCTCCTCCTCCCCTTGCTGGGATGCTGGAGTTGGCAGCGAAGCCGTTGTGAAAATAACCCAAGAGTCCTCTTGGGAACGGAGCAGATCTCTTGGTCTCATCCCCCCCAAGCTGAGGAGAGCTCTTAAAGCACCAGAACTTCCCTCAAGTTATGGGTGAACATCCAAGCCAGGGACAGGCAAGAAACCAGGAGGTGGCTGGAGAAGGAGGGACCTCGCTGTGTCCTCCATGGAACATCTCCCTGACCCCTCCTGGGGAGCAGAAACACCTCAGGTGGACACGGTTCTCTCCGTGGTAGGACTCCAGCTCATAAAGCTGCCCAGATGCTGCCTTTGGTCTTTAAATTGATCTCCTCCACCGAGCAGGGGTTTGGTTCCTTGTCAGGGCTGAGGGGTCTGTCCCACCAGAGTCACCTGGAGGTGGGACATGATATAAATAGACATAGACATAAATAAGGACATGTAGTTGTTTATGTTTTTAATATATTCTATGTATTTTATATATTGATATATTTTTAATATATATCGATACATATTTTTTATCTATATACGCACACATAAAACACGGAGAGGAGAAGAAGGACCTTGTCCTGGTCTGAGGGGGTGGGATCCACAGGAGAACGTAACACACCAGCGAAGCCCATCTTGAAATAACCTCAGCTCCTGTGGTGGGAGTTGCTGGTGTCCAACAAGTTGAGGTTTGCATGAAGGTTTTCTCATAGGAGGAACGTCCCTCGTGGACCCCAGGGAGGTCCCACCAGCCTGTCCTACCCCACTCTGCTGTGCCAGCCTCTCCTTGTCCACATCCAATTCCTGGGAGGAATTAGGGGAGGTTGAGGTTGGATATTAGGAAAAGTTTCTTCGTGGAAAAGGTGGAGTCCCCACCCCTGGAGGGGTTCCCAAGGCTGGAGATGTGGTGCTGAGGGACAGGGGTCAGTGGGGCCCTGGCAGGGATGGGGTTAATGTTGGGCTCCATGATCTGAAAGGACTTTTCCAAGCAAAACCATTTTGTGATTCCTCGAATCTCAGGAGCTTTGAGAGTTCTGGGCGTCTGCCAGATGCTGCTGGAGATGGACAGACAGACACAGACAGACACACAGACACACAGACACACAGACACACAGATTTTTAACCCAGATTTTAGCCTCCAGACGTGGCTGAACTGCAGGAATCCACAGATTCAACCCCCTCAGATGCTGCTGGATGGTCAGAGAGGGACAACTCTGACCTCTGGGGAGCTCCAAAGCCACCCCTGAGGAGCAGAGACACCTCTGGGGAGTTTCCTCTTGACAACGTTGACCATGGTTGATGCGTTGGGGAAGGTGTTGGCTGCTCGTCCAGGTCTGTGTCATCTCCTGGGCTGATGAGGGTCTTCTGAAGAAGGGCTGTGACTCGTCCCTTCAGCAGCAGACAGGACAAGGTGATGTCCTGGCCAAGGTGGCTCCTGACACTGACCTGGAAATTGGCAGTGGAGATAATGAAGGGACCTGGGGGGGTTGAGCCTGGAGAGAAGGAGGCTCAGGGGAGACCTTCTGGCTCTGCACAACTCCCCACAAGGAGGTTGTGGGGAGGAGAAGGGTGAGATCTCTTGTCCCCAAGAGGAACCACCTCAAGCTGCCCCAGGGGAGGTTGAGGTTGGAGCTGAGGAACAATCTGTTGTTGGTCAGGGCTGTGAAGGGCTGTGCCAGGCTGGGCAGGGCAGGGGTGGAGTCCCCAGCCCTGGAGATAGTGGTGGGTTAACCCTTGGACTCCATGATCCGAAAGCTCTTTTCCAACCAGGACCATTCCGTGATCTATGGAGTGGAGGAACTGACTTGACTTTGGCTCTCCCCCAGTTCCCATCATTGCTGCTCTTTGCTTCTGCCCTGGGGCAGGGACCAACCTCCTGAGCGGTGGATTGATTGTCTCAGCAGAGCCTCCAGCAGGTCGAGAGTCTAATGGAGCCAAATCGCGTTAGGAGCACAATAAACGTCACCTAAGATGAAAATGTTGATTGAAAATTAACTGGGTTGTAGAGAAACCTCCTGCTCGTAGTCCAGGCCCCTCTTTGAGCTGCTTCTTCTGAGTCCTACGGAAGATTCATGAAGAGTGAAGCCACAGAGATTTATTTCCCCCTAGGTAGGTCTTGGTTTGTACGTTCATGGCTTTCCTCCATCCTCCCAGCCTCACAGAGAGGCCCTGGAGACCCCACCAGCCCCTCCAGCATCATCACCTACAGTGTAGGAACCTGGATTGAGCTGAGGTGGTTGGATCTTCTAAGAGGATTGAGACCTCAGAGGCTCATTGGATCATTCAGGTTGGAAGAGCTTCTCTGGCCCAATGTCCTCCTCAATCAGGGCAGCT
The DNA here is from genome assembly GCA_013401335.1 of Brachypteracias leptosomus. Taxonomy (NCBI): domain Eukaryota; kingdom Metazoa; phylum Chordata; class Aves; order Coraciiformes; family Brachypteraciidae; genus Brachypteracias; species Brachypteracias leptosomus. The sequence goes on from VYZX01024881.1 coordinate 42,077, forward strand.
CTGAGGTCAGGCAAGGCTGCTCGTGGCTTTCTCCTCTTGGGTCTTGAAAACTTCTAGGTATGGAGATGTACAACCTGCTCCAACGCTTGGTGGTCCTCATGGGGAAACGTTTCCCATGATATCCAGCCTAAACCTCCCTTGTTCCAACTTGTACCCATTGTCCCTCCTCCTCCCACCAGGCACTGCTGTGAAGACCTTCTCAGCCTTCTTGATGGCCTCCATGTCGGTGTGGGGAGGCTGCTGTTGGGTCCCTCTGAAGCCTTCTCCAGGGTGACCAAGCCCCTTTCCTTGGTCTCTTATCCCAGGGCATTGCTCCAACTTCCACCCATCTCGGTGGCTTCTGCTGGCCTCCGTCCTTGGTGTCATATCCTGGGGCATTTCTCCAGCACCCACCCATCTTGGTGGCCTCCTGCTGACCTCACTGGAGTAGCATCTGCTGGATTTCTGTAAAGACCTTGCTCACCTCATACTCTTCACCCCTGCTTAAAATTCCCACATGTCCTCTGTGCCACCCCGTCCAGTTTGGACCAAGAAGGACCTTGAGGGGCTGGAGCGTGTCCAGAGAAGGACAAGGAAGGTGGGGAAGGGTCTAGAGCAGGAGTGTGGTGAGGAGCAGCTGAGGGAGCTGGAGGGGTTGAGCCTGGAGCAAAGGAGGCTCAGGGGAGACCTTCTGGATCTCCACAACTCCCTGACAGGAGGTTGGAGCCAGGTGGGGGGTGAGATCTTGTCCCCAAGTGATGGGACAAGAGGAGCTGGCCTCAAGTTGTCCCAGGGGAGGTTGAGGTTGAGGCTGAGGAGCATCTTCTTCATGGCAAGGGTTGGAAGGAGCTGCCCAGGGCAGTGGTGGAGTCCCCATCCCTGGAGGGGTTTCCAAGGCTGGAGATGTGGTGCTGAGGGGTCAGTGGTGCCCTGGCAGGGATGGGGAACGGTTGGACTCCATGATCTCCAAGGTCTCTTCCCACCAGAACCATTCCATGATCCTATTTTCACGTCCTTTGATCTCCAGTTAGCATCAGAACGAATCCAGCTGCTCAGTAGCTTGGTCCTGGTTGGGATGACCATAAAAAAAGCTTTTGGTCACTCAATCAATGATCTCAACCTGTGGAATTTGGGGCCAGCTCTAAAACTGGAATATTTTCCTTTTTTTCCCCCTTTTATATGAAAAAACTCTTGTCCCTGCCCTTCATTTTACAGTTTAATAGATAAATGACACCATGACCACAACAAGTGTCCTACCACAGCCTGGGGGCATCTGCAGAGCTTGGTGGGGAGGTTGGTGGGACGTGGAGCTTGTCCTTAGCTCAGTGGAGAGTCCAACTACGTGGAGTTTGTGTTGTTGGTCTGTTTTAGGTGGAGGTCATGCGAGAGCTGAGATGGAGCATGACCCTCACACCACGTGGGAAGTCAATGGCTCCTTCTATCAGCCTCCAGCTTTCCTCCTGATGGGCATCCCGGGCCTGGAAGCCCTTCACCTCTGGATCTCCATCCCCTTCTGTGCCCTCTACCTTGTCGCTCTCTTGGGCAACTGCATGATCCTCTTCATCATCAAGAAGACCCAGAGTCTTCACGAGCCCATGTACTACTTCCTCTCCATGCTGGCGGTCACTGACCTGGGCTTGGTCCTCTGCACCCTCCCCACCACCCTGGGCCTCTTCTGGTTCAATGTGCGGAGGATTGGCTTTGACGCTTGCCTCACCCAGATGTACTTCATCCACATCCTCTCCTTCATCGAGTCCTCCGTGCTCCTGGCCATGGCCTTTGACCGCTTCATCGCCATCTCCCACCCGTTGAGGCACCCATCCATCCTCACCAAGACCACTGTCCTAAAGATAGGGCTGGCCATCCTCCTGAGGGGCGTGGTGTCCCTGCTCCCCATCCCCTTCTTGCTCAAGAGGTTGACCTACTGTGGCAGGACGGAGCTTTCTCACTCCTTCTGCTTCCACCCCGACATCATGAAGCTGGCGTGCGCCGACATCAAGGTCAACGTCTTCTACGGGATGGTCATCCTCTTGTCGACGGTGGGGATGGACTTCATCTTCATCGTGCTCTCCTACATCCTCATCATCAGGACTGTGGTCAGCCTCGCGACCAAGGAGGAGTGTCTCAAGGCTTTGAACACGTGTGTCTCCCACATCTGCGCCGTCCTGGTCTTCTTCCTCCCCATGATTGGCCTCTCCATGATGCATCGCTTTGGAAGGAACGTCCCTCCCCTGATGAACACTTTGGTGGCCTACACCTACCTCATCATCCCCCCTGCTCTCAACCCCATCATCTACAGCATCAAGTCCAGCCACATCCGTGAGGCTCTGCTCAGGGCTCTGAGGAGGAAGAGCGACCCTGACTGGTAGCTTCCAACACCAGGTCTACTGGTTGGGCTGGTTTCTTGCTCAGAGCTGGTGGACTGGTGTCTTGGTGCTCCATCCACATGGGTGGAAGATCCACAGGTCCACTCAGACGTTGTCCCTCAACCCAGAGCTGTGATCACCCATGTTTTGTCCTTGTATGATGCTTTCATCCCTTCCAGCAGCCTGAGAGTGCTCCAAGCATTGGGGGAAGCCTCAACCAGGGGGAGGCCACATGAATTCCTCTTTCCAGGTCATGATGTGGACCAAGGAACCCTCTTTCCAGGTCATGACGTGGGGTGGATCAAGGAACTTCTGCAACGCGTGTTCTGCAGACTCTAGTAGCCAGATAATCCCATGAAAGCTTCACCCTTGCCCAGGGTCATCGTCCCCTCACCACTGCAGCAACCTCAGCAGGACAAGGCTTGGGCCAAGAGTTTGGGGCCACCACGACTATCCCAGTCATTAGCTGCTCAACTGCAAACATCTCACAAGGTGGAGCTCAGCTCCAGGGGCTGAGAACAGAGTTGGAAGAGACCTTTCAGATCATGGAGTCCAAGGGTTAACCCATCCCTGCCAGGGCACCACTAATCCCTGTCCCTCAGCACCACATCTCCACGCCTTGGAAACCCCTCCAGGGATGGGGTCTCCACTCTTAGACCTCCTGAAAGGAAAAAAAAAGGTGAGCCTTCATCTCAGAGACGTGGTGATGGAGCCAGTGCTGCTTTTGTACCTCTTTGTGATGTCATTTGGTGTCCCCATCTTGCCAAGTCTGATGTTCCAGCTGTTGGTTTGCGTTGCATGTGATGTACGTGTGCAAGACCTTCAATAAAAGTCACCTATGGGTTGTGACAGGTCAAAGGACCTTGATGAAACCTTTTTTCTGTTTATGTGAGGCAGGGATGTGAGGTTGGAGCTGCTCAAAAGCTTCAGGAGTTGCTGTGGACGAGCACGGGATGGTATCAGTCAGGTGTGGGTCAGGATGGTGCTTGGGGCTCTGGTGTGAGGAGATCTCTGCTGAAAAAAGCTTTCAAAGATAGAATAGAAATGGGTGAGAGTCATGGAATCATGGAACGGTTTGGGTTGGAAGGGACTTTCCAAGGTCATCTGCTCCAACCCCCTGCAGGGAGCAGGAACACCTCCCACTAGACCAGGTTCCTCAAGGTCCATCCAACCTGGCCTTGAACTTTGAACCTTTTATGCCTCCTAATTACAGGCCCTATTTTTGTTGATCTTAAGCCATATTTTGGCCAGGCTGGACTGTGGTGGAACATTCACCTTGTAAGGGTGAAGCACCAGGAGGTACATGGACAGGATGACACCAGAACTGACCTACTTTGACCTTCTCTGAGCACTTCCCACCTCAGACCAACCCAGGACTTAATGTCTTTTTCTCTTCTGCTCTCCATGTACATGGAGTGGAGACAAAAGAATAATGAGGGAACATCTGTGTAAAAATAATGTTGAGGGAGAAGAGAAGATTCCCCAGGGGAGGGTTCCCAGGTCACCAATTGTTTTGTCTTCTTCTCATTATCTTGCTGAGGATCCCAGCGGGGCCCTTGCAGGAGGTGAAATAGTGCAGACCATCCTCAGACCATCTCCAGAACCTCTGCCTGAGGGCCATGGAGGGCTGAGGACCTGCTTGCCTTGAGGTAGCACCCAATGGGAGCCCAAAACATCTAAGGTCCAACCTAGTGCTTATAGCTGTCATCAGAGGGGACATTCACATAAAGGACCAAGAACTTGGAGGAGCTGGGGAGATGTTCAGTTTGCAGAACCCTCTCACGGCAGTTGTGAAAACTTCCAGAGTTTCCTCCTGGAAGGTCTTCTCCAAAAGTCCAAGGAGAAGGAGCCTCTGCCCCAGCCAGCAGATGTTTGGGGTGGGGTGGAAATGTGGGGGAGATCTCTTAATATCTTCATCAGCAGATCTGGAGACCACGGCGGAGTGAGGCTTCCAGGGTGTCGGGTCCATCACCACGTTCAGCAGAGCTTCATCTGCCACCCCCTTTGCTTCCCGAGTTGTGTGGCTGGAGGGCACCAAGAAGACACTCAAGATTTGTGGACCTCTCTGTAAGGTATTGTCTTTTGGGGGACATATGTTAAAAAACCCTCTGGAAACTTAAATGTGGTTTAACATCCGCGTGAGGGACAAAATGGACCCACCTGGAGCTGCTGGTTCCTCTTGTGGGGCACCCTGAGCTCTCCACTGTGCACCAGGAGATCACTGGTGGTACTTGCCAATGGGTTTGCTCCTGTGAGGTGCAGGAGGAGCAGGGGAGACATCTCAGAGTCACCTCCTGGAGAGGAGGATGGGGAGGAGAAGGGGAATAGAGAGAGGGAGAGACAAAGACAGGGAGAGGAGGAAGGAGGAAGGAGAAGGAGAAGGAGGAGGAGAAAGTAGGAGAAAGAAGGAGAAGGGAGGAGAAGGGAGGAAGAGGGGAAGGGGAAGGTGAAGGAGAAGGAGAAAGAGAAGGAGAAAGGAGAAAGGAGAAAGGAGAAGGGGAAGGAAAAGGGAAAGGGGAAGGAGAAGGAGAAGGAAAAAGTAGAAGAAGGTAGGAAGAAGGAGAAAGAAAGAGAAAAGGAGAAAGAAAGAGAAGGGAGGAAGAGGGAAGAGGGAAGAGGGAAGGAGAAGGAGAAGGAGAAGGAGAAGGAGAAGGAGAAGGAGAAGGAGAAAGAAGAAGGTTGACAAGTAGGAGAAGGAGAAGGGAGGAGAAGGGAGGAAGAGGGGAAGGGGAAGGGGAAGGAGAAGGAGAAGGAGAAGGAGAAGGAGAAGGAGAAGGGAAAAGAAAAGGGGAAGGGGAAGGGGAAGGAAAAGGGGAAGGAAAAGGAGAAGGAAAAAGAAGAAGAAGGAGAAAGAAAGAGAAAAGGAGAAAGAAAGAGAAGGGAGGAAGAGGGAAGAGGAAGGAGAAGGAGAAGGAGAAAGAAGAAGGTTGACAAGTAGAAGGAGAAGGACGAGGAGTAGGAGAGGCCATTCCTGGCATGTTCTTGAAGCAGCAGCAGAGCTACAAGCAGGTACCAGCTCTCCTGCTCACAGGTGATGCCAAACATCAGGGAGTGGTGGAGAGAGAGGTTCGGGTGGTGAGGAAGGTCCCATCTCCTGCTCCATCTGGGAAGTTGGTCTCAGGCCAGTTTTGGCTCCATGGGAAAAGTCTGGTCAATGTTTCTGAGCATCTCCTGAGCTCAGCTGCTGGGGGTGGTCCTCTGGCTGGGGTGGTGTCATGGTCTGGATGTGCTTTGGGAAATGGAGCTACTGGGGTTGGCTGGTGGGAGGGTCATCCTACGAAAATGATTCTTTATTTGCTGGTGTTTTGAAAGACATGGATCCAGTTTTAGACTCTCCAGAAAGAAAGGTCCTTACGTCACCTGGTCTTCATCCCACTAGTAATCCAAGTCATCGGAGAAGAGGAGGTTTAGGGGAGACCTTCTGGATCTCCACAACTCCCTGCAAGAAGGTTGGAGTCGGTGGGGTGAGATCTCTCATCCCCAAGTGATGGGACACAAGGAACCAGCCTCAAGTTGTCCCAGGGGAGGTTGAGGTTGGAGCTGAGGAACAATCTGTTGGTGGTCAGGGCTGTGAAGGGCTGTGGGCAAGGAGGGGAAGGAGAGTAAATGACACCAGAGATGGGCTTTGTGTTCCTGGGCCTGTGACCTGGGGACACCTCCTGGTGTGAGGGGACTTTTCCTGGCTCAGGTGTAGGTGAAGACCAGTGTGACTGCACCAGGGTCCCAAACGTGAGTGTTTTTTCCCCAAGGCTTATAAAAAATGTAGATATTGAGTCTGTGAGTCCTGTTTGAATTTGGGTCTGGTGTGTCCAGTAAAAACTGGAATGGGGGCTGATGGTGGGATCGTGTCTGTTAAAGGCTGGAGAGCAGCAGTTGGTGGTGGGTTTGCTCTTGTCTGTGATTTGAGGGTGTCTGAGCCTGGCCCAGGCTGCCCAGGGAGGTTGTGGAGTCTCCTTTGGAGACCTTCAAGACCCGTCTGGACGTGTTCCTCTGTGACCCTCCCTAGATGACCCTGCTTTGGCAGGGGGGCTGGAGTGGATGATCTCTAGAGGTCCCTTCCAGCCCCTACCATGGTGTGATTCCTGCTGGCAGCTGTAGCAGGAGGAATCACCAAACAGAAAGGGTG
>VYZX01024881.1:48911-62776 GCA_013401335.1 Brachypteracias leptosomus
AAGTTGTCCCAGGGGAGGTTGAGGTTGGAGCTGAGGAACAATCTGTTGGTGGTCAGGGCTGTGAAGGGCTGTGGTGGAGTCCCCATCCCTGGAGGGGTTTCCAAGGCTGGAGATGTGGTGCTGAGGGACAGGGGTCAGTGGTGCCCTGGCAGGGATGGGTTAATGGGTGGACTTCTAGAAACACAGAATCATTAAGGCTGGAAAAAACCATCAAGTCCAACCATCAACCCAACACTAAATCATGGTTATGGACCTGATGACTTTAAAGGTCTCTTCCAGCCAAAGAGATCCCACAATTCTATTTTATTACTCTGAAAACGACTCATTTATTGCTGCCAAACAACTGAAGATGAACCAGAACATCCAGGGGTGATTCACTTTGTGTCTCTCAGTCCCATTCCCTCGAAAGAACCGGAGAAGGATGAGGAGAACTCTACAAGGAGGCTCCTCACACCGTCACTAGAGGGTGGGTTGGCTCAGATCCCTGGTGGCAATCAGGGGACCACTTTGTCCATCCATCCTGCATCTCACTTTAAGTGGTTTTGCTGCAAATCTCCTCCCTGGAAGAGGCATCTCAGCAGCAACGTTCCACCCACGCTGTTCGGGAGCTGGGCACAAACAGCCAGAGAACGGGCCTGGGTTGACGTGGATCCAAGATGGAAAAAACTCCACATCAGGGAAACGAATCACGGCGGCTCTTTTGGGGTCAGGGCTTCACCACAGACGTGCAGGAGAAGAAAGAAAGATGTTTTCACAACCCAACGTTGTGTCCAAAATAGCTGGATGGAGATGTCCCTGCTCCCTGCAGGGGGTGGGGCCCGATGACCTTGAGAGGTCCCTTCCCACCCAGCCCGTTCTGTGGTTCTAGGTATTAATAGCCCGCAGAGCTGGCCAGGAAAACATTTTCATCCTTGTTTCACATGGTTGGGGCAGGAAAAAATCATCAGAAGGCTCCGTGATGATGCAGGGAGAAGTTATGGGCTTGACCTCCAGCTGTCCATCATGGTGGGGAGGTGGGGGGTTCATCCCAGGGCAGCTGCTGGTTTGGTGCCTGATCCATCGTGAATCAGAGCCACGGAATCATCTTGGTTGGAAGAGACCTTCAGATCATGGAGTCCAACCGTTCCCCATCCCTGCCAGGGCACCTCCGACCCCTCAGCACCACATCTCCAGCCTTGGAAACCCCTCCAGGGATGGGGACTCCACCCCTGCCCTGCCCAGCCTGGCACAGCCCTTCACAGCCCTGCCCACCAACAAATTGTTCCTCAGCTCCAACCTCAACCTCCCCTGGGCCAACTTGAGGCCGGTTCCTCTTGTCCCATCACTTGGAGATGAGATCTCACCCCCCACCGGCTCCAACCTCCTTGTGGGGAGGTGTGCAGAGCCAGAAGTGCTCCCCTGAGCCTCCTTTGCTCCATCTCAACCCCCCCAGCTCCCTCAGCTGCTCCTCACCACACTCCTGCTCCAGACCCTTCCCCACCTTCCTTGCCCTTCTCTGGACATGCTCCAGCCCCTCAAGGTCCTGCTGGGAGTGAGGGGCCCAACCCTGACCCCACCACTGGAGGTTGTTCCCCGCCAGTGCCCAGCCCAGGAGGACCATGTTCCTTTCTCTACCCATAACGGGTCACAGAAACAAGAGGAGCTCCCGGTGTCCTTGTGCCAACTGGAAAGTTCCCTTGGATTCCTCACCACGGTCCCAAGGGAGCCCCGGCCATGGGAACGGGCTTCTCAAGCTGCTCTGTCTCCTTCCCTTGCAGCAGGAGATGTTCCAGGGCTTAGCATGACCCTTCTCCACCTCCCGTGCCATGCCCTTCCCCAACACCTCTGACCTCAGCCCACCCTCCTTCACCCTGGCCAGCATCCCAGGGCTGGAGGTCGCCCACTTCTGGATGGCCATGCTCCTCTGCTCCACCTACATCTTGGCTGTCATGGGCAACTGCGCCGTGCTCCTCATCGTGCGGATGGAGACCAGTCTCCACGCCCCCATGTACTTCTTCCTCTGCATGCTGGCCACCATCGACCTGGCCCTGGCCACCTCCACGGTGCCTCGTGCCCTCTCCCTCTACTGGTTCCACAGCACCGAGATCAGCTTCAGCGCCTGCCTCGTCCAGCTCTTCTTCATCCACACCCTCTCGGCCATCGAGTCCACCGTCCTCCTGGCCATGGCCATGGACAGATACGTGGCCATCTGCCACCCTCTCAGATACGCCGCCATCCTCACCAACGCCACCACGGCCAAAATCGGCCTGGTGGCCATGGCCAGAGGCGTCCTCTTCTTCATGCCCTTGCCTTTGCTCCTCCTGCCCCTTCCCTTCTGCAGCTCCCGGGTTCTCTCCCACTCCTTCTGCCTCCACCAGGACGTGATGAACTTGGCCTGTGCCAACACCACCCCCAGCGTGGTCTACGGCCTCACCGCCATCCTGCTGGTCATGGGGCTGGACGCCATCTTCATCTGCCTCTCCTACCTCCTCATCCTCAAGGCCGTCCTGCGCCTGGCCTGCTGGAAGGAGAGGCTCAAGGTCTTCAGCACCTGCATCGCCCACATCTGCGTGGTCCTGGCCTTCTACGTGCCCCTGATCGGGCTCTCCGTGGTGCACAGGTTTGGGAAGGACCTTCCTCCACTGGTCCACATCATCATGGGGAACGTCTACATCCTGGTGCCCGCGATGGCCAACCCCATCATCTACGGGGTGAGGACCAAGGAGATCCAGAGGAGGATCCTCAACTTAATCCATATATGCAACCACAGAACTGACCAGTGACCTCTTGGCCGCTGCCTCCTGTCCCCTCCCACCACCTCATCACTTCAGGTCTCCAGTGGGGGGGTGTCCTCTGGTTGTGTGGCACCTGCCACCTGGTTGGAGACCCTGAGGTGCTACCACATGGCAAGAGGTAAATCTCGATTGGAAACTCCTTCCAAGGGCGTTTGTCCTCACCAGGCTTGGAGGGACAACTACAACCATCTCAACCCAACCTTCACCCAGCACAACGGGAAGGAAAACTGACCCAGTGGCCAATAAAGACCTCTTGACCTTGCGCTTCTTCTGTCCCCACCTCCAAACGGCCGAGCTGGGACGATGTGACAGCAGGTTTTGAGTTAATTCCTGGTTTCTTCCAACAACTCTTCAATTTTCACCAGAAACTTCGGCCGTAGCATCAACCTGGAAGTAAAATAACAACAGCAGGTGACTTTATATTGACATTTAGGAGGGAGGTTGGATGAGATGGTCTCCAGAGGCCCCTTCCAACCCCCACCACGCTGGGATTCTGGGGTTGACGATGCAGCAATGCCCTTCAGGAGAAGACCTCCACCTCTGTGGTCTTCTTCTGACCTGGTGGGGGTTCAGTGAAGGCAGCTCAACCTCGTAGTGGGTGGAAAAATCTCAGAGTTCTTGGTAGCAATTGTAAAAATTACTTAAATTTATGACTAATGTTCAATAAAATGAGAAGGTCTCAAGAGATATGAATGTTATGGAGGCCTCCAAGCTGAGGGAGGTCAAAGGTGTCTCCTCTTTGACTTCACACGTGCTTGGGATTCCTGAGAAGTTATGAATGAAGCTCAGGGTGGATGGGGCTCTGAGCAACCATCTCTGGTTGCAGATGTCCCTGCTCCCTGTGGGGGGTTGGACCAGATGACCTTGGAAGGTCCCTTCCAACCCAACCCAACCCACAACTCTATGATTCGAAGAGTATTCAACTGTGGTGGGTTTTTTCTTCCCTAATATTGTCATTAAAAAAATAAATATCTCTTTATAAACAGGAAGAAAGAAACAACCTCTTCTTGTCCTTCTCTGTTTAACCTCTTGATTTCTTGGTGGTTACCATGGAGTGTGGTCTTCATCATGGAGTGTGGCCTCCATCCTTGAGGTGGCCACATGACCAGGCACAGGGACCTGCTGCAACAGCCCCTGAGATGCCTCCAGTGAGAGGTCCCAGGGTGGTGGCATCTCCCAAGCTTTCCCTACCCAAAGGAGGAGTGGACAAAGCCCTGCAGGACCCTTCAGAGACGACCCCAGCAGCTCCAGGTGCTGCTGAGAAGCTCACAAGGGGTGTCCTCCTGCGGCCTGAGCTTGTGGAGCTTCACCCTCCATGAAACCCCTTTTGCTCCAACCTTTTCTGCTGAACCAAGGCCCATTTTATCTCCAAATAAACACTTTGATTTCAGGAGTTACCATCTGGCACCTAAAGCCAATTTTGCCCCGGGTCATTTTTGTCACATTCCGCTTTATTAGACCTTAAAAGGTTAAAAAAACCTCCAAAATTGTGAAAATAAACCCAATCTGTTCCTGCCTAACGCGATTTGGGGCATGGGAATGGATTCTGCAGAGCTGAGCCCTGGTCTGGTGGCCACGGCACCGAGAGGCGGCTCCTGCTCGGTCTCCAGATGTTGTCCCCACCTTCTTTTCTCCTCCTTTTCTGCCAAGAGAAAAATTAATAAGGAAAAAGGAAAGAACAGCCCAGAAAATGTTGGTTTGTGTTTCTGTTTCTCAGTGAGACAGTTGATAAACCCTGGAGGTGGTGGATGTCTTCTGGTTGCAGATGGAAGCTGTGGGGGATGCTCTTGTCCTCCAGATTTCAGTCATGGAGCGTTGAGTTGGAGAAGAAACATGAAGAACATCTCCTCTTCCTCAACACGTGTCTTTGATGTTGTCTATGACAACCCCTTCCAGCTGAAATGTCCATGGCTGGGTCATAGAATCATCTTTGAGGCTGGAAGGGACCTCCAGAGCTCACCTCGTCCAACCCCCCTCCACCAGCAGGGACATCTTGACCTGCTCAGAGCCCCATCCAGCCTGACCTTGAAGGACTCCAGGGATGGTTCCTCCACCCCCTCTCTGGGCAGCGCCTTCCCCTGATCCATCACCCTCAGGTTAAAGAACTTTTTGCTCATCTCCAGCCTCAATCTCTCCTTTCCCAGCTTCAAACCATCACTCCTGGTCCTGTCATCACAAACCCTTTGGGATAGACCTTCCCCCGCCTTCCTGGAGCCCCTTCAGGTCCTGGAAGGTCACTAGAAGGTCCCCCCTTCTCTTCTCCAGGCTGAACAGCCCCTGGGTCACCTCCACCCTGCAGCAGAAGGGAAACCCCAACCAGAGCATGGGGGATCTGACCCACATCTCCTCCAGGAGAACCATTGAGGTGGGAAAGGACCTCCAGGATCATCAAGTCCAACCTTTGTCCAGCATCTCCCCGACCCCTAGACCATGTCTCAAAGCTCCACATGAGCAGGGCCAAGAGGTGGAGGTGGGGATGGTGGCTTAGGTGGGGTCCAGCTGCCAGGCCAAGGGGCAGCAGGCACCAAGTGGACCCCAGGAGGTTCCATGGGAGCAGCAGGAGAAGCTTGTTTGGGGTGAGGGTGTTGGAGCCTGTGCCAGGCTGCCCAGAGAGGTTGTGGAGTCTCCTTGTGTGGAGAGATCCCAAAGGGGCCTGGACACGCTGCTGGAGCTCTGGGGGAGCTGCTGGAGTATCTCCAGAGGAACCTTCCAACCCCACCATGCTGGGATTTGGTGATTCTGTGACTTGCTGCTGGTTTGAAGCTCTCCATGCTTCACGCTCCTGCAGGTTTCATCACCAGCCCCTGATGTCACCCCAAACCATCCCATCCCACCACTCTCAAACCTCCACCAAAGCATCACTACCGAAAAACATCCCCAAGCCTCGGCCAAGTGCTGCTGGGTCTATGAGGTCACCAGCACCCAGGGAGTTAAAAGCTGCTGGGTTAAAATCCCTGCTGGGACTGAGGTGGGTAGATAAACATCTCCAGATCTCTGCAGCCAGAGCCCCTGGGTGGAGACCTGCAGAAGGCAGGTGAGTATTTGGGGTCTAGGCAGAGATTTTTTGCTCTCCAACGAGGTTTTTGATGCCATCCCTCCTCCTGGGCAGCAGCAGAAGCAGACATTGAACAGGTCACCCCCCCCCAAAGCTTGGTGGGAGCTTGCCCGGGAGCTGAGCTCCCTCTCCCCATGATCTCCATGGAAGGATGAAGCTTTTAGATGAAGCACCAGCAGCAGAAGCAGGTGGGAGGAAGGAGGTGGGATGGAGAAAGAAAAATATCAGGAATTGTAATTTCTAGGGTGTTTGGAAAACAACCATCCAGAGAGGGGGTGGAGGAACCATCCCTGGAGTCATCCAAGGTGAGGCTGGATGGGGGTCTGAGCAGGTCGAGATGTCCCTGCTGGTGGAGGGAGGTTGGAGCAGATGAGCTCTGGAGGTCCCTTCCAGCTGAAAACACTCTATGATTCTACCCCAGGAATTCTCCCCCCTAGTGCAGGTGACCTCAAGCTGTAGGTGTCTCTGGGGTTCCACCATAGCCCCCCAACAACCAAGCTCCAGCTTGTGGCCGTGCAGGGCTGGGCTGTGGTGGGAAATGTTCCTCTGGCTTGGGTGGAATCTCCAGCTCAGACCCTCCAGGAGGAAAATCTCAGCATCTTCTAGGGAGCTGCTGTTGCCTCCTCCCTTCTCCAGCACAAGCAGGAAGGGTCCCAGTCCCTGGAGTGTTGTCAGGTCGGGACCATCAGTCCAACCTCTGCTGCAGGGATCTTCATGGAGACCTTCTAAGCAGGAATTAGGAAAAAATCATGAGGTGAGCAACAAGTAGGGGCTGAGTGAGCTGAGGTCTTGGTTGGGGGGTGGTGAGGAGCAGCTGAGGGAGCTGGGGGGGCTGAGATGGAGCAAAGGAGGCTCAGGGGAGACCTTCTGGCTCTGCACACCTCCCTGACAGGAGGTTGTGGGGAGGAGGGGGGGGAGATCTTGTCTCCAAGTGATGGGATGAGAGGAACCGGCCTCAAGTTGCCCCAGGGGAGGTTGAGGTTGGAGCTGAGGAACAATTTGTTGTTGGTCAGGGCTGTGAAGGGCTGTGCCAGGCTGGGCAGGGAAGGGGTGGAGTCCCCAGCCCTGGAGGGGTTTCCAAAGCTGGAGATGTGATGCTGAAGGACAGGGGTCAGTGGCAGGGATGGGGGAATGAGGAGACTCTTCTTCCTCAGGCCAGCACCAAACTCACCAACACCCCTCCCCATACCTTCAGCCTTTGTTCTTTTATTCTTCATCTGTTTGCTCTTCTCCATCTCCAACCAGCCAAGGGGGAACACACCAGAGCGAGCTCAGCAAGTGCCCCCACCAGGAACCCTCCTCCAGCTGACCAGCCCCTTGTTGCTCCTCCCCAACTGGTCAGTTCCTGGTTGATCCATCTCCAGCCTCACCCACCACCCCAACCACCATCACCTGGGGGCAGTTGGGTCCTCACCCAGGTGGGTCCAATTCTGCCTTTGGAGCCTGAAACCACCTGGGGAACAAAACCTGTTGCTGGGTTGTGACCCATCCATAGGTCACCTCCAGCTCGGTGTCCACAGCCCAAGCTCCAGCCCTTCACTCAATGACCTTAAAGGTCCCTTCCAACCAAAGCAGGTCTACGATTGGGGTGGGGGGGTGTCAAATCCTGCGGCTCTGACTCAGCTTTTTGCCCTGAAATTGTTTCTTGCCTGAGTCAAGCTCTTGTTGCCCCCCCTTACACTGGCCAGGAGCTCAGTGCTGCTCGAAGCCCCTGTAGATCTCCAGGGCTGGTGCTAATGGCTTCGTATCCCCACCATGCACCTTTCAGACATTGCTTCAGACCAGCTTCCAGCCAGCTTCCTCAGCTTTGGCCACTGGAGAGGACCAGGCATGGACCTCGGGCCGTCTTCCCACCCAGTTTGACCCAGGAGGAACCCAGTCTGGTGCTCCAGGACCTCTCCGCCAAGGGGGACGGGGCAACTCCAGCGGAAACCAGCAGGACCCTCTCCTGGAGGTGTCACAGGGATGTGTGGTTGTGGGGGGACTTTGAGCTCCTAGTCCATCCCTCACAACCACCTCTGCTCCTGACCGCACCAGGTCAAGGGCGTTTGATTCTTCTTCGCAAGACGAGAGACTCGAGGGCTCCATGTCTCTAAACTCCTCCACCTCCCACCCTCCCTATTTCCTCCTCGTGGGCATCCCTGGGCTGGAGAAGGAGCAGTTCTGGATTGCCTTCCCCTTCTGCCTCATGTACCTCATCGCTCTGCTGGGGAACATCACCCTCCTCCTGGTCATAAGGGCAGAGCCGACCCTGCACGAGCCCATGTACCTCTTCTTGGCCATGCTGGCCCTCACCGACCTGGTCCTGTCGACATCCATGCTCCCCAAAATGCTGAGCATCTTCTGGCTGGGCTCCGGGAGGATTGGCTTCCGCTCCTGCCTCTCCCAGATGTTCTTCATCCACACCTTCTCCTCGGTGGAGTCGGGGGTGCTGATGGCCATGGCCTTGGACCGCTACGTGGCCGTTTGCCACCCCCTGCGCCACTCCAGCCTCCTCGCCCTGCCCGTGGTGGTGGCCCTGGGGAGCCTGGTGCTGCTGAGAGGGGTCCTCATGATCAGCCCCGGCTGCTTCATCCTCCGCGGGTTGTCCTTCTGCCAGCACCACGTCATCCCCCACTCCTACTGCGAGCACATGGCCGTGGTCAAGCTGGTCTGTGGGGACACCAGGGTCAACTACATCTACGGCCTCTTCGTGGCTTTCACCCTCCTGGGGTCCGACATCATCCTGATCTCCGTGTCCTACGCCATGATCCTGAAGGTGGTGGTGAGGTTGTCCTCCACCGAGGCACGGCTCAAAGCCTTCAACACGTGTGCGTCCCACCTCTGTGTCTCCCTGGCCTTCTACATCCCCGCCCTCTTCAGCTTCCTCACCCACCGCTTCGGGCACAGCATCCCCCCCCACGTCCACATCATGGTGGCCAACCTCTACCTGCTCGTGCCCCCCATGTTGAACCCCATCGTCTATGGGGTCAGGACCAAGAAGCTCTGGGACAGCGTGGTCCACTTCTTCAAGGGGAAGGGAACCTCTGGAGAACATCTGTGAGGAGCACCTGGGGGAACTGGGGTTGTTCAGCTTGGAGAAGAGGAGCTGAGAGGAGACCTCAGTGCTCTCCACAGCTACCTACAAACAGGTTGTGGTGGGGCTGGGGTTGGGCTCTTCTCCCAAGGAACTAAGGACAGGACAAGAGGTGATGGCCTCAAGTTGCACCAGGGGAGGTTTATAGAATCATAGGATGGGTTGGGTTGGAAGGGACCTTAAAGATCATCTCATTCCAACCCCTCTGCCATGGCAGGGACACCTCCCACCAGACCAGGTTGCTCCAAGCCCCATCCAACCTGGCCTTGAACACCTCCAGGGATGGAGCATCCACAGCTTCCCTGGGCAACCTGGGTCTCACCACCCTCAGAGTGGAGAAACCAGTCCAGGGTCACCTCCAAGCTCTGGGAGTTCACTCTGCACTCCAGGGACAACGCAGGGTAAAAATGGGCCCTTGTGGGGGCCACTCCTGGCTCTTCTCTGGACCAAAAGTGTCCTCCCCTCACTCTGACCACCTTCCCACCCCCAGAAGAAGGTTTCCTCCAACCCCCCTGCAAATCAACTTCATTAAAAGCGTTTAATCAAAGGCTTCTGGGCATCCATGTGTGTTGTGGCCACAAGATCCCTCCAGCTGGAGGTCCAGGAGACCACCAGGACAGGGTTCCCTCAGCATCCCCTGGTGACTCTGCAGGAGCTGAGCCCACGTGTCCACCCACAGCTCCTGATGCACGAGGCTTCACTGCAGGACGTTGTAGGAGGACCATGGTCACCACCAGCCTTGCTCCCCTTCCCGTGGGCTGGTGCAGCAGGTGACACATAGAATCTGAGACCTTTAAGGTCAACTCCAACCATCCCCCATCCCTGCCAGGGCCCCACTGCCCCCTGTCCCTCAGGGACATCTCCAGGGCTGGGGACTCCACCCCTGCCCTGCCCAGCCTGGCACAGCCCTTCACAGCCCTGACCACCAACAGATTGTCCCTCAACTCCAACCTCAACCTCCCCTGGGGCCACCTGAAGCAACCACAGCCCATGGACACCTCAGGGGATTACGGAGCTCAGTGAAACTTGGACCACAGAAGAAAAGCTGCTTGAGCTTTGGCACAAGGATGGGACCTTTTTGGGGTGTCAACTACAAAAAGAAGTTATGAAACGCTCCTCTAATTAATGCTGATTATTTTCCTGGCCTGTCTGCAGGGGCTCCACCGCTGTGGAAGATGCTGAACTTCTCCAGCCCTCAGCTCTGGAGGAATTAAGGCTCCATCTGTCCATGAACACGACGTTGTTTAATTAGGGGGCACGTGGCTGGGCTCATTAAGGCGCCGTGAGGAGTGGATGGGTCTCTTTCCATCTCCCCCGCTCCTCAGACAAAGCTCCAGACGTCTGCGGCTCCTCTCCCAGCTAATTAGCAGGCGGCTTTCCAGGGCGAGCTAATTAGCTCCCACATGAAAACACCGATGGAAGCGTCTGAAGCTGGATGTGCAACCTCAGCCCCATCAGCTCCGTCACAGAACCAATGTTAGGGGGTGGGAGGGACCTTGAAGGATGCTCTGGATGTCCCACAAAGGCAGAAGGAGATGGGTTTGTTCCGTGCAGCAGCAGCTCCTCTGGTCTGGGGGAATGTCCATAGAATCCTGGAGTCATAGGATGGGTTGGGTTGGAAGGGACCTCAGAGATCATCTCATTCCACCCCCTGCCATGGCAGGGACACCTCCCACCAGACCAGGTTGCTCCAAGCCCCGTCCAACCTGTCCTTGAACATCTCCAGGGATGGAGCATCCCCAAGTTCTCTGGATAACCCATTCCGGGGTCTCACCACCCTCATGGTGAAGAATTTCCTCCTCATTTCCAATCTCAATCTCCCCTCTTGCAGCTTGAACCCATCACCCCTTGTCCTATCACTACAAGTCCTTGTAAAAAGTCCCTCCCCAGCTTTCTTGTAGCCCCTTCAGATACTGCAAGGCCCCAAGAAGGTCTCCCTGGAGCCTTCTCCTCTCCTCTCCCCAACTCTCCCAGCCTGGCCTCATTAAACTGGGAAAAGTCCCATTTCCCACCCATGGGGCTGTCCCAGAAGTTGGGTGTCCTGTCCCCCACCTCCACAAATCTCTTCACCCTGATGGCTCCTCAGTGATGCTGAGGAAGGAACATCCCTCAACAACTCCTTCAATCCTCCTTTTTTTTTTATCTCCTCATGTCTGCAGGCAGGGAAAGGGGGAATTTCCACAGCCCAGGTGGCTGCCGAGCCCTGGGGGAGGAGGGGACACTCTGGGTCTGGTGGGTGCTCAGCTTCAGCCCAGGAGGATGGACATGGAGCCTGTGGACACGGATGAACCTTGCTTGGTCATGCTTCATAGCACCATCCCTCAGGCTCTCAGAGGAACTGGTTCATCATCTCCAGGTGTCCTCAGCACCAGCCACGTCAGAGACAGGAGCAAAACATCATCCAGCCATCAGCAGATGGGTCACTCTTGGGTCATCACGGTTGTTGGCGCCTCAAAAGCCAGAAAGTGTCTCCTACAAGGCAGGACCAGCCAATTTCTGTCCATCCTCACGGGAGAAGACAAGGAGCACGTCACATGCATGGCTGGGTTTTGTCACCACCATGTTCCCCTCTGTCTCTGACACGCTCTCTGATGCTGATGTTCCCTCCAGAGGCCCCAGATGGTGCCTGACGTTGTCCACAGCCCCAGCAGGGGCAGAATGGAGACAGGTAAAGGGGATTTGGGGCTGATGTTAAGAATTAAATTGGGTTTTTATTTCTCCTCCTGTCATCTTGGTGGGGATGAATGAAACGGTGACAACCTGATGGTCCTCTGCTCCTCAGGTTGGCATTAAACCTCCCAAATCACTCCTTGAAAGGCTTGATTGATGGGCACTCATGGCAATGTGCCACAGCAGATCACAGGAGGGTGGCACTGAGGAGAAAACATCAACGTTCCCCTCAGCAGCACAGGAGCCACCACCACGTTCTTCATCACAGGCTCCGTTGGTTCCCCTGGCACCAAATATTCCACTAATTCTTCCTGACACCCATAAAAGCTGCAAACAAGGACTATGGTGAGATAAACCAGAAGTTTTAGCTCCTGTCCCACCATCTCCATTGTCATGGTGGGTCTGCAAGAGGTCAGGGGACATCTCACGGTGGAGGCAGAGCAGGTACCACAACCATGGGTCACAACTAAGACTGATGGGACAAGGGACAATGGTTCAAACTAGAAGAGGAGAGATTTAGATTGGAACTTAGGAGGGAATTCTTCACCCTGAGGGTGGTGAGACCCTGGCCCAGGTTGCCCAGGGGGGTGGTTGATGCCCCATCCCTGCAAATGTTCCCTATATATATAAGGGTCCTGCCATGGGGTCACCACAACCCCCTGAAGGCTCCAGAGCTGCTGGAAAGTGCCCGAGGGGGTTGGGGACAGGGATGGAGAGGAGCCAGAGGGTGGCCAAGGAGCCACCAGCATCTGTCTGGTGTCAGCAGCAGTGTGGGCAGCAGGAGCAGGGCAGGGATGGTCCTGGGACCTCCACTGGGGAAGAACAACCTCCAGTGGTGGGGTCATGGTTGGGCTGAAGGAGCTTGAGGGGCTGGAGAGTGTCCAGAGAAGGACAAGGAAGGTGGGGAAGGGTCTGGAGAACAAGGAGAAGGGGCTGGAGAACTTGTGAAGAGCAGCTGAGGGAGCTGGGGGGGTTGAGATGGAGCAAAGGAGGCTCAGGGGAGACCTTCTGGATCTCCACAACTCCCTGACAGGAGCTTGGAGCCAGGGGGGGGCTGAGATCTCTTGTCCCCAAGTGATGGGACAAGATGAAATGTCCTCATCTTGGTTGGACCCACCCTCTCCGGGTCTCTGGTGGTGTCAGGACCTTTCTCCGCAGGGTTTTCTCTCCACTCTTGCACTGGCAGCCACCGCTCGTCAGGGAGCACTGCGGGTTAAGGAACCTTCTCTGCAGCATCTCCTGGAAACCCAGAATCCCACCCACCCCCCATGACATCACCAACCCCCCCTCCCTCCATCCCCAGCTCAGAGAACCAGGAGGCTCCGCAGAGATGCTGCTGGGGGGGGGTGACTGGGTGGTGAAAGGTCCACCAGGACCCAAGGGGCATCTCAGGGGGCTTCTGGTGGAGCAGGGACCCTTCCTCCTGGACTCCTCAGTGGTACTTGTGGGCCAGGGCATGGGCCACCCCACTGACCAGCTCCTGCCAGGTGAACTGGCACAGGGGTGGAACCCCTGGAGAAGTGGGAAGCCAGGACAATGATCGGGATGTCTCCAAGGAGCTGGAGGAGAAAGAGTCAAAACCAGGGTTAGTGATGCTGGGACCCCCAGAGAGCAGGGACCACACGTCCCACCAGATGGGGCTGGGCTGGTGGACCCACAACCTCTCGAAGGAAGCTCTGGGGTCTTGCTCCACCAGCCCCTGACACATCTCCAGCTCTCAGCAGCTTCTTCCTTCATGCAAGGTCAAGGGCACCCCCAGTTCCCTGCGACGTGGTTATGACAAAAATCCTCAATCTTGCCCTAAAAAACTCTGAGGTTTGGGAAAAAACAGGATTTGCTTCATTCCTTACCAGAAAAAAACATCCAAAAAGGTGAAAAAAAAAAGGTAAAAGATGGAAAAAAGAAGCAAAAGATGGAAAAAACCCCCCCCCAAAATATGAATTAAAAAAAAATCAAAAGATAAAAAAAAAAAGAAAAAGAAGCAAAAGATGAAAAAAAGAAATAAAATAGGGAAAAAAAAAGCAAAATATGAAAAAAAAAGAAGAAGAAAAAGAAAAAAAGAAGCTTGAAACTTTCCCCCCTGTTTCGGGGACACTAAAGAAATTTGCCCTGAGACCCACCTGGCAAAATGCTGGTTTTTTGCTCTTTTTCTCCTTATATAAAAGAATAAAATGATTCATCTGGGAGGGGGATTGTCCCACCCAGGCCAGGCAGGGAACTGCTCTGTGGGTTTTGAGCCCCTTCCCTTGCTGTAGAACCTGTGACACCTTCAAATGCTCCACACCCTCCA
>VYZX01024881.1:64850-81277 GCA_013401335.1 Brachypteracias leptosomus
CTCCCAGGTGCCCCCCAAGCCCTCCTGAACCTCATGGGCGCACGGATCCATCACCCCAGGTCCCCATCCCACCTCCCCCCAACCCCCCCATCCTCTGAGGGAGACACGGACTCGGTGGAGGCTTCACAGGGTGAGTTTTATTTGGCTGTCACGAGCCAGGAGCTCCAGGACACGCGGCTGGAGGACTCTGCTGGGGCTTGGCCATGGACCTTTAGTGGTACTTGCGGGCCAGGGCGTGGGCCACGGCACGGACCAGCTTCTGAAAGGCAGCCTGGGCTTCGGGGGTGAAGTCCTTGGCGAAGTGGGCGGCCAGGACGATGATGAGGATGTCACCCAGGAGCTGGGGGGAGGAGAAGAGCAACCGAGGGTTAGCACCACCCAGGACCTCCACGTTAGACCCTGGGCAAACCTCTCTTGGTGCTTCCTAGGCTTAAAAACCCCCTCCCTGGAGTCCTTTCTAAGAGGTGCCCTCAACTTGTCCTCTGCTCCTGCTCTAAGAGGCAGGTTCTGCTGCTGCCAACCACAAAGTGCTCCAGAAATGGTGTGGATGAAGTTTTGCTTTCTCCCTTCTGGCTCCGTCTGGAGAAGACACGGCCACGGGTCTGTCCTGGCGTGGGTGGTGAGACGTGGGATGGGAGGAGGTCTCTGCCAGCCCCGGTTGGCCAAGGTCAGGGTTGTTTGCAGGAGCTGAAGTTGTCTCCTCCTCCAGGTCTCACTCCTCTAACCATGAGCTCCAGCTCCTCACTCATCTCTCCCAGGACAAGCTTCACTCTGGCTCCTTCACCGTCCCCTTGGTCAAACATCTCCCTACTCAACAACCACCTTCAATTACCTTCTCCCCCCACTTTCTGCACAGAAACCACCTCCTCATCCCAACCATCTCCACTCGCGCCCCCCAGATGACCTCTCTGTCCCCACCACCTCTCACCCACTTCGGTGCTTTCCCACCCAGCTGCAGGTTGGTCCCTTCCCCAACGTCTCCCCCTCACCCCAACCCCTCTTCCTCCAGCCCCAGCACGTCCATGGGACAACCCCCCCATGGTGGGGGTCAGGCTGAAGGGAGAAGCTCACCCTGAAGTTCTCGGGGTCCACGTGCAGCTTGTCGCAGTGCAGCTCGGACAGATGGGCGAAGGTGCCCTTGATGTTGTCCAGGTTCTTCACAGCGTCCCCGAAGGAGGTCAGCACCTTCTTGCCGTGGGCATGCACCTTGGGGTTGCCGCTGATGGCCGTGGGGCTGGAGAGGTTCCCGAANACCCACTTCGGTGCTTTCCCACCCAGCTGCAGGTTGGTCCCTTCCCCAACGTCTCCCCCTCACCCCAACCCCTCTTCCTCCAGCCCCAGCACGTCCATGGGACAACCCCCCCATGGTGGGGGTCAGGCTGAAGGGAGAAGCTCACCCTGAAGTTCTCGGGGTCCACGTGCAGCTTGTCGCAGTGCAGCTCGGACAGATGGGCGAAGGTGCCCTTGATGTTGTCCAGGTTCTTCACAGCGTCCCCGAAGGAGGTCAGCACCTTCTTGCCGTGGGCATGCACCTTGGGGTTGCCGCTGATGGCCGTGGGGCTGGAGAGGCTCCCGAAGGGCGAGAAGAACCTCTGGGTCCAGGGGTAGACAATCAGCAGCCTGGGGAGAGACGAGCAAACCCAACGTTAGAGGTGATGGGAACGGTTCCTCTGCCCCGGGAACAGCTGAGGAGACCCCCAAGAGCCGGACCTACCTGGCCAGGGCCTCGGCACCGCAGTCGGCCACATTGACCTTGCCCCAGATGCCGGTGATGAGCTGCTTCTCCTCGGCTGTCCAGTGCACCATGGTGGAGGCTGGAGGGTCGCGGGTGGCTGAGGTGGCTACGGAGGAAGTCTCGGCTCTTGCTCCCGAGGGGATCGCACCCTGGTCCTCCTCCGACCTCCTTTTATACGCTCCTCAGGGCCCCTTCTCCTCCCCCTGCACCCCACCATTGGCTGGGACCGGTGGGGGGGGCCCCCCAGCCCTGGCACCCCGAGGGAGGGGACACAACATCAAGGGTGTGGCCCCAGGGCAAGGTGCCCAGATCCACCACGGGACGGGCTGGGAGGTCTCCCTCCCCCTGCCTCTGATTTCCAGCTCCCTGCAGGAGGGTGGGACCTATCTCCATGTGAGGTCCGAAGGGGTGTGTGGGGCTTGGGGACCCTCGGGTGGTGGAATCATCATTTAGGTTGGAGAGGACCTCCAGGGGCAGCAAGTCCAACCTTCGCCCAACATCTCCCTGACCCCCAGACCATGTCCCCAAGCCCCACATCTACTCGTTTGTTGAACCCCTCCAGGGATGGGGACTCCACCACCAACCTGGGCAGCCTGTCCCAGTCCCTGACCACTCCTCCAGTCAAGAACTTCTCCCTAATGTCCAACCTAAACCTCCCCTGGGGCAACTTGAGGCCATCACCCCTTCTCCTGTTGTTAGCTCCTTGGGAAGTTTCTTTTTGTCCTCCTCTTTCAGGCTTTGGGTTCTCCTTGTTCCTTCCTATCAACCTGAGGGTAACACCAAGAAAACCACCAGCAGGGGCTTGCAGAGAGAGCTCCTGTCTCAAAGAACCTGTCCAGCAAAGGTCCAGCGAGGCTGGAAGGGAAGGTGGAACATGGGACACACCAACTGCCTGCAGGGTCTTAGCAGGGGCCACAGGAGAATCATGGAACCAGGGAATGGTTTGGGTGGGAAGGGACCTTCCAAGGTCATCTCATCCAACCCCCCTGCAGGGAGCAGGGATCTGCAGCCAGAGCAGGTTGGCCAGAGCTCCATCTAACCTGACCTTGAGGATGGGGCATCAACCAAGAAGCTGGAGGAGAAGTGTCCTCCTGAGAGGTGGGAGAGGCAGCTGGGGCTGCACCTCTGCCCTTGAGCCCAGCAGATCAGGGTGGAGGTGCTGGAGATGGAGCTTGTGGGGCTGGACCCAGGCAGAGCACTGGGTTGTCCAGGGGGGTCTGGATGACATGGAGCAACGTGTTTGCCTTGGCCAAGGGCTTCCAGGTGGTCCAGGGGGGTCTGGAGGACCATGGAGCAACGTGTTTGCCTTGGCCATGGGCTTCCAGGTGGTCCAGGAGGGTCTGGAGGACCATGGAGCAACGTGTTTGCCTTGGCCATGGGCTTCCAGGTGGTCCAGGGGGGTCTGGATGGCCATGGAGCAACGTGTTTGCCTTGGCCATGGGCTGCCAGATGGTCCAGGGGGGTCTGGATGACCATGGAGCAACATGTTTGCCTTGGCCAAGGGCTGCCAGATGGTCCAGGGGCATCTGGATGACCATGGAGCAACGTGTTTGCCTTGGCCATGGGCCGTGGGCTGCCACAGGTTCTGATTGCCCCAGTTCTCCTCACTCCAGGCAGGGGCTTGGCCAAGGGACGCTGGGGCCAGGCTGGGGTGGTGACCCTGCTCCTCAGCCCTCCAAGGTGAGCAGAGCAGATCTCCTGGAGCTCTGTCCTCTCCCTGATAAGGGGGTGGGAGGATCTCACCACCCAGAGACCTCAAACCCACCCCTGGGCTGCTCTGGGGTGCGGTGGGAGGTGCTGCGGGTCCGACAGGAGGACAGGACCCTGGTGGGGGCCACGTTCCTCTGCGTGGCTTGGAGGCTGCTCAGGGAACTTCATTTCGCCCGTGAGAGGTTGGAATAAATCATGAAAACCACAGAAGTGGTTTGGCTGGGAGGGATCTCTGAGGTCATCGCGTCCAAGGGTTGACCCAGCGCGGCCAGAATTAGATGTAGGGTCAGAGGGAGCAGATGTTGTGCCCTCCCTCTGCCATTCCTGGCATATCTTCTGCCACGACGAGAATTGGGTCTCTTAATTCTGCCTTTAATAACCTGAGAATGAGGAGGAGGAGGAGGGGGGTGAGTCACTGGAACAGGTTGTCCAGGGGGGCTGTGGATGCTCCATCCCTGGAGATGTTCAAGGGCAGGTTGGACGGGGAGCAACCTGGTCTGGTGGGAGGTGTCCCTGGTTGGAACTAGATGATCTTTGAGGTCCCTCCCAACCCATTCTATGATTTAGATAAAAAAATAACCAAAATGTGCATTTTTCCTTCCATGAGGGACGTTACAAGTGATGAACTTCATCTCCTGACGCTTCTCCCACCTCGTGGTTTTTGCTCAAGTTCCTTTCACTCAATCTGGGAAAGACTCAAAACATTGAACCCAAAGATGTCCCCAAAAAAGCACCGGAGTGTTTCTGTCTTTATTTGGGTTTTGCTGCCCAGGTTGGGGGTGGAGTCCCCATCCCTGGAGGGGTTCAACAAACCAGCAGATGTGGGGCTTGGGGACATGGTCTGGGGGTCAGGGAGATGTTGGGGTGAAGGTTGGACTTGATGACCCTGGAGGTCTTTTTTAACCTAACTCCAGGGAAGGGTCCTGAGCAGAGTGAAATCCACCCTGGGCAGGCAGCAAAAGGGCTCCTGGATTTCCCACTGGGGACAACCTGGAGATGACAGAACCCCAGCATGGTGGGGGTTGGAAGGGACCTTCCACCTTCCCCCACTTCCAACCCTGGAGGTGTTAAAAGACCTGTAGATGTGGCGCTTCAGGGCATGGTCTGGTTGGGGTTGAAGGTTGGACTTGATGATCTTTTCCAGCCTTGATTCAATGATTCTGTGACCTCTGGAGACCACCTCGCCCAACCCCCCCCATTGCTGTGAGGTGTCCCCTCTGCTCGGCACCTTGTGGTGAACGTTTCTCCTCCACAAACCGTCCCCTCCACAGACAAGCCCCTGGTTGGGAGCTCCGAGCCCCCAGGAGCTCCCATCCAAGATTCTTCCCTGAGCAGTTAAAAAATGTCCTTAAAACCCCCTTTTTCTTGTGAAAATGGATGAGCTGGGTGGATCCCCTGGAGAAGCCCCAAGCTGAGCACCAGACCAGGGCTGGTGGAGCTGTTCTGCCCTTGGGTTTGTGCCAAGTGTCTCTCGGTGAGGACTCGTGGTGTTGACCCTGTCATCCCTCCAGGTCCCCTTGGGGCTGTCTCTGCCTGGCTGGTTGCTCCTGACAGCACCATGGACCATTGCCTGAGGGATGGCAGCAGCTCCTGGGGCTGCCCAGCTCCCCTCAAAGGTCTTCGTGGATGAGTGATCTGGAAACGAGAGAGTCCTTGGACACCCTTCATGGGGAGCTTCATCTCCTGCTGTTTCCTTCCAGCAGCCGTGAGACGCTGGTGCAGGGGCTGGAGATGGTCAGAAAAGATCTTTGAGGGAATCACTTGTCAGGTTGGGACAATGTTCTCCAAGAGGAGGGTGTCCAGAGAAGGGCAAGGAAGGTGGGGAAGGGTCCCAAAGCTCCACATCTACTGGTTTGTTGAAGCCCTCCAGGGATGGTGCCTCCCCCCCCTCCCTGCCCAGCCTGTCCCAGTCCCTGACCACTCCTCCAGTGAAGAACTTCTGCCTCATGTCCAACCTAAACCTCCCCTGGTGCAGCTTGAGGCCACCACCTCTTGTCCTGAGCACCCTTTGGTGTGGGTAGAAGATCCCTGGAGTCACTCTTTGGGTGGGAACCTTCACTCTTGGCGGACAACCCACCCTGGGGATGGTCCAAAGGCATCTCCGGTGGCAGCAGAACTTGTTGGTCACTCAGATTGGAGCAGGTGGTGTCCCAGCACCAAGCTCTGCCACAGCCCTTATCAGCAGCTCTACCCGGGCTCTGCTGCTCTGGCCCCAGGCCAACCTCCTCCCCGTCCTTCAAAACACCCAATTTCTTGTGTCTCAAGGTCCTGAGAGGGTCTTTGCTGCCACTTTATCTGCTGTGACCTCCCTCTCCCAGCCCAACAGTCCCGTTGGGGCTCATCTCACCCTTGTCCCACCATCCACCGTGAGGTTTGGAGCTAAAAGAGGGAGATTTAGAGCAGAGGGGAGGAGAAATTGTTGGTGCTGAGGGTGGGGAGAGCCTGGTTGAGGTTGGCCAGAGAGGTGGTTGATGCCCCATCCCTGGAACCATCCCAGGGGAGGCTGGATGGAGCTCTGAGCAACCTGAGATAGTTGCAGATGTTGGGGTTGGAGATGACTCTGGAAGGTCCCTTCCCACCCAACCCATCCCATGACTCCATGATTCCATGTCAGGGATCTCCACAGACACCAGTTCCAGCAGCTTTTCCAGGAATGGGTTAAAAAGCAGCGAGGATGGAGATGTTGGTGGCTCAGGAGGATCAAATCCTCATTTTGCATGAATTAAGAATAAATTTTCTCTGCACTCGTGACCCTCCTCGACCAGCCTGTCAAGGATCCAAACCTGATGAGAACATCCTGGGCTTGGGTAGAAATAGACAAGGGAGAAGAAATTGTTCCTCGTGTCCAACCTCAACCTCCCCCAGCACAACTTGAGGCTCTTTCCTCTTGTCCTATCACTGAATTTTGACCCATTTCTTTAAATTACTGTATAAAACACATCAATAAATAAGTATTGTAAAAATCAGTCAAATTTCCACCTGATCTAAGGTGGCTTCAGCTGAATCTCCTTGGAGGTATCACAGGTTGAGGGGTTTATGGCCAGAGGGGTCCTTGCTTGACCTCCAGCTTGGTCTTCTGGACAGAATAGGTCTAAAATCCCCCCCACCCGTGATTTCATCACGCCCAGAGGTTCTGGGTGGGCTGGGACACCATCTCCATCACTGGTTGAGAGGCCACTGTCCCCAGATGTCCCCCTGGAGCTCAATGGGAGCTCCAGCATCACTTTGTGCGTGGAGGTTGAGGAGCAAACCCTCATCCAGGAGCCACTTTCACGACCCTTCCTCCCACCCTCCCACCCCACAGAGAGACAGGAGCACGTTGAGAAGTTCAGGAGATGTTGGGGTTTTATTGACTGTCACAGACACATCCCTCCAGGGGGTCTAATGGTACTTGTAGGCCAAGGCGTGGGCCACCACCCCCACCAGCTTCTGCCAGGTGGCCTGGCAGGCGGGGGTGAAGTCCTTGGAGAAGTGAGCGGAGAGCACGATGATCAGGATGTCCCCCAGGAGCTGAGGAGATGGAAGGAGACCAGGTTAGAAGGTGCTGAGCAGGGACCAAGGCTGGGGGAACCCAGCTCTGGTGGGTCCTGGAGGCTGCAACCCAGGGAAGCCCTTTTAGATGCCTGGAGAAGGTCCTGTGCTGACCATAGGGACCAGAGTCCACCTCTCTTCACCCACAGTGACTTCTCCTCCCCATCTCCTCATCTCTTGGGCTTCATCCTCCTCCTGCTCCCCTCCCTCACCTGCTGACCTTGTCCCCACACTCAGACCTGTCCTCTCTTTCTGCACCTCTTCCCACCAACGTCCAGCCCTGGACCATCCCACGCTTGCTTTGCCCTCTCCTCCCATGCCTGGAAGCCTCAGGAGAAGGGGAGATGATTTGGTTCCATCCCTGGAGAGTCCAGTGGGACTCCCCTCAGCCCCACCATCCTTCTCCCACTTCTCTCAAGCCATCCCAGCAGGAGCATCCCCCCAGAAGTGTCCCCAGACCCCTCACGACCTGGAGACTGAATTTTCCTTGGCATCATCCAACCCTTGACCTCCCATCTCACCCAACGTCCACCCAAGCCACCCCCTTTCTGCTTGGCAACTCAAACATGGAGCTTTGATGCTCGTTTGAAGCCCACCAGGCCCTGAGCTGCCCTGCAGGGTGGAGGGAGGGAGGGTCAAGCCCCAGGAGCATCTCACCCTGAAGTTCTCGGGGTCCACGTGGAGCTTCTCGCAGTGCAGCTCGGACAGCTTGGCGTAGGTGCTCTTGATGTTGTCCAGGTTCTTGATGGCCTCCCCGAAGGAGGTCAGCACCTTCTTGCCGTGGGCATGCACCTTGGGGTTGCCGCTGATGGCCGTGGGGCTGGAGAGGTTCCCGAAGCTGTCAAAGAACCTCTGGGTCCAGGGGTAGACAATCAGCAGCCTGGGGAGAGACGGACACGAGCAAACCCACGTTAGATGTGATGGGAACGGTTCCTCTGCCCCGGGAGCAGCTGAGGAGACCCCCAAGAGCTGGACCTACCTGGCCAGGGCCTCGGCACCACATTGCTCCACGTTGACCTTGCCCCAGAGGCTGGTGATGAGCTGCTTCTCCTCGGCTGTCCAGTGCACCATGGTGGAGGCTGCAGGAGGACACGGACCCCGTGGTTGAGCCCAGGACCCCACGGGGGCTTTTATCCAGTGCCAGCAGCTCCTCCCCGTCCAGCGCCGCGGGGTCATTGGCTGGAGATGGGGGGGGGGCCCCCATGGGGTGGTCAGTCCGCAGTGAGGTGTGGTCTTCAAGGAAAGAGCTCCATGAGTTGCTTATCTCCCCGTCCTTCTCCCCGCGGCTGCCCGGTCACCACGTGCCACCCCGTGATGGGCTCCAGCAGACAATGACCCGTGTGCAAGGAGCTTCTCGGGAGCTTCACACCAGCAGCACCCAACCTTGGGGTCCTCTGGAGGGTTTCCAGGCTCTCTAGACCAGAGGGATGTTTCTCTGGTGGGATAGAGGACCCGAGTTATGACCTTAAGCACTTCCCAGACCCTTCACAGAAAGAATCCCAGCAGGGTGGGGTTGGAAGAACCTCTGGAGATGCTCTGGTCCCACCCCCCTGCTCCAGCAGCTCCCCCGAGCTCCAGCCGCGTGTCCAGGCCCCTTTGGGATCTCTCCACACAAGGAGACTCCCCAACCTCTCTGGGCAGCCTGGCACAGGCTCCAACCCCCTCACCCCAAACCAGCTTCTCCTCCTGCTCCCATGGAACCTCCTGGGGTCCACTTGGTGCCCGCTGCCCCTTGGCCTGGCCCTGGCCACCACTGACCAGAGTCTGGGAGGACACTCTTGGGGATGTTGCCCTTGGCCTCAGCCCTGGATGGAGACCCTGAGAGAAGCCTCCGAGCCAGAGCTGTGGAGAACATCAACCTGTCAGCCCAGCTCCTCCACACCTGAACCACGGGCTGGAGATCCACGGAGGTGCCGCCGTGCTTGGTGTTACCAAATGAGGGATCACCTCCAGGGTTTGAGGAACACCTCAGGGGGATGGTGGTGCTGGGACAGGTGGTGCTGGGGACGGGCTGCTGGGGTCTTTCCATGGGGTATGGTCTTCACAAGGCAGATTCTCCACTGGCCTCTCCCTGCTGGGACATTGACACCCCAGCAGTGCCGGGTCAGTGCCTGGACATGATGATCTCAAAGTTCTGGTTGAACTTCATGAGGGCTGGTCCAGGCTGGGCAGGGCAGTGGTGGAGTCCCCATCCCTGGAGGGGTTTCCAGGGCTGGAGATGTGGTGCTGAGGGACAGGGGTTGGTGGTGCCCTGGCAGGGATGGGTTGGTGGTTGGACTCCATGAGTTTAAGGCTCTTTTCCTACCTCAACAACTCTCTGATCCTGACCCTGAGCCCATCACTGACCCCCCTGAGGTGGGTCTGTCCTCTGGCCATGGTTCATCTCCTCACCACCCTGTCCTAGGAGGCATTATTCAATTTTTTTTTTAGCATTTCAGAGTCCCAGGCAAGGTCCCCAGGCCCCTTCCAGCAGCTCCAGCCCCCGGAGCCCTCTGATAACACAACGTGGAGGCTGCTGGGTGGAGATAAAGGTATCACCCAGGTGGCCAGAGCTTGGAGCTCCTCACCTACAGAGCAGACACAGGGTCACACCCCCTCAGGGGGCCTGAGGGCTTCAGGAGATGCCAATTTTCACTCAGAGGGGTCCCAATGAGTGCAACCAAACATTTATAACCCTAAATTCATGTGAATCCCACCACGTGGAGCCAACCCCACCACGTTGAGCCACCAAGCATGGAGATGACCAGACACCGAGCTGGGGGGTGACAATAGGTGGCCTGTGGTGGCCTCTCCATTGGTCACTCCTCATCCTCTAGTTCACATTTCCCAGCAGAACTATCTGAAAATAAAACCCAGGCTCATCTGGGTCCATCAGGAGCTTCATCAGTGGTTGGAGCCTCCTCGGTGGTTGGAGCTTCATCCCCAGCTCTGCAAAGCTGGACTTTAAAAGGAAAAAAAGAGAATTATTTTCTTCTCCTTCTTCTTCTGCATGTGAAGCAGAAGCATGAAAAAAATCATCGAAGGTCTAGAGATAAACAAAAAGACCCCGGGGAGGGGGTGGCAGGAGAGCAGGAGAAGTGAGAAGCTGGGATGAGCAGGTCAACATCCAACAGGCTTGGAGGAGAGACTCAAGTGCAGTATTGATAT
The DNA here is from genome assembly GCA_013401335.1 of Brachypteracias leptosomus. Classification (NCBI taxonomy): domain Eukaryota; kingdom Metazoa; phylum Chordata; class Aves; order Coraciiformes; family Brachypteraciidae; genus Brachypteracias; species Brachypteracias leptosomus. The sequence continues at coordinate 74,974 of VYZX01024881.1, forward strand.
TAAACCATCATAAGTGGGGTTAATAAATGGTGGTGTCTGGTCTCAGGTCCTGGTGGAGCCCTGCAGGGTCTGGGTTTGCTGGTGGGGTTGTAGGATCTTCCCATGTCTTCAACGATGGCCACAAAGAGCCAAGGGGAAGGGAGGTGGTGGAGGAGGAGGAGGAGGAGGTTGAGGTGGTTCCACCTCATTTGGTGCCACTTTTTGGTGTCAGTTCCCTTTAATGGCTCCAGGGTCATTCTTTGAAGGCTTTAAACCCTGTAGGACACGGGCACTGGAGGGGAACCAGCAGTTACTGGAGATAAGGTCACACCAGAGACTTGTAGGACTCTGGATGTGGAGGGTCCATCACGGCAACGACCTTTTACAGCCCCTCCTGGGCTGTCAGTTCATGGGTGAGCTTCAGGCTGTGTCCACTGTGCCTCAGTTTACCTCAAAGGCCAGAGTCAACCTCCCACCACCCCCCTGCCGGTGCAGGTTCCTTCCTCCTGGGGCTAAAGGGACTTCAAGCTACTTAGAGTCATAGAATCATCAAGGACCTCCGGGACCATCAAGTCCAACCTTTGGCCAACATCTCCCTGACCCCCAGACCATGTCCCAAAGCTCCACATCTACTCCTTTGTGGAACCCCTCCAGGGCTGGGGACTCCAGCACCTCCCTGTCCAGCCTGTCCCAGTCCCTGACCACTCCTCCAGTCAAGAACTTCTTCCCAATGTCCAACCTAAACCTGCCCTGGGGCAACTTGAGGCCATCACCTCTTGTCCTGTCCTGAGTTCCTTGGGAGAAGAGCCCAACCCCAGCCCCACCACAACCTCCTGCTTGGTGAACCCCAAATTCAGGACCAGAACAAACCCTCACAAACGCTCCCAGGCCAGAACCCAACCAGCAGAGCAGCTGCTCTAGGACCTGCTCATGGTCAGTGATGAACTCAGGGACCTGCAGGAGTGTGGTGAGGAGCAGCTGAGGGAGCTGGGGGGGGTGAGAGGGAGCAAAGGAGGCTCAGGGGAGACCTTCTGGCTCTGCACAACTCCCTGACAGGAGGGTGCGGCGAGGAGAGGGGGGAGATCTTGTCTCCAAGTGATGGGACAAGAGGAACCAGCCTCCGGTTGCCCCAGGGGAGGTTGAGGTTGGAGCTGAGGAACAATTTGTTGTTGGTCAGGGCTGGGAAGGGCTGTGCCAGGCTGTGGGGGAGTCCCCATCCCTGGAGGGGTTTCCAAGGCTGGAGATGTGGTGCTGAGGGACAGGGGTCAGTGGTGGGTTAACCCTTGGACTCCATGATCTCCAAGCTCTCTCCCAACCACACCAATTCTGTGGCCGTTCCATCTCCAGCCCCAGCAGAATTTCACCATGTTTTGATCCTCGGGAGGTGAAGAGGGAACATGAACAACCAGAGGGGGGTGAGGAGGGAGCAGGTGGAAGCTCTGCCCAGAGCTCCAGCTCATTACCACAGGAATTATCTCATCTCTGGTGGTTTGCAGCCCAAGGCTCCTCAGCTTTCAGCTCAAGGACTGATCAAATTGTTCCTGGGCCCTGACAATGAAATCCATGACCTGAGGTTAAGTGGAGGCCTCCCCGGAGCTCTAATCGCAGGGTCTGGGCTTAACCCTTTGTAGCCTTCAGGCCTGTGGAGAACTTCTTGCTCTGGCCTGAATTTCATCCTTAGTTATCACTCAAACATGGACCTCGTTATCTTGATTGACCTGGGGCTGGTTTAAGTCTTCGCCGTAAGGGTGGTGAGACCCTGGAATGGGTCATCCAGGGAAATTGTGGGCGCTCCATCCCTGGAGGTGTTCAAGGCCAGGTGGGATGAGGTCCTGGGAGGTGTCCCTGCCATGGTGGGGGGGTTGGAACGAGATGATCTTTGAGGCCCCTTCCGACCCAAACCATTCTATGATTCTATGATGATTCAGTAGGAAACCTCCTGGCACTGAACTGTGGGTCTGAGGTGATGCTCTCTGGGGGTTGGTTGCAAGAGGAACACACAGAGGAGCTCCAGGAGATGGGGAGATGTCACCACAACCATGTCCATCCATCCCGGTGTCGCCATGGAGGGATCCACCAGGACACCCCCAGCCCTGAGGGGTTCAGAACTGGAGGAGGTGAAGGGATGAGGGACACAGTCCAGGACATCCAGGGAAAAACCCAAAGCGCTAATGAACCAGCATCTGAGGCATCCCCCAACACCAGGACTTGGGCCAAAACAACCCAGAAATGGGCAAAAGGAGCTTTTTCAGTGATGGGCTGTCCCCAGGGGGGCCTCAGTTAAGGGTTTCTTCTGCCTGTAGCCAAGTTGATGGGTTCTTCTCACCCTTGTTGGAGAGGAGCCCTGAGGAGAAGGACCTGGGGGTGCTACAGGGTGAAAAGCACCCAGAAGAACTTGGCAGGTCCCTTCAACCCAACCCACCCCACGACTCCATGGTTCAGAACCAGAGCAGGACTTTGCTGGAGCTGATGGAGCCCCCCCAAGCCAACACAACCCCCCAACTATCAGCCCGACAGAGGCTGGTGGAGACCCCCCCACCCTGGCCATGCCCAGCTCCCCCCCTATCACCCCTGGGCAGCCCCGTGAGCCCCACGCCCTGTGAGCTCCACACCCGATAGCTCCTCAGAGCTGCCTCCAGAGATAAAGACCAAGCTCCAGATGGGACACCTTGTTTGCTGGCCCTGGATTTACCAGAAATGGGCCTCAGGAGGAGTGGGGCTGGGGGTGGCTCTGGACAGATGGACCTCCAGCCACCCAGCACCCCTGGGAGCTACGGGGGAAACTGAGGCAGGGATTCCAGGATCTCCTCCAACCTTCTCTGGTGCCCAAAGGTGGCGTCCACAGCGTGACCCAGCTGCTCAGGAGGGTGGGAGGTGACCCGTGGTCACCAACCTGCTCCTCTAGTGATGTGAGGACCCCGAAATGTGTGTCCTCCAGGGTCTCAGGGCATGAGGCGGGGAAGGGATGGGACCTCATGAGGTTCAACCAGTGCAGGGTCCTTCACCTGGGGAGGAACAACCCTATGGACCAGGGGAGGGGAGGGGGGACCTGCTGGGAGCAGCTCCACAGAGAAGGACCTGGGAGGGCTGGGGGACAGCAGGTTGTTGACCATGAACCAGCAATGGGGCCTTTGTGGGCAAGAAGGTCAATGGTCTCCTGGGGGGCATGAGGAAGAGTGTGGGCAGCAGGTCCAGGGAGGTTCTGCCCCTCTACTCTCACCCTAGGATGGGGCCAGACCCTCTCCAGTGGTGCCCAGTGATGGGACAAGGAGCATCAACTGGAGCTCGCTGCAGATGCAGGACTCCAAGTCATGGTCATCAGCCCAGGAGAGCAGAACGTGGCACAAGACCCATTGGCCAGGGATGGACCTTGGGTGCTCTGCAGGCCCAGGAGAGCCCAAGAGGGGCTGGGAGAGGAGCCCATGGACCACAGAGGGTCTGGGATCAACGGCTGAGGGAGGGGGCTCAGCCATGCCAGGAAGGTTGGAGCCCAACCTGAAGGACCCCAACTCTCCCAGCAGAGGCTTCCAGCCCTCCCACCATCTCCATGGCCTCCTCTGGCCCCGCTCCACCAGCTCCATGTCCCTGCTGAGCCCTCCAGAGCTGCCCCAGGGATCTCACAGAGGGTCCCACATCCCTGACCCACTGGCCACTGGTCCCCCAGCCCCAAACCATCACCCCCATATCCTTCTCCCCAATAACATCTCTGTGGGGTTGAGCTGAGACCAAGGAACATCCCCCAGATGCTTTTCCACCCCGACCCAGGGGGACACTTTATTTTGAGGGTCTTCTTCAGGCTTCCAAGGAGGACACAAGCCCTGGAACCACCTCCACCCTCACGACCAGCCCAGGGGGGCCTCTCGTTCCCATTCCCATGACTCAACCCCCGTTTTTCTGCTATTTCAGCCACTTCTGGTGGACTTCTGAGGTGGCCTCTCCCACCACGCTGGGTCTCCAGCCCCAGGCCAGGTGCTGAGTCACGGGAGCCTCTCCCCTGGGCTGGGACGGGGCGATAACCGGGAGGGCACAAACAGGAGCCCAGCTGGGCTCAGATAAGGTGGCCCCTTGGCTTGAGGAGCAACCTTCATCTTTCTGCTGTGTCACGCTTCTGACGAGGCACAAAAAGTTTCTGCTGAGTGGCCACCAGCTGGAAAACATCTCAGGGGGGTTTTTTATGATGATTATTTTTCTTAGAAGAACCAGCCCTGGATTCGCTGGGCCAAGCGCAGGCTCCTCACCCCACCCCAGCTTGTGGTCTCCATGGCTGCTCTTCATCCCTGGGGTGATGGTGGGACCTCTGGAGGTCCCTCCCCTGGTGCTGGAGCCCCCATCCCTGGAGGGGTTTCAAAGCCGTGGAGATGTGGTGCTGAGGGACAGGGGTTAGGGATGGGTTGATGGTTGGACTCCATGATCTCCAAGGTCTCTTCCAACCTGGCTGATCCTAGGATTCTACATCCCCAAAGGGGTGGTGGGACCTGCCCTGATCTCCAGCCCCTCTTCCTCATCCTCCCCTCTTAGAGGGACAAAGGTTGGTCTTGGTGACCCTAGAAGACTTTTCCAACCGAAATGATTCCATAAAACCCGATTGTCTCGACCAAGGGACACCAAATGTCCCCTTTTCTTGAGGTGGAACCCTTGATCTCATGACACTTGAGGTGCAGCCAACTGCCCCATGCCTCAGTTTCCCCACAGTGCTGGGCAGGGCAGGGGGGAGCAGAGGAGGCCTCTGACCACCTGAGGACCCTCCTCTGGGAGGTGACCCCTCCTATGGAGACCTTCTGGCTCTGCACAACCCCCTGAGGGGAGGTTGGAGCCAGGTGGGGTCGGGCTCTTCTCCCAAGGACCAAGAGGAACCAGCCCCAGGTTGTTCCTACCCCAGGGGTACCACAAGATTCACTCTCCCTTGGCTGGGCTTCCATTGGTGCTCTGGCTGGAGGTTGATGCCACCTTGGTTTGGTGCTTGGGTGATGCCCCCTTGACCTCTCCAAGCAGGTGGACACTGAGCCTGGTGTGTGGACCTTGACTCTGGCTCTTCTGCGAGAATTAAGGAGATTTGGGGTAAAAAAACACCTTTTATATGTTGCCCAGAGCAGTTGCGGGTGTCCCATCCCTGGAGGTGTTNCCCTGGACACTCGTTGTGCCGCCACATGGGGCTGGAGAATCCCTGGTGGGACCTGGGCACCCTCTGGACCATGATCCCACCAGTGACTGGGATTTCGGAGAATCACCAACGAGTGGTTGGGGTTTGAAGGAACCTTCCAAGGTCACCAGAACCCTGTAAGGAGCAGGGACATGTTCAACTANAGAGGGGTTGGAATGAGATGGTCCTCAAGGTCCCTTCCAACCCATTCTAGGGTTCTATGAAATGTGCTTTAGGGGAGGATGAGGAAGAGGGGCTGGAGATCAGGGCAGGTCCCACCACCCCTTTGGGGTTGTAGAATCCTGGGATCATTCTGGTTGGAAGAGACCTTGGAGATCACCAAGTCCAACCATCAACCCATCCCTGTCCCTAAACACTGATCTCTCCAGATTGAACTCATGGACCATGAGGCCCAAAGTTCACCTGGGACCTCCTGTCACCCCAGGAGATGGGGATGTTCCCACCAGCCCCATCCAGAGCCCCACAGGCAGGATTTGAAGGCACCATCTCCTCCTTTTCCTTCACCATGGGCTGAGGCCACCAGGGCCCGGGGACAACAGGGACCAGGAGCATCCCAGATTCCACATCCCAGATCATGGGACGGAATCATGGGATGGGTTGGGTGGGAAGGGACCTTCCAAGGTCATCTGCAGGGAGCAGGGACATGTTCAACTATCTCAGGTTGCCCAGAGCTCCATCCAACCTCCCCTGGGATGGTTCCAGGGATGGGGCAGCCACCACCTCTCTGGGCAACCTCAACCAGGCTCTCCCCACCCTCAGCACCAACAATTTCTCCTCCTCTCTGCTCTAAATCTCCCTCTTTTAGTCCCAACCCATCCTCCCTTGTCCTGTCCCTGCTCACAAGTCCCTCCCCATCTTTCTGAGGGACCCCTTGAAGTCCTGCAAGGCCCCCAGAAGGTCTCCCTGGAGCCTTCTCCTCTCCAGGTGGACCAAGCAGGTTCCCTCACCCCTTCCCTGGTGGATCTGCCACAGCTTCGGTTGGACACCCCAGGAGGCTGCGGAGAGCGGCTCGATGGTTCCCTCTGCTGGGGGCTCCGCTTGGGTCTGGGCTGGGGAGCTGGGATGTGGGATGGGGATGTGGGATCTGGGATGTGAATGGGGATGTGGGATGTGGGATGGGGATGTGGGAGCTGGGAGCTGGAATCTGGGATGTGGATGTGGATG
>VYZX01024881.1:87936-115300 GCA_013401335.1 Brachypteracias leptosomus
GTAGGAAGGACATCATTGGGTGAGAGCGCCCCATGACCTGCTCCGGGGACATTGTGGAGGACACACTTGGGGGGGGAGGGCCCCTCACCCACCCCCGGGACATGGTGGGGAGGACACGTGGGGTGGGAGAGCTCCTTGGCCTGCTCCTGGACATGGTGAGGAGGACACATTGGGTGGGAGGGCTCCTTGACCTGCTCCTGGGACATGGTGGGGAGAACACGTTGGGTGGGAGGGCTCCTCAGCCACCTCCTGGACATGGTGGGGAGGACACGTGGGGTGGGAGGGCTCCTTGACCTGCTCCTGGGACATGCCTGGGGACAACAAGAAGCCTCTCCCACGTGTCCACCAGGCTCTGGAGGATGGAGACCCCACCTTGACCCCATCTCAGGGCTGGATTCGAGGCAGAACACCACAAAAAGACCAACTCCTGGTTCCTCTGGATGCTGGAACCGGGCACTGAGCAGAACCCCAGATCTCCAATGTAGCTCCTCAGCTGCTTTGAGCTCAGAAGGTCCCGTTGCCTCTGGGCCAGGAGAGTCTGGAAGGTTTTCATGGGTTTCTCCTGACTCTGGGATGCTCTAATAAAAGGCAGAACCTCTCACCAGGGGCTGTATCTGGTGTCTTTGCAGCCACACGCTCGGCAGGGACGTGTCCATGGGGATGTTCCTGCAGCTGCACTGAAGGTGGCGGCTCTTGGGTCCACCCCCGGAGCTTCTGCCTCCACATGTCCTGCCCAGGACCTCCTGAAGGCCACAGGGGCTTCCTCAGGAGCTTGAACCCCTCTGCTGGGAGGCCAGGCTGGGACAGTTGGGGTTCTTCAGCCTGGAGAAGGCTCCAGGGAGACCTTCTGGGGGCCTTGGAGGACTTCAAGGGTCCATCAGAAAGATGGGGAGGGACTTTTGAGCTGGGACAGGACAAGGGGGGATGGTTTGGGACTAAAAGAGGGAGATTTAGAGCAGAGAGGAGGAGAAATTGTTGGTGCTGAGGGTGGTGAGAACGTGGATTTTTTCTGGATTTTTGGCTTTGGAGATAAAATGTGTTTGGTTGTTGCCCATAAACAAGATCCTGATGGTAACAACGGGCACTTTGCAGCAGTGGGAGAGCACCTGGGACACCAGCAAGGGTCTCTGGTGAGGTCCATGGTCTCCAGTGGCTCTAAGCATCCACCACTGAGCAGTGATGTGTAGGCAAGAGCTTTGAGGTCCCAGCTGGTGTAGCCCCTGGGGTGCACCCAAGAGCAGTCACCCAACATCTGCTCCCCCAAACCTGACCCCAGGGGGAGAAGAATCCAAAGTAACTTCAAACCAGGCCCTGGAGATGGGTTGTTGGAGGCAACCTGCTGGATGGAGCAGATGCAGGAGCACCTCCTGTCAGGGGTTGTGCAGAGCCAGAAGGTCTCCCCTGAGCCTCCTTTGCTCCACTCAACCCCCCCCAGCTCCCTCAGCTGCTCCTCACCACACTCCAGCTTCCATGATCCCCACTGGTGTAGTCCCTCCATCCTAGAAAACCCCATTTTCTGCATCCAATGTGAGAACAAGGTCCACATGGGACACCTCAGAAGGTTTCCTGCAGAGACCAAGAGCTCCACAGAGCCATGAACGTGGTGTCTGGGGAGGGGAAAGACCTCAAAAAAATGGTGGAAAGGGCTGAATCCACATGGCCAAGGTGGGGGGAAGGTCAATGTGGCTCCTCTAAGGTCCAGAAGACAAGACTTCCAAGTCCTCCAAGGGTTGGGAAGGGCTCTGAGTCCACCTGGGTTCACAGGGGTTCTGAGCAAGGTCCTCATGGAAGGTCACCAAATAAACAGCCATGGAATGAGAGTCAAGTCCCACAACCCACCGAGTAATTGGCTGATGAGGTGAGGATGGGTGGCCACCTACAGCCAAGGAACCTGAACTGGGATTTCTGCCTTTTCCCAGTGAATTCTGGCTGGGAAAACAACGAGACAACCAAGTCCCTGCTGATGTTCAACTGATGTTCATGTTCAACTCCTCCAGGAGCAGCTGCGAGAGGCCCCTGATAAGGTTGAGTCACCGAACAATAAACCAGGAGATTACAAAATGCAAATAAATAGAAGCAGCAGTTGGGAGAAACTCTTGGGGGGTGGAAAAACCACCTCAGATGGAACGTGAGAGGCTGGTGGTTGACTCGTATCTCTGAGGAGCAAGTTGTGGTGGTGCTCATGGTGCTCAGGGATCAGCAGCTCCACAAAGCAGCCAGAGAGAGGAAATTCCTGGGTGAGGAGCAGGAGACAAGGGCAGGACGGTGGTTGAGGGGCTGAAGAGGGGCTGAAGAGGGGCTGCAGGTCCACCTGCCCCACAGGAGGTGAGGGAGGAGAGCTGGGAAGGGGCAGCCAAGGCTCCAAGGTGGGTGGAGGGGGATCTGCTCGTGGTCACTCCCAACACGAGGGTGGGAAGCAGGAGAAATTGACCCCACCTGCTTCAGGGGTCATCAGCCTGTGGAAGCCACCTGAGCAGGGTCTCCTGGAGCTTCAAATGCTCCTGCACGAGGGTGGTGAGACCCTGGCTGAGGTTGCCCAGAGAGGTGGAACCATTGCAGGGGAGGTTGGGCCTTGAGCAACCCGCTCTAGTTGACCATGTCCCTGCTCCCTGCAGGGGGTTGGAGGAGATGACCTTGGAAGGTCCCTTCCCACCCTAAATACTCCTCGATTTTGTTCTATAATTCATTTTTTCTCAATGAATATTTCCCAGCATCTCCCCCTCCTTGGCTGCTTCTTTCTCCTGCCCTGGTGCCAACCCTGGAGCAGCAGAACGAGGGCTTGATAGGAAGGGCCAAGGCTGATAAGAAACCTCCTCTCGGAGAAAAAAACCCACAGCCCCAAACAAAAAACCACCAGATTCCTTCCCAGCCAGGGGGGAGCTGCTGGTGAGAGGCTGGAGGAGCTGGTTGCCACCAAAACAACTGCTCCTAAGGCAACAAATCCTTGGAAGTGCCTCCAAGGGCCACCACCTGTGCTTGGGGACCTCCCTCTTAAAGCTGACTCCAAAAACCTGCTGGGCTGAGGGTTTTGAAGGTGCTGCAGAAGCTTGAGGAGCTCCCTGGGCTGGTAAGGTTGGGATCTGGGAGGGTTTGGGGGTGGTTATGGGGTCAACCAAGTGGTTCCTCACGCTGGGCTTGATGTGTCTCCTTCCTCAGCTCCTGGAATTGCTGCTTTTGGGGTTGCATCATTTTAATGGTTGGGGTTTGGGGGGGTTTGGGGGGTTTTGGTGAATTGCTCTGAAGGTTCTCTCAGCCTCTAGGGGCAGAGGAGGCTGGACCATGGTTATGAAGGGTCACGTCTCCTCTGGAGGAGCTGTGGGTCTCCAAGGGCCCAGGTTCAGATAAACTAAAGAAAATACCCCTGAAAACAAGGTGGGTCCCCAGGAGATGTCATGACCTGGTGCATTCAACCACCTCCTCTGAACCCCCTGATGGAAACAACCCCCTTAATTAGCAACGTCTGGTTGGAGAAGGTTGGAGCTGGAAGCTCTGCCCTGAAGGGGTGGTGGGGGCTTGGTGCAGGAGGACCCTGGCTTGAGGAGACTTCCCAGCATCTCCTCCATGCTCATGAGGGTTGGGGTTGGCTGTTGAGCAGTCCCAGCACCACCAGGGCTGCTGGTCCCAGAGGTGTTGGGCAGAAGACAAGGTGCAGTTGAGTTTGGAGACGTGGGGAGGGGGCTGGACTCGTGTCCTTGGGGCTGGTGGTGTCCCCAGGAGAGCTTGGACCTGCAGCAGCTCATCTACTGCTGCTGGTGGCAAAGTCCCTCCTGTGACCATGGAATCATGGAAGGGTTTGGGTGGGAAGGGACCTCCCATCACTGCTCCACCAGCTCCATGTCCCTCTTGTGCTGTCCCTTCCTCCACAGCTCCACCTCCAGCCCAACTGGGCCGGTTGCCAGGATGGGACTGGGAGAGGTGCTGCTGGTGCTGGTGGCCTCCAGCGCAGTGCTGCCTCTGAAGGACCCGCTGCTCAACGTCTGCATGGATGCCAAGCACCACAAAACCCAGCCTGGACCAGAGGGGATGCTCTACAACCAGGTAGGACACTGCTGGTGGCTTTGGCGGGGTTGTCCATGGTCCTCACACCTCCCTGCCCAGGTGTTGCGGGCTGGTGGCATCAAGAAAGGCCAAATGGTGGCCATGAGGCTTCTTTGCTGTGACCTTCAGGCAAAGGACCAGGGCAGATGTGGTGGTGGGAGGGTCACCCATCTTCAACCAGGAGACCTCCCCTTCCCAAAGCTCGGGTACCCCAGACCAGAGCCACCTAAAGGATGGTGAGGAAAGACCCTCCGATCTTCCTCCTCCTTCAGTGGTGGAGCCTCTTCTTCTGAAGTTCAACAGCTCTGCCCTCAGGTCCTTGGTGGAGATGGGGCTAAGAGCAAGCCAGGGCCCCCTTAGAAGCCCCCTTAGAAGCCCCCTTAGAAGCCCCCTTAGAAGCCCCCTTAGAAGCGAAGGGACTTTGCTTCTGTTCCTCAGGCTGACACTAACTCCTGGTGAGGTTCTGACCTTCTCCTCCTCCTTCTCCTCCTCCATCTCCACCTTGCTGCAGCCCTGAGCCCCAGCCTGAAGCACCCAAGGGTTTGCTGGAGGAGGTTCCATCTTGCTGCTGAAGGTTTCTTGCTGTAGGACCTGGCACCTGCAGCATCCTCTGAAGCCCTTGAGCTGCTGCCCACCCTCCTTGACCATCCTGTCCTCTGCTCCGCAGTGCTCTCCCTGGAAGGACAACTCCTGCTGCACGGCCAACACCAGCTCGGAAGCCCACAAGGACCAGTCCAACCTCTACAACTTCAACTGGAACCACTGCGGGGTGATGCCACCCAAGTGCAAGCGCCACTTCATCCAGGACACGTGTCTCTACGAGTGCTCCCCCAACCTGGGGCCTTGGATCGACCAGGTGGGGTCAGACCTGCTGCAAGGGGGCTTGTGGTGGACACGGGGTGTGATGTGTGGGGGTCCTCCCTATGGAATGACCCTGGATGGGACCTCATGAAGTCCAACCAGTGCAGGGTCCTTCACCTGGGGAGGAACAGGACCAGGACAGGGGAGGGGGGACCTGCTGGGAGCAGCTCCACAGAGAAGGACCTGGGAGGGCTGGGGGACAACAAGTTGTCCATGAGCCAGCAACGGGTCCTCATGGCCAAGAGGTCTCCTGGGGGGCATGAGGAAGAGTGTGGGCAGCAGGTCCAGGGAGGTTCTGCTCCCCCTCTGCTCTGCCCCACTGAGGCCACCTCAGGAGAACTGGGTCCAGTTCTGGGTTCTGAAGGTCAGGAGAGACCAGGAGCTACTGGAGAGAGTCCAGTGGAGGCTGTGGAGATGCTGGTGGGACTGGAGCATCTGTGTGGGCAGGAGAGGCTGAGAGGCCTGGGGCTGCTGAGCTGGAGAAGAGAAGCCCCAGAGCTGGGGTTCTGTGGTAGGACCTTCCCATCCCCTGCTCAGGTCATCAGGAAGAACGGGTCCTGGTCAAGACCTGTCTCTTCTGGGGCTGAAACTCTTCTGGGCTCAGCTCTGGAGCCCCATGGAAGGATCCAGGGTGGGCTCTGGGATGTGTCAGTTCCTTCAAGGTCCCCCCCTGGTGTCCATGGTCCTGTTCTCCTGCAGGTGGACAGCAGCTGGCGCAGGGAGAGGATCCTCCACGTGCCCCTCTGCAGGGAGGACTGCGAGGAGTGGTGGGAGGACTGCAAGGACTTTGTCACCTGCAAGGAGAACTGGCACAAGGGCTGGAACTGGGCCACAGGTGGGTGGGATGAGTGGAGCCAACATCTCCTCACCCCTTGTGGGCAAGGCCCCGGTGGTGTCACCACCGCCTGCCCCACGGATGGACACCTAATTGTCTTCTCCTGTCTTTGCCATTGACTAGAAGGTGGCCAAGCCACTTATTTCAGCTCATCATAGAGTCATGGAATCATCAGGGTTGGAAGGGCCCTTCAAGATCATCCAGTTCCAACCCCCCTGCCATGGGCAGGGGCACCTCCCACCTTGAGGTTGCTCCAAGCCCCATCCAACCTGGTCTTGAACATCTCCAGGGATGGGGCTGCCAGCCCCTCTCTGGGCAACCTGGGCCAGTGTCTCCCCCCCCTCCTGGCCAACAACTTCTTCCTAACGTCTCATCTCCATCTCCCCACCTCTAGTTCTGACCCATTCCCCCCAGTCCTACCACTAAAGTCCCTCCCCAGCTTCCTTGTAGCCCCCTTCAGATCCTGCAAGGCCACCAGAAGGTCCCCTGGGAGCCTTCTCTTCTGATGGATGGTTTGGGGCTGTGGGAGGTGACCTGCAACTCCTAGATGGACAGGACAGGAGGGGAGTGTGGGAGCTCAGGGCCTTTTGTCCATCCCAGAAGGATCCATCCACCCAACCTCAACCTCTTTTATGCTGCGTTCACCCCGGCATCGGATCCTCTCACCTATTGTCTGAGGAACCAGGAGGTGAAGGATGTTCTGAGGAAGATGATGATAGACAGAAGCTGCTCTGCAGAGGGATGAGTCCCTAGGCTGAGGACTCAGAGGAGCAGGGACAGTGGTGGACATGGACATGGAAGAAATCCCATCATTGTTTCCATGTGGAGATAACTCCTCCTCATCCATGAGGGGTCTCTGATGACTGGCTGTGAATTATTCTGCGACCACAGCAATAGAGTCAGTCATGATGGGCAGAGAGGGGGTGGAGGAACCATCCCTGGAGTCCTTCAAGGTCAGGCTGGATGGGGCTCTGAGCAGGTCGAGATGTCCCTGCTGGTGGAGGGGGGTGGGACCAGGTGAGCTCTGGAGGCCCCTTCCAGCCTCAAACATTCCATGATTCTAAATGTTGAGTCTTGCATCTGGAGAAGGTCAACCCAAGGTGCCAGCAGAGGTTGGGGCTGAGCTGCTGGAGAGAATCATCAGGGAATTGTCAGGGTTGGAAGGGACCTTCAAGATCATCCATGATCCCCTAGAAGCTCTCGGGAGAAGGATCTTGGTGGGCAGCAGAGTGACCATGAGCCAACGATGCACCCAAGAAGGCCAAGGGCAGCCTGGGGTGGATCAGAAGGGGGGTGGTCAGGAGGTGGAGAGAGGTTCTCCTGCCCACAGCCCAGGGACATCCAGGGGTAGCACAAGGGGCTGGCCCAGAGGAGGTTCCCCATCCATAGGAGAAGAAACTTCTCCATGGTGGGGGTGCCGGAGCCTGGGACAACCCAGGGAGGTTGTGGAGCCTCCTTCTCTGGAGATGTTTCAAGCCCCCCTGGATGTGCCCTGCTCTGGGTGACCCTTACTTACATGTCCCCCCTTTTTCTGGTGTGTCCCTCCCCAGGAACCAACCGCTGCCCCTGGGGCTCCATGTGCAGACCCTTCAGCCAAGTCTTCCCTCGCCCCAAGGACCTGTGTGAGAAGATCTGGTCCAACTCCTACAGATACACCCCCGAGCCCCGGGGCAGCGGCCGCTGCATCCAGATGTGGTTTGACCCCGCCCAGGGGAACCCCAACGTGGTGGTGGCCAAGTACTACGCCTGGAAGAAGAGGTCCTCCTCTGCCTGGAAGGGTGATGTGGCCCCTGAGATGGACAAAGCCACCAGAGCCCTGCCATGGCCTCTCCTGCTGTCCTTGGCCCTCGTGGTGGCCCTTGAAGGAGCTGAGGGCTGTGGCTGGAGGTCCTTGTGGCTCTGAAGGTCCATGGCTTGGTTCTCCTCCAGCTGCTCCACAGGAGGGGCTGGTGTAGGTGACTTGGGTCTCTCTGGTCACGCACCCCAGGACACGATCTCCATGAGTGATGTTGATGGACCTTGATATCTGCCTCTGCTTCCAGCTTCTGCCAGAGGAGGTTGTCCCCTTGCCACCCCAGGAAGGTCAATGTCACGTGTCCCTGATGTAGAAGCTCCTCCTCATCTGTCCCCACCTCGGTTGGCAGTGCTGCTCCAAGGTCCTCACTGAGCTCCAGAGCCTGGTCCTTCAGGCTGCTCTGACTCCCTGAGGGGTGGAGATGACAATAAAAGGTCCCTCTGAATCATCCTTGGTCTGCTGAGGTGAAGTGCTATGGAGGAGGTGGAACCAGGTTGCTTGGTGGTGGGACCTGTAGACGTAGGGGACATTCTAGGGGGTAGGAAAGGTGGGCAGGTGGAGATCTCCTGGGCATTGACAGCTCCTGAGCTGCTGGAGCTGGTGCAGAGCTGCCCAAGTGTCCACCAGGACTCCTGGAACAAGCTCCCAGAGCTTGGGAGGACTTGAAACGCTTCAAGGAGCCCTTGGATCAAAGCTGCTCTTCCAGAACTTCTTCTGGTTTATTACTTAAAAAACCCCACTCTGAATTCTGGTCCTTTTTCCCCCTCTAACTTCAACATCTTGTCTCCAGAAGCTGAAGCTCCCCCAGGACTGAGTCCCAAATGTCTCCTTGGTGGGTGTGGGTTTGCCCAGCACCTGGAGATGGTTCCTGGGGTCTCCATCAAGAGACAACCCTAAAGGCAAAGCTGCTGTAGTGAAGGAAAAGCCCCTTGGGGCACCTCCTGCTGTCCATGGACTTGTCGTGGGCTTGAGCAGGGACATGTTCAACTATCTCAGGTTGCCCAGAGCTCCATCCAACCTCCCCTGAGATGGTTCCAGGGCTGGGGCAGCCACCACCTCCCTGGGCACCCTGGGCCAGGCTCTCACCACCCTCAGCACCAACAATTTTAGGTCTTTCCCTAAAAAATTTGGTTCCTCTTTCCCTCCCTCCCTTGGTTCTTGCTGGCAGAAGATCCCGTTGCTGAGGCCCCACCAGCAGTGGTGGGATTGTTCTTGCTCCCCAGGCTCAGCTACACCCTCAAGGTCTTTGTGAGGTGGAGATTGGAGACCTTCAGGTCAGGGTTGGGTGTTTTCAGCAGGTTCTCCTGGATCTGGGTGGTTTTCCTGCCAGAGGTGATGGGTCTGGTGCAGGTGGGAGCTGCACTCGTGGGTTGTCCATGAACATGTGGATGGGCTGAGGAACGTCGTGGGTTGAGGAGGAGAAGATGCCTGGTCTGGGAAAGGTCGGTTGTTGGATGAGGAACGTTCTGGAGATGTTGGTGGAGCTGAGGATGGGACCAGCAGCAGAGGGGATGATCTCCACAGCCTTGGGCAGGTTCTGTCCCATGAGGATCACCAGGAGCCGTGGTGGCCACCAGGACCACGATGTGCTGGAGCAGGTGAGGGTGGAGAACTGGAGGTGGGCAAGTAGAGGCAGAACTTGGTGGCAAGAAGAGAAACTCTTTGGTCTCACCCTTGTCACCATCTTCTCCATGGTGGTTGGTCACTCCTGCCCAGGGCTTGTGGTTGGCCCAAGGAGCTGCTCCATCAGCACGTAGGAGAACGTTCGATGTCCCACAGTGGGGTAAATTCAGGGAAAACAACAAAAACCTGAAAAATCTCTTTGTTCCGTGAGGTTTTTAATTTGCTTTTATCCATTTGGGGTTTTTTGGTAGCTGGAGGTGCTGGAATTTCGAGTGGCCTCGATAAGAACCGAGGGAGGTCTCCTGAGGAAACATCTCAGGGGACGTTTCCAAGGAGCTTTGCAGCTCAGTGAGGACAAAAAGAGATTTTTTTGGGGTTTTTTTCAGGCTGAATAAGCAAGAAAGCACCAAAAATCCCGGTGCATAAATGGGCACCTTTGTGGTGATCCCTGGAGTGAAGAAAAAGCAGAAAATTGAGTGTTTGAGCCAAATTTGTGAAGATTTTGAGGGAAAAAAGAGCATGTGAAGCAGAAAAGGGGAGGATGGGGAAGCACGAAGTGATTTGCATTTATTTGGATGCAGAGATCAACAGGAGGCTCTTTGTGATTCAAATGGGAGGGGAAGGAGAAATGGGAGGAAAATGGAATTATTTTCCAATTTTTTCAATTATTTTCAATTATTTTCAATTATTTTCCAATTATTTTCCAATTATTTTCTATTTTTCAATTTTTTTCAATTTTTTTCAATTTTTTTCAATTTTTTTCAATTTTTTTCAATTTTTTTCCAATTTTTTTCTATTTTTTCTATTTTTTTCTATTATTTTCCAATTATTTTCTATGTTTTCTCTATTTTTTCTCTTTATTTTTTCTCTATTTTTTCTCTCTATTTCTCTCTGTTTCTCTCTATTTTTCTCTATTATTTTTTCTCTATTATTTTTTCTCTATTATTTTTTCTCTATTATTTTTTCTCTATTATTTTTTCTCTATTATTTTTTCTCTATTATTTTTTCTCTATTATTTTTTCTCTATTATTTTTTCTCTATTATTTTTTCTCTATTATTTTTTCTCTATTATTTTTTCTCTATTATTTTTTCTCTATTATTTTTTCTCTATTATTTTTTCTCTATTATTTTTTCTCTATTATTTTTTCTCTATTATTTTTTCTCTATTATTTTTTCTCTATTATTTTTTCTCTATTATTTTTTCTCTATTATTTTTTCTCTATTATTTTTTCTCTATTTTTTCTTCAATTTTTTCAATTATTTATTTTCAATTTTTTCATTTTCAATTATTTTCAATTATTTTATTTCCATTATTAATTATTTTTCCCCCTGAAATAGTCTCACAGAGACAGAGAAGGAAGAAATCTGGGGGAAAAACCCAACAATTTAAGAAATCAGAAGGATTTAAATGAGAAGGGAGAGGGAGGGGGAGGGAGAAGGTCAAAGGTTGTCAGGAGATGGNTCTCTATTTTCTCTCTATTTTTTCTCTATTTTTCTCTCTATTTTTTCTTCAATTTTTTCAATTATTTATTTTCAATTTTTTCATTTTCAATTATTTTCAATTATTTTATTTCCATTATTAATTATTTTTCCCCCTGAAATAGTCTCACAGAGACAGAGAAGGAAGAAATCTGGGGGAAAAACCCAACAATTTAAGAAATCAGAAGGATTTAAATGAGAAGGGAGAGGGAGGGGGAGGGAGAAGGTCAAAGGTTGTCAGGAGATGGATGAGAGGAGAACCAGGCGTGAAGAACTTGGGAGAGGATAACAAAGAGAGTCAGAAACTGGTCAAATTAAGGTTTATTTCCTAAAAAGAGGCTGAAATGGTCAAAGCAAACACTTCACAGTCACGGGATGGGTTGGGTTGGAGGGACCTCCACGATCTCCTGGTTCCAACCCCCCTGAGATGTTTGAACGGAGCAGCGGGTGGGAAATCGGGAGCCAATTCTGGGAGGTGATTGTGGAGCCCCAGGATTGAGCTTTGGAACATCTCAGAGGGCACCACAAGCAGCAGGAACCTGCAGAGGTTCCACCAGGAGACCAGAGAAATCCACAGAAAAAAGGAAAAGCCATTGAAGAGTATTAAACACAAACCTCTGCTCGAGGTCCAGGAGCTGCTGGAGCCTCCAGGAGATGGAGGTTGGTAGAGAAATGTCCCTCCTGAGCTTGACGTGGCCACAGCATTGGCCAAGCAGAGCTTCGAGGTGCCCCCCAACAAGCGTGGAGACCCCTCAGGGGCTGCTCGGTTCCTTGAGGAGCATCAGACCATGGTGCAACCACAGCACCTCCCATCTCCAGGTGGGGGAGGTTGAGGAAAGCTGCCTGGGAGATGGGGCCAGACTCTGGTCAGTGGTGGCCAGGGCCAGGCCAAGGCGCAGCGGGCACCAAGTGGACCCCAGGAGGTTCCATGTGAGCAGGAGGAGAAGCTGGTTTGGGGTGAGGGTGTTGTCCTGGTTCACACCAGCTGGTCTCCTCTCCTCCATCCCCATCACTGGGTCACGTTGTGCTCGTGGGCTGCTCTGAAGACCCATCACTGTCAACGGGAGGACAATTTATAGCTCAGTTCAGCTCTTCTCCTGTCCCTCACGTGTTTAAACGAGTCCTTCAGGAGGAGCCTCATTTCCAGGAGAGCAGGAGATGATTTATTCCTGCAGCTCTTCCTCTGACGGCTCCTTCTCTGCTGGCACCTCAGGAGGAATTTGCATTAAATTTGTGTTTTAATTCTTCTCCAGGCTTGATCCGTTCCCTGCTCTCGGATGAACAATCACGGGGGGGTTGGGGCAAGTCTCAATTACTGTGGGAAACATCAAAACATCTTCGATGATCCAACCTCCCAAGGCAACGTCTGGGGGGGGGAGAGTCCAACTCACTGCTGGGGGGACACGAGTGAGGGACCTCATCTGGGGGGTGGAGAGGAGGCCAAGGGAGGTGGGGAAGGGTCTGGAGCAGGAGTGTGGGGAGGAGCAGCTGAGGGAGCTGGGGGGGTTGAGATGGAGCAAAGGAGGCTCAGGGGAGACCTTCTGGCTCTGCACGAGGAGGTTGTGGGGAGTTGGGGGTGAGATCTCTTGTCCCCAAGGGACAGGACAAGAGGAACCGGCCTCAAGTTGCCCCAGGGGAGGCTGAGGTTGGAGCTGAGGAACAATCTGTTGTTGGTCAGGGCTGTGAAGGGCTGTGCCAGGCTGGGCAGGGCAGGGGTGGAGTCCCCACCCCTGGAGATGTGGTGCTGAGGGACAGGGGTCAGTGGTGGACTTGACTGTGCTGGGTCAATGGTTGGACTCCATGACCTCCAAGGTCTCCTCCAAGCAGCACAATTCAGGCCTCCAGGTTCCCAACCCCTCCCTCTGCTGGCTCAGACCTTCTCAACCCTCCCCAGCCCAGGTGCCGGTGGGGCCCAAGCCCACGTTGGGTAGATGCTGTTGGGTTCCTTTAAGGCCGCCATTGGCGATGGTCTCATGCTGATGAGTTCTGCCAGGATGAAGAATTTGCTCATGTTTGGGTCTGTGTCAAGCGTGAGTCACGGTGACTAAGCCACCGAGACACGTCTGGATGTCTGAGAGATGCCTGAAATAACGTTCTCCTAAAGGAGGAGCTCATGGAGCCAGGGCTGGTCTCAGCATCTCCCCACCCTGGGCCACCTGAGCCTCCCAGTTCAGAGCCACCTCATCACTGGACATGCCAAGTGGGGGGCTGAGGACGTGGTGGGTTCTCCAAGTGCTTTGGTGTCCACCAAGCTCTGGTGGTGGGACACAGGTTGCCCAGAGAGGTGGTGGAGGCCCCATCCCTGGAGATGTTCAAGGTCAGGCTTGATGGGGCTCTGAGCAACCTGCCCTAGAGATGTCCATAGGTGCAGGGGGGTTTGGACTAGATGGCCTTGGAAGGTCCCTTCCCACCCAAACCATTCGATGGTGGGACTTGTCCTTTCCAGGGTGGGACGTTCCTAAACCAACCCCACCACAGAGCATCAGCCTGGACTGGCCACATCATAGACACCAAGAGCTTCTGGTGGGGTTTATAAACTGGAGGTTGGACTTCACGAGTCACTGAGGACCCATCAACCTCTCCTGTCCATTAGCCACCATCATCATCATCTCCATTTCTCTCTCTATTGAAGGTTTAATGTGGATTTTATCACCACTTTGCCCTCCGGAACCCCGGGAGATGTGAAGCCACGTGCTCCAGATCAATGCAAACCCAATGAGGAGATGACAGGAGAGGACGGGGGTGGCTCCTGAGCCATCACAAATATCCCCTCGGTGGCTTCCAGCCCCAGGACCTCGGTGGTTGTTTCTTTTTATTGCATTATCTGCCCTCAAAAACGCCGAGAGGCCAAATCCCCAGGAAACAGGGACCTGGTCCCATCAATTTCTTCTCCTCCACGGAAGAAAATCCACATTTTAGTGCCCAAAATATTAACTCCTTGATGATATTTTTTTTTTTCACACAGAGTGTTGGACAAACCACAGAAAAAATGTGTAAAAAAAAGAGAGAAAAGAGGAAAAAAAGGAAAATAATCAAAAATATTGCGTTGCCTGCAGTAGATTCTTCTCGTAGAAGTTTCTCCTTCTCTCTTCTAGTTGCTGGTGTCCCTGCTCCCCACAGAGGATTTGGAGATGACCTCGAAAGGTCCCTTCCCACCCAACCCATGGGAAACTCTGGGGTGGCTCCTCCTGAAGGTTCCTGCAGAGCCCGTTTGGTGACAATTGAAGGTTTTATTGGTCACCGAAGGGTTCCCTCAACTCTCCAGCCACCCAGGAGCAGCCTGAGCTAGAGATGTCCCTGCTGGTGTAGGGAGGTTGGAGCAGGTGACCTCTGGAGGTCCCTTCCAGCCTCAAACCTTCGATGGTTCTATGAAATTTGCTCCTTTATTGTCCTTTCCAGGGTGGGACGTTCCTAAACCAGCCCCACCAGAGAACATCAGCCTGGATTGGCCACATCATGGACACCAAGAGCTTCTGGTGGGGTTTATAGAGAAACTTGAGGTTGGAGTTGATGATCTGAGGTTGGACTCAATGATCAGAGGTTGGACTTGATGATCAGAGGTTGGACTCAATGATCTGAGGTTGGACTCAATGACCTGAGGTTGGACCCGATGATCTGAGGTTGGACCCAATGATCTGAGGTTGGACTCAATGATCTGAGGTTGGACCCAATGATCTGAGGTTGGACTCAATGATCTGAGGTTGGATTCGATGATCTGAGGTTGGACTCAATGATCTGAGGTTGGACTCAATGACCTTGAAGGTCTTTCCCAGCCTGAACAATTCTATGGTTCCTCCTACTGAAGATCTCATTTTGACCCCACTGTTCCTCACCGTGGTCACCACCCAACGGCCAATTTCTGTGTCACTCTGTCTTTAACCCCCTTATTTTCGGGGTGAAAATGAGGTAGATGAGGAAGGTCCAGTGAGGGAGAAGAGGGTGAAGATGCCCAGGGCTAAACCCAAGGTGTCACTGAGGGTTTGGAAGAGGAGACCTCCCTGTGAGAGGCCTCCACCCCACTCAGCTTCCTAAAGGAGGCTTGGTGGACCTCAGGCCAAGCACTCAACCCATCCTTGCTGCCCAACATGAGGATAAATCACATTAATTTCCTCCTCTCCTCACCACAGACCCTCTGGGCCTGTCCTTGGTGCCTTGGACACCATCACCATGGTTCCTCCTGCAAGATGAAGCTCCCACCACTAAACGAAGGGTTAATTAATGAGGAATTAAACGCAGATTGCTGCAGAGAAGGCAATAAACCACCCACGGGTTGCTCTGCCTTGGGGGGACCTTCAGACCACCATTAGACACGGGGAGGATTTAATGATTTCTGCCTTTAATGACAATTCCATGAATGTTCTTCAAGTTACAAGAAATGAAGCCAAAGGGGCTGGAATGAAATTATGATGTTCCACCTTAAAATGACATTAAATGGGATTTTTGGGTGTTTTTTTGCTAGAGTGACTCAAATGAAACTGAGAAACCTGGGGGGGGTTGAGTCTGGAGCAAAGGAGGCTCCAGGGAGACCTTCTGGGGGCCTTGCAGGACTTCAAGGGGTCCCTCAGAAAGGTGGGGAGGGACTTTTGAGCAGGGACAGGACAAGGGGGGATGGGTTGGAACTAAAAGAGGGAGATTTAGAGCAGAGAGGAGGAGAAATTGTTGGTGCTGAGGGTGGAGAGGTGGTAGAAGCTCCATCCCTGGAGCCATCGCAGGGGAGGTTGGGCTCTGAGCAACCTGAGAGAGTTGAACATGTCCCTGCCCCCTGTAGATGACCTCAGAAGGTCCCTTCCCACCCAACCCATTCCTTAATTCTATGCCTGAAACAAAGCCAAGAGCACTTGGGGTGAGGAGCTCGGAGTCCCACCAAGGTGTCCATCACTTCTCACTCTCTTACTCTCACATCAAACCCCCCTTGGGGCCCATGAAGACCTTCAGCACCTTCTCCTTCATCTGCTGAGTCCTCACAGCATCCACCAGGGGGTTCAGCGGCGGTGGGAGGAGCACGTAGATGTTGGCCAACAAGATGTGGACGTGGTGGGGGAGGTCCCACCTGAAGCGGTGGGTGAGGAGCATGAAGAAAGTGGGAAGGTAGAAGATCCAGATGACACAGAGGTGGGAGCTGCAGGTGTTGAGATCCTTGTGCTGAGCAGCCCTGGAGGGGAACCTGACCAAGGCCAGGAGGACCAAGGTGTAGGAGGCAGCGATGAGCCTTGGAAACCCCTCCAGGGATGGGGACTCCACCACATGTCCAGCTAGAGAAGTCCTCTTCTATCCCAGCCACTGATCCTCAGGTGTCTTCTAGGTCCTGTGTCACCTCTGCCAGCCCCATGTGGCCGTCTCAGACGCCCAAGGTTGGTCCTGCTCTCATTGCAGAGGTCCCAGCCCCCTGCAGGGTGGTGGGACTCGAGGACCTTGATGAGCCCCTTCCCACCCAACCCATCCCATGACTCTAGGAAGGAGCCAACAAGGGGCTCCGAGCGTTTGGAACAAGGAGGAACCTCCCAGGGACGTGAGTGTTGGAGGCAACCTTGGCCATGAGATGGTGGAGGTCAGGACCCTGGGAGGAAGGAGCAGGGACTGGTGTCCTCCAGTGGCCTCACCAGGAGGGATGGGAAGGGGAACCCAGATGGGGCAGGGGGACAGGGAGAGGTGGGACAGGGAGAGGTGGGACAGCTCACCAGAAGTTTTCAAAGCTGTGGGTGAAGTATCTGAGGACAAGGGGATCATGGACCTGCCTTGTCCCCATCTCAGCTGGGACCTCCTCTTGACCCACCACCCAAAGTGCCTCCAACAAAATGTTCCTTAGGTGTCTGAGCTTCTCCAGAGCCTTCTCCAGAGCAACCTCCCCAAGGGCTGCAGACCCTTCTCTGGCACAGCCCGTTCCCCCCCCTCCTCCTCCTCCTCCTCCTCATCATCATCATCATCATCATCCTCCTCCTCATCATCATCATCATCCTCGTCCTCCTCTTTCTCCTCGTCCTCGTCCTCAGGCCCATGACTTTGCATCCCCCACTATTAAATTAATCATCTTTGCATCATCAATAAACCTGATTAGCAACGATTTTGGACTTGCTTCCACACCACCCATAATGACCATATGGAGCATCAAGACCCAACGTCCACCCAACCCCCACCAGACGGCCCCAGAAATGAGCTCCTGGTGGGGACCTAGGGCTGGGCAGCAGCTGAGCTCCACCAGCATCTCCTTGGCTTGGTCTCCACCCGTTTGTTTGTTGCCCTGAGGAGGAAAATGGCTCAATAGTGGGAAAACACCCAAAATTCTCAGCCTTTGGTGACCTCATCCCCCAGACGTGGGAGTCATGGGACAATGGAGGATCCTGGGGAAGCTGGGACACAAGAGAAGCATCAATGGCCCATTAAGGGCGTTCTTGGCCCTTTTTGCAGGTTATTGATCAGGTCTCATGTTCTCCTGCCCATTATTTTATTTGGAGCTCACATCGGACTCACCAGGTTCAGGTTTCTCCCATAATCCCATTTCTCTCTTCTAACAGGAGAACATCTCAGAAGGGATCGATGGGTTTGGTTCTGCCCAGCCTGGGGATACTTGAGGAGGACTCACAGACCTGGGGGCTCCTCCAGCAGCTCTTCTGGAGCCCTCGGGCAGGACCCAGAGCTGCTGGGTCCCACCTGGGGTTCCCAAAGGTGAGGCTGGGATGAGGCTGCGGCTGAAAACGTGAAGTGAAGATCATGGAGTCCAACCATCAACCCACCCCTGCCAGGGCACCACCAACCCCTGGCCCTCAGCATGCGCAGGAGGAGAAAGTGGAGGAAGAGGAGAAGGAGAAGGAGGAGGAGGAGGAGGAGGAGGAGGAGGAGGAGGAGGAGGAGAAGAAGAAGATTCTGTGAAACCCAGTGGGAACCACCATGGTGTGACCCAAGTAGACGTGGCTCTTTGGGACATGGTCTGGGGGTCAAGGAGATGTTGGACAGAGGCTGGACTTGATGACCCTGGAGGTCCTTTCCAA
Organism: Brachypteracias leptosomus; assembly: GCA_013401335.1. Taxonomy (NCBI): domain Eukaryota; kingdom Metazoa; phylum Chordata; class Aves; order Coraciiformes; family Brachypteraciidae; genus Brachypteracias; species Brachypteracias leptosomus. The sequence continues at coordinate 105,554 of VYZX01024881.1, forward strand.
CCTCAGTGATTCCATGACCCACCCAACCATGGAACCTGCCCCAGGCTGTTGACACCATGGCTGGAGAGTCTCCTGGAGCTGGTGGTTGAGCTCCTGCCTTGACGCGGGTGGTGAAGAGCTCCAGGGACATCTCCAGGGCCATCACCGGCTCTTCTCCCCCGGGCAGCTCCTGCTGCTCTCCTAATTGGGTGGGGATTGTAGGAGCCCTCATGGACCTTCAGGCTGTCCCTGAAGGAGCATCAGTGAATCCTCACCAGCCCATCCCTCCTCACCAGCCCCACCAGGGAACCTTCTGAGGGGTTCACTGATTGCTCCTGGGCCCCAAAAGGGCTCCTGGGGCCCTGCAGGAGCCATCGTGGGGCAAGGAGGGACCTTCTGATCAGGTGTGAGAGTTACCAGGAGACCCTCGGGGCCAGGAGATGTTTTAGCTCTTTGTGAAGCACCATGGGGAGGAACCTGGGACCTCTGAGATGTTCAGCAGGTCCTGGTGGAGCAATGGTGGGAGGGCTGGAAGCCTCTGCTGGGAGGCCAGGCTGGAGAGGAGAAGGCTCCAGGGAGACCTTCTGGGGGCCTTGTAGGACCTTCAAGAGGAGCAGGAAGATGGGGAGGGACTTTTGAGCAGGGACAGGACAAGGGGGGATGGGTTGGGACTAAAAGAGGGAGATTTAGAGCAGAGAGGAGGAGAAATTGTTGGTGCTGAGGGTGGTGAGAACCTGGCCCAGGCTGCCCAGAGAGGTGGTGGAGATCCCAACCCTGGAGGGGTTCAACCAACAAGTAGATGTGGAGCTTGGGGACATGGTCTGGGGGTCAGGGAGATGTTGGAGGAAGGTTGGACTTGATGATCCTGGAGGTCTCTTCCAACCTCAATGATTCTACGGTCTGGGGGTCAGGGAGACATTGAGATGAAGGTTGGACTTGATGATCCTGGAGGTCTCTTCCAACCTCAATGACCTCCCAGCCCATCCGTGAGCCCAGCACAGATCTCATGGGGCTCCTCTAAGAACAGTTTTATGCAGGTTAAACCTCAGAGCCCTGGAGCTGCTCTGGGCCATGGCTGGACCTGGTGGCCCCATGAGGGAGGGGGACACGTCCCCAAGTCAATGAATCACCAGCAGAGCCATGAACACCCTGAGGGACGTGAGCAACGGGCCATTAACCAGCCCCATCAGGGAGATTTATGGTCCCAACGTGGTTAAAATGTCACCTCAATGACCCAGGGGAGATGTGAAACCAGAGCTGCTGCCTCTGTGCTCCACTTCCCACCCCTCCAAGTCCTGCCTGGTTCTCCAGCACCATCCAGGGGGTGCCTGTGACCACCCCTGGGCTGGGAGGACCTTCCCTGGGGAGGAGGAGGAGGAGGATGAGGATGGAATTTGTGTCCAAGAGCCCATGTAGCTCATGGAAGAAGTCAATGAGATCTCAAGAGCTTCGGGGGATCAGTGGAAGTCAACGGGGTCACTGCAAGAGCCATGGAATGGGTGGGGTGGGTGGGAAGGGACCTTTTGAGGGCATCTCGTCCAACCCCATCTGCGGCATCTGCAACTAAATCAGGGAATCTTTGGGGTTGGGAGAGACCTTGGACATCATCCAGTCCAACCATTGGCCCAGCAGGGTCAAGCACCAACCCCTGTCCCTCAGCACCACATCTCCAGCCTTGGAAACCCCTCCAGGGATGGGGCCTCCACCACAGCCCTTCACAGCCCTGACCACCAACAGATTGTCCCTCAGCTCCAACCTCAACCTCCCCTGGGCCAACCTGAGGCTGGTTCCTCACCAAAGGGCCTCTACTCAAGGCCAGGGTTGGACTCTGACACCTCTGAGCTCCCAACCCCTTTGGTTGGGGCCAAAGTTCAGCCCTGAGGAGACTCCCAAGAGGGGACCCGGTGGAGGTGGTGGCAGAAAGAGCCGTGTGGAGCCAACACACCAAACGAGGGGTTTTTCCCCCCAATATTGACCGGTTCAGAAGCCGGGTGGTTGCTGGAGCTGCTCCCCAGGTTGCCAGGAGGAGCCTCCTCATCAGAGGCTCGCTCTGTCCTCATTCCCAGGTAGGGAGGCAGAGCTGGAGGGGACCTCCTGACCCCACCAACAAGCCTCTCCTCTCCATGGCAACCCCCATGGCAGCTGCTCCACGTCCTCCAAGCCCTGGAGACCTCCGAGCCCCTGGGTGCATTCAGGTGGTGCCCGTGGTGACGTGTTCTCCTCCCTCCATCTCCCACCGGGGGTCACGGGGCCGCTCTCCGCAAACGTTCTCCCCGTGCCCAGGAGGCCGAACAAACACCAACGTTCTGAGGGCACCACGGAACAAAACCCAACCCAACCCAACGCGGGGAGCAGCTTTTGTGCCTTATCTCCAGGGCTCAGCAAACACCTTCTCACCACCAGGGTTTAGTTCCCACCACGCCTGGCACAGGGTCCGACCTCTGCTGGGACCAGGGAGGGGAAAACCACCAGGGAAACACAAGAGCTGGAGGAGTTGAGAGGGTTGGAGCTGAGGTGGTGGAGATCTCACTTCACCTTGGGTTCTGGGGTTGTCGCAGCTTCCACTGAGTCCAGCCTGGTGGGAAGAACCTCTGGAGATGCTCTGGTGGCACCCCCTGCTCCAGCAGCTCCCCCAGGGTGGTGTCCAGGTCCCTTTGGGATCTCTGCAGACAAGGAGACTCCACAACCTCTCTGGGCAGCCTGGCACAGGCTCCAACACCCTCACCCCAAACCAGCTTCTTCTGCTGCTCACATGGAACCTCCTGGGGTCCACTTGGTGCCCCTTGGCCTGGCCCTGGCCACCACTGACCAGAGTCTGGCCCCAGCCTCTTGCCCCCACCCTTGAGCTCTTGAGCAGCATTGAGCAGATCCCCTCTGGGGCTTCTCTTCTCCAGCTCAGCACCCCCAGGAGCTCAGAGATGCTCCAGTCCCACCACATCTCCACAGCCTCCACTCGACTCTCTCCAGTAGCTCCTGGTCTCTCCTGACCTTCAGAACCCACAACTGGACCCAGTTCTCCCGAGGTGGCCTCAGTGGGGCAGAGCAGAGGGGCAGGAGACCCTCCCTTGACCTGCTGCCCACACTCTTCCTCATGCCCCCCAGGAGGACCACACTGAGCTGAGCTCAGGGTCATCTCCTGCACCATCCAGCTGGGATCAAGCCCCCAGAGCTCACTGCTCCTGCTTCTCCAGCAGGGACCTCGGCCTTGACCATCCCCAACCCCAGTGACCTGCTGGCTCCCAGCCCTGATGGGCACAACAGGAGCCCAGAGCTTGGGAGGGACCTTCCCAGCATCTCCAGGGCCACCAGCCCCTCCAGGGAGGCACCTCCAAGGTCCAGCAGCTGCCTTCAAGGTGGTTCCTCCACCATGATCAGGTCTGAGGTGGCTCTTGAGGCTGTGGGCTTGGCAAGAGGCCTCCACCCTCTTGGTCAGGGGAAGAAGGGATGGGTAGGATGGAGGAGACCATTGCCCAGGGTGTTGGAGACCTTTGTCCAGGGTGTTGGAGACCATTGCCCAGGGTGTTGGAGACCTTTGCCCAGGGTGTTGGAGACCCCGTTGTCCATTTGTCCCCTCCAGAGGCTCAAGTTCCTGGTTTCAGGGACGTGTTTCCCTCCAACAGAGGACAATAAAGTCTTCTTGACCCCAAGAGGTTCTTCAGCATCTCCACAGCTTCAGCAGCAGGAGGTGCCAGGGTGCAGTGGAAGCTCTACCAGTGAGGACACACCCTCATCTGTGCCACGGTGACCTTCACTCTGCCCACCCAGCTGTGGTCGGTTGGTGCCCCAGGCTCTGCTCTGATGCCCAACGAGGTGTCCAGGCTCTGAGGAGCAAACAGAGGGAGCTGCAGGACAGCAGGTGATGGAAGATGCTCCTCAGCTGCACTCTTCACCAGAAGGCCCACTCAGAAGAAGCATTTCCAGGAGGAACCAGCAGCAACGAAGGTGCCGATGACCCAACCCCACCTCTCCACCCGCAGCTCCTCCGGAACCTCTCGGGCCAACCCCATCCCTCCATGGCGAGAAGTTCTTGGTGCCCCTTCCCCGTGTCCCTCAGCAGCTGCTCCCCCCCCGGGGACAGGGACAGAAGAGGCGCCCGACGCGCTCCCGGATCTGCTTGGTCCTCACCCCGTAGACGATGGGGTTGAGCATGGGGGGCACCACCACGTAGAGGTTGGCCAGGAGCACGTGGACGTGGCCGGGGACGTGGGGGCCGAAGCGGTGGGTGAGGAAGGAGAAGAAGGCGGGGACGTAGAACATGAGGAGCACGCAGAGGTGGGACCCGCAGGTGCTCAGGGTCTTCAGCCGGGCCTCGGGTGACGGCAGCCGAAAGACGGCCCGGAGGATGAGGCCGTAGGAGACGGTGACCAGCAGCAGGTCCAGCCCCGAGGAGAGCAGCGCCGTGGTGAGCCCGTACCAGACGTTGGGCGAGATGTCGGCGCAGGCCAGGCGGGCGATGCCCATGTGCTCGCAGTAGGTGTGGGACATCACGTGGTGGCCGCAGTAGGGCAGCCTCTTGAGGAGGAAGACGGGGGGGAACATGATGCAGAAGGCCCTGAGGACGGAGGCCAGGGCCACCTTGGCGATGGCCGAGGGGGTGAGGAGGGAGGAGTAGCGCAGGGGGTCGCAAACGGCCACGTAGCGGTCGAAGGCCATGGCCAGGAGCACCGAGGACTCCACGATGAAGCTGAAGTGGGTGAAGAACATCTGGGTGACGCAGGCGTCGAAGGAGATCTCCCTGGCCCCGAACCAGAAGATGGCCAACATCTTGGGCACCGTGGTGGTGGAGAGCAGCAGGTCGGCCACGGCCAGCATGGCCAGGAAGAGGTACATGGGCTGGTGGAGGCTGCGCTCGGTGGCGATGACCAAGAGGAGGGTGGAGTTGCCCAGCAGGGCCGTGAGGTACATGAGGCAGAAGGGGACGGAGATCCACACCTGGGACTCCTCCATGCCCGGGATGCCCGTCAGGACGAAGGTGACGGGGTCGAAGCTGCTCTCGTTCAGCTCGGACATGGTGACCCCTCCAAGGACCAGCCTGGGCAAGAGAGAGAAATGAGGGAAAACCATCCCTGGGAGGCCACCAGCGCCCGGCCCGGGGAGGTTCTGGAGGCTCCTTCTCTGGAGAGATCCCAAAGGGGCCTGGACACCATCCTGGGCCTCCTGCTCTGGGACCAGAGCATCTCCAGGGGTTCCTCCAGCCCCACCACGCTGGGGTTTGGTGAAGTAACAGCTGGTGTCAACCCACGAGCACCAACAAGGTCCCTGTTTGCCTCCAACCCAAGCCCCTCGTGAAGACCTCAGGGCTGATTCATGCAGAGGAACCTCCTCGCTCCTTCCCACCAACCCTACAAGAACAAGGATCTTCTCCACCCTCCCTTTGCCCCACAAACCAGGCCAGGTCCTGTCCCACCTCCCCTCCATCCACCACCACTCAGAAGCTTCTAGAAGCCACCACTTCTGGCCGGGTTGATGGGTCTTTGTCTGTGAGCACCTGGGAAGTGCCAGGTCTTTGTTAGGACCTTTCTTAGGTCCTGTTTCCTCATGGACATGAACTCACCCAACGTCTGCCTCATGGAAGTCCAACCATTGACCCACCCCTGCCAGGGCACCACCGACCCCTGGCCCTCAGGGACATCTCCAGGGCTGGGGACTCCACCCCTGCCCAGCCTGGGACAACCCTTCCCAGCCCTGCCCAACAAATTGTTCCTCAGCTCCAACCTCAACCTCCCCTGGGGCAACCTGAGGCCGGTTCCTCTTGTCCCATCAGCCTGGGAACGTTCCTGGGCACCAAGGTTGCCCAACCGGAGAAGGTTTGGAGAGGACCTCAGGAAGTCTCCACATCTCCACGAGATGGGAACGGGTTCCTCTCACTTGCTGCTTCCCCCAACATCTTCCCAATCGCGAGATGGCCCCAAAACCCCCACGTTTAACACAAACAAAGACTCACCAAAGGGGAACGAGGAACCCAGAAGCTGCAGGAGGCTCCAAACCCCACCGAGGATGATGATGTGAACCCTTCCTCCTCCTCCCCCAGAAGAACCATCAGCCTGGAGACCTCTGGAGGTTTCAATTATGGGTTCATTAAAGATTAACCCCCATTAACGGTGCCGGGTGGGACATTTCCTGCTGCTCCATCATTTGCATTGCAAGTGGTTCTGCTCCATGGGACCTGCTGCAGCTCCTGGCCACGGGGAGGACCTGGCAGGAGGTGGGAGCCAGGTGGGGTCGGGCTCTTCTGCCGAGGAACGAGGGACAGGACAAGAGGAACCACAAGAGGAACCGGCCTCAGGTTGCCCCAGGGGAGGTTGAGGTTGGAGCCGTCACTGGAGGGATCAGGGAAGGGATTAAGAGAAGCTTCAAGCTCCAGCAGGTGGCCAAGTGCTCAGAGGAACATCTCCAGAGCTTCCAGCAGGGCTCCGAGGTGGCTCAGGCCACCCCCGCCCAGCTCAGACATCAAAATCCTCTGGTGGAGTCATTAAAAGTGGGATAATTGACCAAAATTGGCCAATTAGCCCCAGAAATCCTCCTGTGGAGAAGCAGCAGCTGCTCCAAGGGATGAAGGTTCTGGTTGGTCTCCCAGGGAGGACACGATGAGGGGGTTGGGGGGGGGACTGAGGTGACCCCGTGGCCACCAGCTCCACCTCTGGTGAGGGATGTGGGGGGAGATGCCCACAGGGTGGTGGGAGCAGCAGGACCTGCTGAGGAGCTGGAGCTCCTGGGGTCACCTGGAGACGTGGACCATGAGTTGTCACCTGCAGGGTCAACACCAGGAGAGGAGACATGGATGGAGGCAGCAGATGTGACGTGGTGGAGATGGGGACAGGGGTTAGTGGAGCCCAGGCAGGGATGGGGGATGGTTGGACACCAAAGGTCTTCTCCAAGCAGCACAACCCCATGAACAGCGTGAGCTGGGGCAGCCCAGAGCCACCACCAGGCCATGGAGCTCCCCCCACACGTGTCCCCAGGAGCTCCTCAACACAACATCTGCAGCAGCCTCAGCTGGACCAGAGCTGGGCAGGAATGAGAAGTTCCCACCTCACCATGTTCTGCTGATGGCTCCACCCAGGCTGCCAACCACCTGGAGAACATCTGGTGCCTTCTCCCCACCGCGGGGTGAAGGCCACCAACAAATTAACTCCCACATCTCCCAGGTTTCAACATCTCCAGCAGCAACGAGGGGGAGGAAGGACCCGGAGGCCACCTGAGGTCAAGGTCCTGGACTTGAGGAGAGCAGAAAATTGGCCAGGATGGGAAAATGAAGTGGGTTGGAGATGGTCACGTGAGCTTTGGGGTCTCCACGTGGGCTGGGTCCTACCTGAGCCACCAGGATGGAGCCTTCAGCTCCACCTCAGCCTTGGGCTCTTGGAACAAGCCTCAGGGTTCAAGCCAAGTTGCCCCAATCACCATCAACTTCAGGAGGTCACAACCTCCCGACCAGCTCCTCATGGACCTTCTTCACCATGGGGGTGGTGATGGTCACTGCCCCATCCCCGGGACCATCCCAGGGGAGGTTGGAGCAACCTGAGATAGTTGAACATGTCCCCGATGACCTTGGAAGGTCCCTTCCCACCCAAACCCTTCATGACTCTTTGGGACTGGTGTCACTGGTGGCACCTCCAGAGCCGCTCCCAGACCCCATGGAACCCCTCCCATGTTCAGATGATGCCTCCAAAGCTGGTCCAGGACCAAGGTGGACCCCAACCCTCAACTCTTGACCACCCTCCATCACCCATCACCACCTCACCCCATCACCTCCACCCACCCCAAGTGTCCCCTCCAGGTGACACACGTTGGGCACGGCCCTTGGGGGTTGGTTTATGGATGTTTTATTGGTCCATGGACCTTCCACGTGCTGGTTGGAGATGGTTCTAGAACTTCTGGAACTGCTTCTTGGTGCCTGCAGCCTTGGTGACCTTGAGGACGTTGAAGCGCACGGTCTTGCTGAGGGGCCGGCACTCGCCAACCGTCACGATGTCCCCGATCTGCACGTCCCTGCAGAGACACCCCCAAGGTCCCACCAGGCTCTGGTTGCTCCATGGTGTCCCCTCAGGCTGGGTCACCTCTGGGCCCTGTGTCCCCACCAAGTCTTGGCCCAACAGGGTCTGGCCCCTTTGGGTCTTCTCCAAGACCTTCCCCTCTGGACCTTGTGCCCTTCTGGGGTGGCCCCTCAGACCCTGGTCCCTTTGGGTCCCCTCTGGACCTTGTCCCCTCAGACCCCATCCCCTGTCCTCTTTGGGATTGTCCCCAGACCTTGTCCCCTCAGACCCCATCCCCTCTGGGCCATGTGTCCCTTCCAAACCTTGTCCCACCAGGCTCTGGCCCCTTTGGGTCTTCTCCAAGACCTTCCACTCTGGACCTTGTCCCCTCAGACCCCATCCCCTGTCCTCTTTGGGATTGTCCCCAGACCTTGTCCCCTCAGACCTCATCCCCTCTGGGCCATGTGTCCCTTCCAAACCTTGTCCCACCAGGCTCTGGCCCCTTTGGGTCTTCTCCAAGACCTTCCCCTCTGGACTTTGTCCCCTCAGACCCCATCCCCTGTCCCCTCTTGTCCCATCCCCTCTGGACCCTCAGACTCTGCTCCCTTTGGGGTTGTCCCCAGACCTTGATCCCTCAGACCCCTTCTCCTCTGGACCTTGTCCCCTCTAGGACCTTGTCCCCTCAAGGTCCCATCTTCTGTCCCCTTGGACTCTTTCCCCTGGTCCTTGTCCCTCAGACCCTGTCCCCTTGGGCCTCATCACCCCTGGACCTTTGTCCCCTCTGGTCCTCACTCCCTTGGTGTCCCCTCAGACCCCACCGCCCCTTGGGTCCTGCTCCCTCTGGCCCCTCAGACTCTTGTCCCCTCTGGGACCCGTCTCCAGACATTGTCCCCTGGATCTCCTGGACCTTGATCCCTCAGACCTCATCTCCTGACCCCTCAGACCCTTCCCCATGTCCCCAGACCCCATCCCCTGTCCCCTCACACCCTTTCCCCTCCGGACCTTGACCCCTCAACCCTCACCCCGTGTCCCACGTCCCCTCTGGGCCATCCCCAGACCACTGCAGGGCCACCACTGGGACCATGGTGGTGCCACCACAGGGACCACACTGGTGTCACCATGAGGGTGACCATGCACCTCATGGTGGGGCCACCATGGGGACCCCAACCCCTGTCCCACGTCCCCTCTGGCCTCAGCCTTTCCCTCATGACCACCCCATGTTTGGTCCCATCTGAGGCCCCTTGAGGCCACCAAGGTGACCCCCCTGTCCCCTGCTCCTGGTTCAGCCACTGCCACTGGCGTTGTCACCAGCCCCCTGGGGGCTCTGAAGACCATCGTGAGTTCAGACATCACCACCAAGGAGCAGGAGAAGCCCCAACACCCCCTGGCCACCAACCCTGACCTCCACAACAGCATCACTGCGGGGACCGTGCACCTCCTGCTGGGGCCACCATGAACCCCACACTGGGGCCACCACGGGCACCATACCGGTGTCACCACAGGGACAATGCTGGGGTCACCATGGGGACCACACAACCCACACTGGGGTCACCATGGGGACCATGGTGCTGCCACCATGGGGACAATGTTGAGGTCACCATGGGGACCATGCACCCCATGGTGGGGCCACCACGGGGACCACACACCCCATGGTGGGGCCACCACGGGGACCACACACCCCATGGTGGGGCCACCACGGGGACCACACAAGTCACACTGGGGTCACCACAGGGACCACTGCAGGGACACCATGGGGACAATGTTGAGGTCACCCTGGGGACCACGCACCCCATGG
>VYZX01024882.1:0-57290 GCA_013401335.1 Brachypteracias leptosomus
CCGGGAAGCAGGGCTCCGGAATGTGGAGCTGTTGCTTGGAAGACAAAAGTCTTCCCCCGAATACCCCCGTCCTCCTCCCTTTATAGTTGAGCTGACGTCATATGGTATGGAATATCCTATTGGTCAGCTTGGGTCGGCTGTCCGGGTTGTATCCCCTCCCAAATCTTGTCCCCCCCACACCCCGTACCTTTGGTTCTGTGTGGGCACTGATAGTCATAACATGGGTGTGTTATCAACACCTTGTGGCTTCCAGTACTGCAACATGAGGGCTGTATGGGGAAAATCAGCTCAGACAGACCCACTACATATATAAAGCCCTTTTTCCTAATTGTAGCATTTTGAATTGAAAGGTTTGGAATCTTGATTTCAAAAAGGAGTTGCTGGGAATATAATTTCATGTACCACTCACATAACACCCCCTACATTTTAAAGGGAGAGAATCAGATTTAAGTGGTTTAATGTTTGACACTGAAAACAGAACATGCTTTTTATTAATCCAAAATTAATTCAATTGGAATGTATTCCAGAGCATAGCTTGCAACTTGCTTATATAGGGCTTGTTTTATTCAATTTATGACTATACTCCCTTCCTCCTGAGCCCCCTTCTAATTGCAACCTTCCCTAATCCTGGAAATCTCTGATGTCCAGGACTCCACTAATAGAAATGGGAGTATCTTCATGATTTGACTTCAGTGAAGATATGCCAGTTTATGCCAGCTGTTTCTTTGGCCCTGTACCTTTTCATTTGGATAAAAACTATTGATTTTTCTCTATCCCTACTCAGGATTTGTTTCCAAATAAACATCCCACACTCCAAGGGCCATCTGCTGTTTGTTCTGAGCTAATGAGTGTGCTTTAGTGCTAATGTACTTGGGAGGAGGTGTCGAGCAGTCACTTTGTAAAACAGGGCTCCTATTTTCTTATGAATTCAAATTTCTAACCCTCATGAATTAACAACTTTAAATAATTTTCTACCCACCATGCTCACGGATCTGAATCATAAGTGCACAGAGGATGCTGTACAGATATAGAGTGCAGACTGGTGATCTAGGCTTAATGACCCCTGTTCAAAAAGGGATACAGATCCATTAAGCAGGGAGGACATCTGTTCAATGCTCAGACTTAGAGTGCACTGAAAATGTAAGCTCTTTTATGTATGACTGGTTATGAAGAACTGATGTCTTCATTTTAAGAGTGAGCAAACCATATTCACAAAACTATTTGTAGTAAGCCCTATGTAAGTATTGTAAATATCTACTGGAATTTCAAATTTTTCCAAATATTGTTTAAAAAAACCACCTGGTTGATTTTTCAAATATATATACTTCTTACCTCAGTTATGAGCTGTGGCTTTTTAAACAATCATTCTAGAACAGAAAGCTGTCTTTAAGGATCTCACAGGTTATCTGTTACATTAAGTCTATATTTAAACTACTGTATTTAGTCAGTATCCTCTGAAAGTGGGTAGGATAATAATAATGCATCTTCTACTTCCCTATTGGTAGGCAAAAGCAAAATAACCATCAATGCTGCCCAGCAGAGAATTAGTAGCTGTGCCTGCAACTACTGGACAAACAACACTTGTTTTGCGAAGAGGTGACCTGACCACCTGTTATGGTTTAAGGTTTGGGGAAGGGGAGGGACAGGTGGAGCGGCTATTCCACTCCCCTTCCTGCCACACTCTATAAAAGAACACAGGAAGTTCTAATCACCTTCTCCTCGCTGGGATTGCTGCTGGCTCTGGATGGCTCTGTGGCTGCTACAACTCCACATGGCTCGGGAGAAATCCAGCAACATCTGAGGATCGGTGTTGTATATATTTGTATATATATACCTTCCCTTGTTACTTCTGTATATTTCCTTTCCTTCAATATCCCTTTTGTTACTCCCTGTTAAAAGTTGTGATCTTAATTTTCCAACTTTGTGTGAGGCCTTTCTTCCTCCCCTGGGAGGGAAGAGGGGAGGGGGAAGAGGGGTGAAACTAATTCTGCTCTGTGGGGGTTGTCCTGAGCCCTAAACGGAGACACCACCAGACTGGGGTTAACCATAGTCTGAGGCTAGATTTAGCTAAGGGTTTCTGAGATAGAGAAATGTTCCATGATTAAGTTTTTGAAAAGAAGTATTTCTTGAGTCTGAGCTAGGAGTGGGACTGGAAAACACCAGTTTGTATGCCAGTATTCGACAGGACAATAAATCCCCCAGGCTTTAGTAATCCCAACCTTTACACACCCATAGCTCTCACCCTGATGGCTCATAAATTTTATTTGAGGATGTTGCCTTTTTCAGTAGACCATGCAGTTAATGGAGTTCTCCTTCATAGAGGGGAAGGAATGGAGCTTGAATGGCATGATACCATTTTTTTTCCAACCCTGCATGCATATTATTTTGTGCTATGTTAATTCTACCTAACAAATTCTAATGAAAAAAATTGAATGCTTTGAACATTTTTCAGGCTGTACTTCATAGAAGGATTCAAGACTATAAGAAGTTTTCAAAAGAAATACAGCTAATGATTCATTGTTACGTAAGCTACTTATCTCAAGAATAATTTGTTTTGATGTTTCTGTTACTGCCAGATTTTCTTCTAGTAATGGAATAAAAGATACAGATGAGGAGAAGCACTTTTAAGTTGCCTTAATTACTGCAAGACAAATTTTGCCCTTTTGAAGATATATATTATAAAAAGTGAATATTTTAATGTGAACACCAGAAGGTCAATTAAGTTAATTGGTGGTGTTCTATGTAACTTTTTCTTTTATATTAATTTATTTTAAAGTACTCTGCTTCTTGCTGTAGGAGAAGGAGCAACTGTTTGCAGGAGAACAAAGCTGCTACTCACTACATATTATGCATACTGCTTGACATAAGTTCATACACTTATTGTGTTCAGTCCACTTACTCTAAAGCCTTTCAAATTTTCTGGGAGATCTATATAAGAATAGCAAAGAAGATCTTAAAGATTTATGTACCACTCCATTATTATTGTAAACAACAATCTGTAAGTTTGAAAAGAGCAATAATTAGGTGTAACGTAAGACACCATTCACCTTTATAGTTTTTATTATTCCTATAGCAACATAAGGGGTAGTCAACTCCATTTGTACATTAGTAGAATTAATCTCAGTGGTTCAGCCAGTAATAGGTCTAACACAGACAGGTAACCATGACAACCAGGTCATGCTTTCTCCTAGTTAGCTGGTTAAAACAAAACCTGATTTAGCTCTGTAGCTAAGATGGAAAGAATTAAGAAACATATATTCTTTCTTTCTGGTAAGCTTTCAAATGGAAGCCTGCAGTGAACAATTGTTTAATTTCAGGCATTAAAAATGTATCTGAACTTTATAACAGTAGGACTTGCATAACATAGAAAAAATTATACTATATCTTAAAATGTATCCTTTCTCCTATTTTAAATCATTTTGCATGTGGCTTAATGGAAATCCACACTTACTTTCAATGTTTCAAGTGTTAAGATGCATTACACAGGAAGTCATTGACTAGCAGGGAAAGAGTCTATACATTACTTTTTTTATAATTTACTGTTACATGTAGAGGAAAATATATTTATTGAAATCAGACTGATAGAGTGCATAAAAATTCAGTTAAGGTTTGAACTCAATTTAATGTGATCTTCATTAAAACAGTAGCAAAAGATAAAATATAAAGAATTTGGAAACTGAAAAATCTCTGAAAAATGTGGTATTAATGTATGAAAGAATATACAGAATTTCACACATTGAACATGAGAAAGGAAGGGGAAAGTACATCTTTAAATGAATTGCCAATTCGTTATCAAGGGAAAGTTAAATTTGTCGCCTTAATGCTTAGAAGGGGTACTAGGGTCAAATTAGGAAAAGAGTACATCTTATCTTTTTTACAAAGCTGCATGAACTGAATGAAGCAATGAGAATGACGTGTCTTCACTTGGTAGCCTCCCTTCACAAAGAACTTTTAGGGATTTATTTTCATAAAAACCATTAAAAATGCAATTTCTATTTCAAACAACTTGCTCCTATTTCAGACACTACAATAGAGGATAACATTTTAATTGAAAAACCAGCAAGCTTACAGGTGAAAATGGTATCCATCAAAGAGAATGACAAAATATCCATTTAACTCTACAAAGTCAGAATTTTTCTAAAATCCCTTAATAAAAATGAAGAAAACCACTACTACTTTGTATTTTTTCCTCCAAAGTAAGACATTCTATGAGGTGTAATCCCAGAATCATTCATTTCAAAACAAGAAGTCAATCTTTTTTTACCATTCAGTTCAGTGAAATAACCTTTTCTTGAATTTTGAATCTTCCATGTTTTCTTCAGTGCAACTTTGCCAATTCATAGCTAAGCTACAATAAAGATGAAATAGTGTAGGAGCAGTATCTGTGCATTCTAAGACACTCAGCTGCCTTAAAACCATATTTTATTGACCCTAGTAAACTCAGTTTAGTTTATAAGCAGTTTTGTGATCAAATGATGAGTGATGTCTGTGAGGCAACTGATGCTGAAGGACATCCTTAAGCTTCTTCCCCCTTATTAATCTCCAAGGTCTTGGAACAAACACTGGTGAATGCAAGACGTTAAAATCGTATTAGAGACAGATGGCCAAAGATTAGATACCGAGATTAAATCTTTTATAAATTTCACCTGATGAAAACAATCCTGCCTCTCAGGAAAAGGAAAGTGTCTCCCCGCCTCTTTAGTTATTTAGTGTTAGTTATAAAAATAGATTACAAGCTATTTTGGAAACAACTTTACAGCTAACAACCTACCTGGAATAAATTGGAATATTATTTGTCTCCCTGTGGAATGTCTCTAAATATTTGGTTAAACCCTGCATAGGATGGAAATGAAATCTTAGTCTCCGAGATCAGAATGCTTCAAAGGTTTTTTTTGTCTTAAAACCCCCTAACTTTTTATTCCCTTCCCAATATATCTTTATGCAGGTGAAGAAAGTTATCACAGGTTTAGGTATGTAAGCTGCTCTAGTTACTTGCAGTTATTTTCCAGTAAAGATGAAAGTCGATGCTAAGTGAATGTGTATGTTTAACACAATGTATGCCCATAACGCAGCGTGCAGCCTGTAAAGATACACCTTGATCAATGTAGTTCCTGTTAACAATGTGGCTACAGATCCACAGAGTTCAATATGTGTTGATTCCCAGGTTCTTGGCTGAAGTAGCCTGTCTAGGCTAACTTTTGCATACCTATGTAATTTACAATTCTATTTATATATTACAGATGTGTAAACAAGATGACACAAGTGCTGAAGGAAGAGCAGGGTATAATTTCTTGGCTTTACTTTGAAGAGCTCAGAATGCACATGTAGTGGCAAGGTATTTCGTTCAGGAACTGTTCAGGTATCTGAGTGAAGACAAGACTGGATATGACCATGCTGGATATGACCAGTTTCAGACAACAAAGTTCACTTTTTTAAAAGTTTATTTCTAGCAGGTAGGATCTATTTTTTCCATGAAATAGAGGCCAGTTAAGGTTCCATATACATTATGCAAAGAATTTCTGTTCTAAGCTATTATTCATTATGACAAAATTTACATCTAATGTACACATATCATACAATATAGATATACATACGTAACATCAGAAAACATTGTACAACCTGTTGCTGTCCTAAAAACTCCACTACAAGGATACACACATTTTACATATATATACATATACATACATACATATGAAACAATAGTAAAACTATAACAAATCTAACCACACAATATACTGGATATTAAGAACTCAGCACAAGGTGATAAATATTTGCTGAGTATCATTTGATGACCTCTATTCTCAGCTCTTACTTGGCAGATAAATGATTCATCCCGTGTATTGCACCTTTGGAAGGCTGTCTTACTTTTGTACTCCAAGATAAATTAAGAAGGTTAATGAATTCAGAAATATTTCTAAGTAGAGAAAACTTAAGCTATGTGGGTTCATGCAATGTATGTTTGGCATAGAAGATACACTAGAAATAAAGAACCTTAATCTTGCAGAAAATGGTAAGGCTTCAATATCACAGACAGCCTTGCTTCGATATTAATTTCCAGTATCACGGCGTATGTTGCTAGGCCTTAATAAAATCCATGTTATAGCTGTGCACTTGCAATGCTTACTAAGAAATGTAGCAAAGTGAATATAACAACAGAAAGGTTACATGATCTTCTGCTTTCACATTCCTCTTCCAGTCACATAAGTGTTTACATTACTTAGCAACTTCAAGTGTGCTTCATATAAGTATTTCATACTGCTGTGGGAAAATCATTAATAACATTGTACTACAGAAGATAGAATAAACTCAGCTAATAAAACTCTTGGAAGATGTATTTGAATCTCCAGTCCTAATAGTGGTGAAAGTGTTATCACTAAACATCTACTTCTGCTTCATAATGTAGCTTTTGGTAAAGAATTAGGTCATCAGAATTATTTGAAGTCTGGATTTATGCACTGCATTTGTACTTCATTGTTGGATGAATCAACATTCTGTTATGTAATAACCATTTGAAATTTCTGAAAGGTAGAGATGGAAACTTATTATATACTTGCCATTCTTAATGGTATTAGAAATCAAAGGATACTTAAAAGAAATTTTCGTAACACAGTAATTAACAATAGTATTAGTGGCAGTCAAACTTCGTAAGTATTTTTCTTTGAACTTTGATTAGGATGCAGTACCTGACTGTCTCATGAGACATTGCTTGCTTTCCTTGATGTTTCCAGACTTTCTGGATTTTGAAGGGGACAGTCATATTTCATGTTATTTAGTCCTCTTATTCACTGTTTCATAGGTCTGTTCAGAACTGTTACTGTAACTTTTCTATAGTAAACCCTTTCTAGTACTCAATGGAACATAGAAGTGCAAAATCAGAAAAAATTGTTATACCTATACTAGGTAATAGATTTTTCTTCAACTCAACCACATCCTATAAGAATGCTGTAGAGCCATTTTAGGCATCTTCTGTACACTGTTCTTCAATGGTACAGCAAGGGAGTACATACTTTACTATAAATATTTCAACGTGTTTGAGCTCTTAGACAATTTATTTACTACTGTGAAGCAATCTACACAGAAAAAACATGTTCTAATAAGAGATTTATGCACAGATTTAGTCAAAGGCAGCATGACTATGCCCAGGCTTCCAGCATCTTACTGTCCCTACAACTGTAACTGTGCAGTCTGCTTAAAACAGCACTGTCTTATATTCTTCTAACACCAAAGAGTAGAAATCTCCAGGCATTGACATAGCAATCCTGACAATAATCAGTGGCAGGTGTGGGCAGAAGAGGCTCACAGCTTTTTCATTTCGTATGTAGCCACAACTGTTCCTTCTGAGTCTTGCCCTGCAATACCCAAGCTGCAGAGTCTTAGACTCCTTCCTCTGTTGATGTTCAGCTACTTTTGCTTTTTCTTTTTCTTGCCATTAATGATCTGAACAAGATAACATGTTTCTTCATGTCATAACAGTGCACCCTTGCCTGTCACCTACTTCCAGGAAGCATAAGGTTAGAGAAACTATTTGGATTTTATATTTCTGATTTGGACTTCAAGCCAAATTATGTTCAGCCCACCACTTATGATGTAATGTTAAGTCCCAGAGACAAGCTAAGACCAAGTATTCCTTGAGCCTCCAGCCCTGTATTTGGCTGTCATTACCTTTCTCTCCTTAGGGTCTCAACAGCTCTTTATTTTTTCTTGAATCATAAAATATCATGCTATCTTTTTGAACAGCCAGGAGATTGATATACACATTTCCTCACTGTAAGTAAAATCTATATATCATGATGTAATTGATCAAGAAATTTTGTCCTTTTTCTCACGATTCACTTTTAACTAATCCTTTCCAATTGCTTATATTTATTTCTTTAATTCTGATTAATAATATTAAGAGTCAGATTGTGAAGAGATATATAATATATAGTCTAATCCCAAATGTATACATGCTCTCGTCCTGTTACTTTTACAGTCTTTTATTCATCTTAGAATGCAGTGCTAAAAGGTAGCATTTCTGTACCCCTTTACATGCCTGCAGTATAAATAATGCATCAAATAATTAATCATGGTGCTTTTGGGGAAAAAACAGTGTCTGAGAAACACGCTGATAAGAAGGCATTTCACAAAATACAGGAATATACTGAACTCCAAGTCAAGGAGAAAATTTAGCACTGTATACAACTGCAGAGATGAACTGAAAATAGTTTACTTTCCTGACATCACAGAACAGAGTTTGACTAATGATTAGAGCACAGAATAAAAGGAAATACTGATGCAAATTGCAACTACAAATGAGATTCACTGCATTTATGAAAAGTCTTAATCTTTTGGCTCCATGTGAAAAGCTGGATAGGTCAAATACCTCTGCTGTGGGGAAAGTTGCTGCAAAACCCTAACTTAGCAGCAGTAGTCCATCTCTGTGGACTGAAGTGGTCTGTAACTGAAGGGCCCATGTGGGAGCAGACAGATAAGATGCCAGCAATTATCATAGAGGAACAGGTAACTAAGTCCGTGTGCCTTGCAGTAACAACATGACCTGTTATGAACTTCAGATAGTTTCCTCTGTTCATCTCTCTACTGCTCATTTCTCAATGCCTTTGATATAATTTGTAGCAGCTTCCCTCATGCTGTTTATAAATGGTGCTAAGGCCACAGGTAAATTCTATCCTTACAGTATTTCTTGTCTACCACTCTCTAATGTCCTTCTTCCTCTAACATTCATGAATTGTCTAAATCACAATACAGCACTGTTCTTCCATAGAATAACATTATTGTACTCTAATAGTGTTGTAACAAGGTAATGAATAATGTAGGAAGTATGATATCAATTATTTTAGTGGGAAAGAAAAGAAGAAAAGTTGTTCTTTCACTTTAAAAGTGATTATAGGTTTAGGTATTTTCCTTTCTCTCCTCCTCAGGGAGAAGTAATGGTATTTAAGCCAGTATGTGTTTCTTAAGCCTTGCTTTTGTCTTTTTCATTTGTTTGTATTTGAAATAAGGTAAATGGTTTGCTACCCTGACATAGATTTACTGTATCAATCTTTGTCCTTTGATTTTGTATTCAGAATATCTTCCTTTTTTTTTTCTTTTTTTTTTTTCTTCCTTTTTCTTCAACTGAGTCTTTGGACAAAAATAATTAAATCTGAAAATAGTTGACAAAAGCCCAAGATCTTGGAAAGTGCAAAACACCTAACATTTTAGGAATAACTTTAGACTTCATCTTAACTATTTAAATTCCTGCTTTTTATGTAGCTATTTAGTTGTGCATGAATTAAGATAAGCATCTTTGTTCATATTCATTTTGGCAGAGCTGGTTAGCGTGTGATACCTGCCCAGATTTTGCTTTGTCAGTGGTTTTGGTATCTGCACTTTGTCAGAACTGTTTAATTTACAGTTATGAAGGGAACAGCCTAGATTTAATTCATGACGCATTTTTTTTGCATTTGCCAAAAGAACTGGTTATTACTAGATGCAAACACTCTGCTTTCAGATCCTATTTCAACTAATAATTTCAGAGCCAGACATCACATAGCTATCTAAAAAGGAAATTAATTGAAAGAAAAAAACCCCAACAAACCAGCATTCACTCAAGTATTCCTCTGTGTAACATTCATATATGATTTGAATTCATTCTCTTTTTCTCATGAATTTGATTCTAACTGGCAACTAAAATTGCCTTCATCAGAAAGAAGAAACTAGTCTAGATGTCAGCTTTCTCCTATCTCTACCATCGAGCTAACTAAACTCTAACTAAACTATAGTTTTTTCCTATTATAATCTACACTTTCAAATGCTTCTGCTAAATGCTATTTAATTACCTTGCTGTTTATTCAGCTTAAGGAAAATGAGCCACTTCAGATAGCAGTATGATATAGCAGTACGCACAGTAGCTGAGGATATCAGGAGCAGCTTCTTCAGGCTCCATACTATTAGTTTGTCTTCCTTGTCTCTCTGACGGCTTACTGTGGTCTGTGTTGGTATGCTCTGTCTCAAAGAGAAAAAAAAAATTGGACCTCATAGAAGGACCTCTATTTGTAAATGAGCTGTTTAAAGAAAATTTAAGGACTTTAAAACTGTTACTTAACTGAATTTCATTTTATTTTTCATCTTGCTGGACTTCAATCATTTACTAATTGTTCTAGTTTCTCAAGCTTAAGATGTGAAAGGAAGCTGAAGATGTCTCTAACCTGAAATCACATTTTGCTTTGGACACTCACATGAAATGTCTTTTTTCTTTTCTTCCTGCTTCATTGGTCCAGTCAGAGAAATACTACTCTGAACTGAGAAAAATTGGTTCTGAGAATTTCTCTGTTATGCCAAGAGAACTCCCTAATCAACTGCCTACTCAGTACTCTTCAACTGTTTAAGAATATTTTTGAAATGTTCCATTTTTGATGGAGGTATGGAATTCTTGGAGGGTTTGAATTGTTGTGGTACAACTGAACTGTAAAGCTTCAGAAATTTTGAAAATTCAAGGGAATTTCAAACAATTTCTTACATAAACATATTGAAGTTATATTCAATCAAGTATTGAGTGTTTTCTTGTTTTGTGTTTATAAATACATTAAGGGAAAGTGTCAGGAGGATGAAGCCAGGCTCTTTTTGGTGGTGTCTAGTGGTAGGAGAAGGGGCAGTGGGTGTTAGCTGGAACATAAATATGAGAAGAAACTTCTTCACGGTGAGGGTGACCAAGCACTGGAACAGGCTGCCCAGGGAGGTTGTGGAGTCTCCTTTTCTAGAGACGTTTAAAGCCCGCCTGGACGCATTCCCATGCAACGTGGTCTAGGTGATCCTGCTTCAGCGGGGGGATTGGACTAGATGATCTTTCGAGGTCCCTTCCAATCCCTAACATTCTGTGATTCCGTGACTCTCGGGGCTCCACATATTGCATATTGTTTTAACTCTCAAGCACAGTTTTGTATTACTGGTAAGATACAGGCTTGCTGTTATCTCCTTTCCAGAACTAGAGATTTCTCTGATATCCATACACAAGGATTTTTGTCCCTTTAGGTGACTTCTCATGCAGGGATAAATGCTAAGTCAACAAGTACCTAGGGTGCTCATTATACCAAATGCTGACATATCTCAGCTATTTAGAGAACTCTTACATCACCTTTTAAAGGTGAGATTGTTCTTTGACATATTTCATCAGCAGGGTTCTCTGTCACTAATTGTTTTATAATCGCTTTATATCTTGATATATAGAGAACCACCTAGAAGCATGATTTTTAATTTGTTTTACTCTATTCACATGGAAAATTATAGTGCTGCATTATCTGAGGATATAAGATATTTTACTTTTTATATATGATGCACCCTGCTTTGGGCTGCCTTTTCCTGGTGTCTTGTTGCATTAAGAAGAAACTCTGGTTCTGAATTAACTGACTTCTTTTTAAAGCTTTTGTCCTCAGGTGTAAATTTATTTCAAAGTAGTTTTGTGATGGAGAGAACTGTTTTTAGCTTTTCCTGAAAGTGATGCTTCAGAATGTATCCAAAAGCTTTTCTCCTCTACCTAGAACAGTATGAAAAAATCGTTAGAAAACAAACTCAGATATGTCATCTGCTCTAAAGAGATCAAGTGTCGAGGTTTGAAGTTTGATAGGTGTCATTGCAACGTGTTTCAGTCATTTCAGTGGAAGAATCTGTTTACATCCATAGATTCAAGTCTTGTAAAAAAATTGTTTTTCACTCTTTCCTTCTGATCACTTAAAACATAATGGCATATGCTGGTGCCTGGGGTAAAGAAATTCTTGTATGAAATGAATTTTTGTTAGTGCATCTTGTTGAAATGTAATATAAAAATATTTTAATTCATATTTAACATTTTGCAAACAACCCAAAGTTCATTTCTGTCCAAGCATATTTAAATAAATTTTTTATAATGTCGTATACCACCTAAATGCAATTAATCTCTTATGTTGAATCCCTGTGCTGTGACAAAAAGCTAGAAGTAACAAATTATTTGCAATTAAGTCTCCAGATCTTACATATAGTTTATATGAGATGTCATTATTTTGTTGAGGATGTTATGATCCTTCATGAGTGATAGGTAAAGAATTAAATTATGACAACATCCTGTTTCACTAGTTGAGTTTTAATAGCTGTTGAAACCTGTTCAACATTTAAATCCTAAACAAGAAAGTACCCATTTGGGGTATTTTATCAGAACAGATTTAATTAAGGCATATGCTTAATCTCTGCTCTGAAGATAAATAATTTCAAGCACTTTTTCGTAAATGGGATCAATTCTTTGTAAGGTATCACTCTGCATCTTTAAGATTTATATTCATAGAAGCATACTGAAATGACACTTAATTTTGGTACCATTTTTTTGTCTTTCTCAGCTACAAGGACTCCTTGGGCCAGGCAGTGCTATTAGATAAGATAAACCCCACCAAAACAGAGCTATTCTGCTGCTAAAGACAGCATGTTTTTTAAAATAGGCAGAACGTTTCTGTTCTTCAGAGACTTTTCCGTACTTTTGCTTGGAGACACCAAGTTCAGGTAGACTTGTTACCTCTAGCCATGTCAACTACACAGATCCACTGATCCTTTGGTTGCAGTAGGGTTATCAGACTGGCTTAGCCCCGTGGGAACTCCAGGTCCAGGCAACTTCTGTGCTCAACCTAATAAACCCTGCTGCTGGAGTACTCAGGTACAGAGCAAGAGCCACACGGAGGTTTTGGAGCAGCCACTCTGAGTCTAGTGACGAAAGGGCTGAGCCAGTTAACAAACTCAGCTGACCCTGAACTAACTCATTATGGAGAGACAGAAAGTTTCTACACTGAATTCCATGCATTTATCATTTGGGGTCAGGAGTATTTCAGCTCACTGAATAATGAAGAGCTGAATACTTGCATGAGGGCTTGATTCTCTGTCATATTTTCTTTTTAATACTCTAGGTCACATTTTGGATTTCTTTATAGAAATCCTAATGCCTGAAATTACCTTTTTCAGACATTACTTATTCTTCTTTCTCTCCCTCTTTTTTTTTTTTTTTCCATCTGAGAAGCAATTTCTGTTTGTTTTTTTGCTTTGCTTTGTTTTGTTATATCTGTGTGAGTTCAAATTGGGCTAGGGACCACATGGTTTGGAAGAAAAGTTCTTTTATAAAGTGTTCATATTGATTAACCACTTCCAAGCTCAATCAGCATATGTACACTGCTGCTCCAATAGGTAGTTTCATAGGTGCTAGGGCAGGTCTTGATCACCAGCTGACACAGAATAGCAGAGAAAAGCGACTGCAGGTAAAGGGAAATAGAGGTTTCACGGAAGCAAAGAAAATAACAAAGGAAAGTAATGGTTTCTGTCTCTTCAAATTATTGGTATCATGGGTTTGCTGCAGCAAAGCTTTTGCAGCTCTCACAACACATCACCCTTACCTCAGCAGCTGTAAGCATCAGCTTACCCCAGCATCAGCTTGCATCAGACTCTATCATCCTGTACCATGTATTTTCCTTTAGTCCTTACAAAATCTCCTACCAGGCTTCGGTTTCAGAATCTAGAAGCTTCACAGAAGACTTAGTACAGCTTTGCACCAATTCAATTTCTTACCTTCTTACAGCAGCCTGTGAAAATCTTGTTTTAATTCTTTCCCTGTCCTTCAGAGGAACTGGAAAGTAGGCATAAACATATATGAAAATATATATAAGAACAAATACTGCAGCTCCCTGCCCTCTTATTTCTTCTTCTTCCCTTACAGTTTTGGGACAGATTTTTAAATGTACATTTTTAGTGACATATCAGCACATCAGAAAGTTTATTTTTGGCATTATGTATCAGATTATTTATCTTACCTTCTTCAATAGTTCTACATTTTTTACAGTGGATTAATATTGATATATACATGTGTAGGAACATTTTAAAGCTGATTTACCTGTTATACAAAAAACAATGATAAAAATTCTATTACTGGGTCTGAAAAACATTATAACCATGATCCTCCCAAAGAATAGGTGTCCACATAAAGTTTTCAAAAACTATCTTAAAATCACCACACCATAAGTACTAGTAAAATTGCACTCAAATAGTTAGATTTAAAGGCTAATATTTTTCATCACAGCTATAATTTCAATCTTCAATCTGATGTGAGGTAGATACTTTTGTCCTTTGGACATTCTTCCTATAACTGGTAAATGCTGGGCATATGACTGGGTATCCATACCAATTTGCAGTTCAAAGCAGAGTCCAAACTATCTATAAATAAAATTAAGAGAAAGTCTTAGAACTTGTGAACCCAAGTTTGAGATGTTCAATTCAGTAATCATAGTCTACATGTTAATGTATGCTAAGAATGAATTTTAAAGAAAAAAAAAACTCCACAACCCAAAACCCCTTTTCCTTTTCTGTTAAGGGGAATGTCACAAGGGAATGAGAAACTTTTAATTGAGTTTTGAAATACTGCCTTTGATTTTTTTTAATGCTGTAGCCAATAGGTCACTGTTTGATTAAGCCTCTTTAACAACTTCCTGTCTAGGGACTGGAAATCAGCATGTGAAATAAGATTTTTTATTTTTTTTTAAAAAGCAGATATTTTATAGCTATGATTCCTTAGATAAAAAAAAAGAATGTAAAGAATTACGAGAAATTGTGTAGACCAAGATGGATTTTTTAGAATAGGCTAAGTTAAATATGGTATGAATTGTTTTATTACGATAGAGGTTTTGATATACTTACAAAGATGAAAATGTAATTTTTCTCCAAGATAGCTCTTCTTTTCTCATGCAACTTCTTCTCATTTACTGCTCTCACCCGCTGCATGCCAGAGGCATCTACTACCTTAACCTCTGCCAACAACACTTGTTCTGACACAGCACCTGGCGAAGACATGGATGTGGGTGAATGAGAGCTCTGAGAGAGACATCAATATCTGCTGGAAGGACTGCTTTGAAACACAGGCTTTGTTTGAAAGCTGCTTTCCCCTGAGGGAAGATAAGATGTAGGATCTATTTACATAATTTGTTTTTTTTTTTAAGAGGAAAAAGGAGAAAATAACCACCCTCTAAGTACCAAAGAAGAAATGTAATTTTCACATTTATCTGAACCCACTGCTGCATTGAAGAGAGAAGCCAAACCAACCAACCAACCAACCCAAACTGTTCCATCCAAAGAGCCACTGTTTTTCTGTGAAGTTTTTAATTACGCTAGAATTTCTGAAGGTATTCAACAAGCAGTCTATCTCTGCTCCCATTGAAATCAGTGATGAACTTACTGTGGACATCTATGAGAATAATGATAAGCCATTATTTAGTGATTTTGAAAATTCCTGTTCTGTTACAATCCCAAGAAACTCCAAGCTCCTGTAAATGAGTATAAGGAATACAGATATTACGCTTGGTAGTTTGTTCACTACATTCAAATTTCTATAGCCCAACACTGGGAAAAATACATATATCTCTTCCCCATATAGCATTACAACAATGAAGTTTAAGTATAATAATAACAATTTTTCTTGGTAGTCTAATATGAAGTTGTCCTTCCTTGAAAAAAAAAAAAAGAGAGATCAGTTAAGATAAGAAAGCCAGAATTAGACCCAGCAAAAGAATGCAAAGAACACAGGAATGGGATTTAGGCATGGCTATATTCATATGGATAATGGGACATTAGGCAGGATGCTGGGTTATATCAANTAACAGAAAATAATTTTATCTCCATCAATAAATGACAATTTTGGAAACTAAGCCAGCCCATTAAGTAAGTAACTCTTCTTTGTTAGCATAAATATTATCCGAGGTTGTCACAATAGAGTACTAGAGGTAGGTATTGAAAAAATCCTATTAAATCATACAGTTCATTTCAGTGTTAATCCAGTATTCTTACACTCTAATAAACAAACTGCAATTACACTATTTGAAGAGTTTTACAAGGAAGTCTGAAAATATAATCAATTTTGATATTTTAAAACTGTACACTCACATCCCAGAAGGCCAATTGCATCCTGGGCTGCATCAAAAGAAGTGCGGCCAGCAGGTTGAGGAAGGTGATTCTGCTGCTTTGCTTTACTCTGGTGAGACCCCACCTGGAGTACTTAGTCCAGCTCTGGAGTCCACAGTATAAGAAAGAGGTGGACCTGTTGAAGCAGGTCTTGAGTAGGGCCACAAAAATGATCAGAGGGCTGGAACACCTCCGCTATGAAGAAAGGCTCAGAGTGCTGGGGTTATTCAGCCTTGAGAAGAGAAGGCTCTTGCTTTGGCCTTTCAACACTTGAAGGGGGCTTACAGGAAAAATGGGGACAATCTTCAGCAGGGCCTGTTGTGACAGGACAAGGGCTAATGGTTTTTAACTAAAAGAGGATAGATTTAGACTAGGTATAAGAAAGAAATTTTTTACAGGAACAGATTGCCCAGAGATGTGGTAGAAGCCCCATCCCTGGAAACACTCAAGGTCAGGTTGGATGGGACTCTGAGTAACATCCTTTTGATATTATTATGGGGTTTTAGTGAAATTGAATGTAATTATGCATCAGCAAATAGAAATCAGAGTTTTCAGAAGAGTGACTCTATAGCCCGTTGGTGAGTTTTAGTAAATGTAAATATTATACGATATATTTTTCTTTGATACAGGGACATATAAATTTCCAGGCAACATTGGAATATTGGCAAAAATATGACATAACTATACTGGTGTGAACTGAGAATAATTCCAGTAATTTGGTAAAACTAAATGTAAAAGATTTTAACATGAAATATTTTATCTTTTCTATCTCATATAATTCT
This sequence comes from Brachypteracias leptosomus, assembly GCA_013401335.1. Taxonomy (NCBI): domain Eukaryota; kingdom Metazoa; phylum Chordata; class Aves; order Coraciiformes; family Brachypteraciidae; genus Brachypteracias; species Brachypteracias leptosomus. The sequence goes on from VYZX01024882.1 coordinate 16,716, forward strand.
ATTAGATATTTAATAGATAAATTCATATTTATTCATACTGGTTATTTCTTTTCAAGTTTGTATGTGCAAACAAATTAAAAAGAAAGATATCATTCAAGCTCAGATTAACACATATACTTGCAGCATTTGTGGTTTTTCTTTTAATACTCACCCCACCCCCTCCAGCTTTGTCAAGCAAATTTAGGACCAAATTCTGCTTTCTATGCAGGTCTGTGGAATCTATGCTGCCTCTTGCAGCATCAGAGAATGCTGAATGATTGAGATATTATTTGTTGGATTTTGGATTAATTGCAGAATTAGAAAAAATAAACTGTTTTTAACAAAAATTAAAGCCAAGACAAGATACTTAACTGAATGATTAAAAGAGAGGAAAAAAAAGGGAGAATTATCTCATAACAAGAGAATGCATCATACATTTGCAGTAGCCAGTAATATTGCACAGGTTTCCTTTACAATATTGGAAGGTGGGATCACAGTGACAGAGCTTTTCATGTGAGTTGTCTTGTGGTTTTCAACAGTTTTCTTTCAGTCTTCAGGGACCTTGAGAATATCAGTGAAGGTTCAGACCTCCATAAAGTGAATTCTAGTCTAGGTATCCAGAGATAATGAAACTGCTCTTTTTAGTGATCTGTACATATTTCAGAGCTCCACAGGCACATTCCTCACTTTCAGAAGTGTGGATGACTCAGGCTTTTCATCAATTTTCATCCAGCTCAAGATGAAAATGAATTTAAATAATTTAAAGCTCTTCCATACCACTACTAAAAAAAATTAAAAATTGATCATATTTTTCCTTGTACATTTTGACAACAGTGATCATAACAATTACAGGTATTTTTTCTTTTTCAGTCAATGGCCAACATACCTGCTGTACCTGGGAAGGAATAAATCCTTACCTTGATAAATAGCACGAGGAACTGAAGCAGCTCTGGAAGAGGCCATGGGTGTGCTGGTGGGTCAACAACACATGGGCAGCAGAGGGTCACCAGCCTCATGGGCTATATTAGTGGGGGAATGGCCAGTATATTGAAGGAACAGATTATACCCCTCTATTCAGCACTTGGTAGACCACATCTAGAGTATTGCATCTAGCTTTGTGCACTACTATATGTGTGGTGCTTGATGGGAGAACAAGAGGCAATGATCAAAATTTGAACAAAAGAGGATTAGACTGGAAATAAAGGAAAACCTTTCCACTGTGAGGACAGTCTAGCAGTGGATCAGTTTGCCCACAGAGCATGTGCAATTCCCATCCCTGGAGTTTTTTTGAGACCTCATTTGATAAAACCTTCAGAAACCTGGTCTGATCCCACTACTTGAACAGGCAGTCAGATGATAGTCTCTTGAGTTCCTTTCCAACATGAGTTATCCTATGATCCTGCATGTACTGCTGTTGTTCAAAGCCTTCAGATTTAACCAGTAACATACACTATTTAAAATCAATTAATAGCCATGATCTGAACTATCAGCTCAAATTAGTATTCAATATTGAAGCAAATTTTGGTGCTTTATTAAATATCCAGTCAAAAGGAAACTGCACTGTTCCGTTAGGTCAATAACTTCAGGGATCAATAAACCTCACTGAGTCAAATTCATGCCTAAAGTTGTTCTATTGATTTTTGAGATTTATCACTGGAAATATTATATCAGGTATATTCTCTCAGTATTCACTAGTTCATAGGAAGTGCATTCAGTCCATAACTGAAAAAGAGAATCTATTGCTTGTAGAAGAGTTTCTTTCATATCCCAGGCTGTTGATGCTGGGTACGAGACCTAAAATATATGTCTGTATAGCCAACATATGTTTTCGCTTTACATAAGTAACTGTGGAAGTTTTCCTAATTTTCGTAAGTCTGTAATCCTTTCATAGTTGTACTAAAGCCTTAACTTCAGTTATATTTTTTAAGAAATTAATGATAAAATTTCCAAGAATAAGTATGGAATTATTTTCAATGACCAAGGAAACCCACAAGTACATATTACAGTTCAGTTTATAATTTAGGCTGTGCTTTTTAGTTAAATTATTGCATTACATAGGAAATTAGTCATATAAATCACCACATGAATTGTGAAGTATGAACCTGGTGCAAAACTGATTTATATTTACGTTTAAAATATAGCGATATTTCCTGTGTCATAATTTATTTGGTCCATAGATCCCAATGGTGGAAATCACCTCTCTAGAAAACATAAGCAAACCTGCTTAAAAATATGTTTTCCTGGACTTAAATTCAATGTAGGATTGTGAAGTACTCTACACAAGACTGGAATAACTTTGCTTCACTCATGACTCAAAATATTACAAATTATGGATTATTTTCTGATTCTGTCCCAGCCATTCCCTGTTTTAGACTAGTTTGTTACTCTTCTGTTTTAGAATTCAGAGAGACAGAGGTGGATTAATCTGATTTTATTTAGATCAATTCAACATGTATCCACAGAGTTCTTCCTTCAGTCTCGACACTTTCCAAAAACTTTCAGAGGTGCATTCTGCATCTGTTAGATTTTGAGTTTCAGGAAGTTGTTTGAATCTTGGCAGATATAACAACCTATGGTAGAACGTTTTCTGTAGTGAAACAATTTACATTCAAAAGTATGTGCAGTTTAGCAGGACTTGCAGTGCAATATGTTTTTTCACAGTTTATAATACCTTCTTTTGAGAATCTTTTTATTTCTAGTTTTGTATGATTTATTAAATATTAAGGAAAGTTGCATGACTGACTTGAATCTCTTTATAGTGTACATGAAGCACATAGATAGTGCTTCTGCATAATTCTGGAAGAACCATTAAAAAAATCTTCCTTTCCTGACCATTCAGACTTCTACTCACATTAAGAAGATTATCTGAATTGAAGAAATTATATATTTAAGTACTTTATATATTTAATACAGGATAAATGTAGTTGTACCTTGTCTTGTTTACCAACCATAGTCCATTTACCCTAAATACAGTTACAACATACGGAAATTACTTAAATTCACAGGGCATTCCTAAAACATTTTTAGGCGGTATGACCAGCCTGATGATGTTGAGACCTTTTTTATCTATGATGTTCAGTAGTCTTTTTAAAATCTTACAGTAATAGAGAAGGATCATATGATGGCATGAGAAAAGTCACGTAAATTCATCTGTCTCAGTGGATTCTAGACATAATGCAGGAAAAAGAATACTAATATTTGACAAAACTCAAACATCAAAAGTGGTATGGCATGCAGCACATTAGACAATTAAATAGGGAAAATAATCAGTGTGTGGGTAGACATAGCAGACTGTGGCAATGAGGATACATCAAGAAGTGTTTTCTACACATCTCCTTCCCTCCTAACTGTTTCTGAAGGCAAGTTCTCTATACTTTAGAGAAAATTTAAGATCTTTGTTAAAAACTCATGGGATCAAATAATCTTTGATTACTTCAGGTCCATCACTTTGAATTTAATGGGCAATATCTTGCAATATAGTTGTTTCTGTATTTCAGTGCAATAAGCAGTTTGTCTTGAAAGTGTAACACCACCAATCACTATATAGAATGAAATGAAATATTACTAAAAGCACTAGATCTCCAGAGTTGAAATAATAATATGAAATTCTGTCACTATGACATGAGCCTTTTTGTTAAATCTCAAGGTGGTATTCAGCAGTGATAATACTGCATGGCTCACTGCTCAACTGCCACATTAATAAAGCACAATAAAAAGATGGTACTATTGCATGTCATCTGAGTGTTACTCCACCTCTTCCCTGGAAAAGTACAATTTAGTTACTTTTTTTAAGACTGCTATGTTTACTTGTTTTAAAATTCAGTTATCACTAAACAGAATATTTTCTGCGAAATGCTCTTATACTGTAATTATGAAGAGCTTATTCCAACTTTCTATATAAAACTATAAAGATATACATTATGGATATTCAGGTATTTGTATGCAAATTTAATATTATAGAAAGTAGAGCTCTACTTATACTCAAATGTATTACTTTAAAAGAAAAAACTTACACTGTTTTTGTTATGAAATATGATTGATCTGTGTTATTTTCTGATGTAATTATTAATTGCATTACTCCGCTCTTTATAAAATAAACCGTAACAAAATAATCCAAAGAGGAAGCCAAGGAATCTGCAGGTACATTGTTAGTTTGGTTACTTCCATTACAATAATCCCTGTAGAATTCAACTCAAGGCTAATTCTTCTTATCTTTTCCAAAGTTTTCCTATATTATCACATATTGTAATTAGTCTGAATATAAAAGATAGTACCTGCTATGTGCAGCTTCTTTTGTTCTTTTAGGATTACAGTTAACAGCATTCAGCCAAATTCTTTCAGCTTTGAAAAAATGTGCTAAACGGAGGAGAGATGTTTCCCCCCAAATGTAGGTACCTACACAGGAGGCAGCTATAATTTGTATGGCTGTATGCCCAGAGTCCAAGCAGAAGGTGGCAGGACAGGCGATCTTGACTGCAGCAGTCCTCAATCCTGTAGCCATTTTTCTTGTTTTGGAGCATGTTGTGGTTATACTCACATAGTTATTTGCAAGCATATAGAGAGCAATAGTCGTGGGTTTGTTTGCCATTGATGAATATGCATGATACTATTTCAGTTGAGCATCTACACTTCAGATGTTGCATCTGAGCCTGAACCTGCAGATTTGTGATGCTAAGAAGCTACATAAACATTTACAACAATGGCATTGCAGTACCTAAAATTAATTGTTTGATCTTAGCTACATCTGGAGGAGCCAGAGTAATGTTTCTAGGCAATATAGAAATTATGTTGCTTCTAAATGCTAGTTCATGTGACTAGCAATTTGAGCGTTCCTTAGTAGTCATCTGCTATTGATAAGAGTCTGGCTTGGGGTTTCTAAATAATTGGTAACTAGATTTTTCTTTCAATGAAAGTCCTCAAACTGAGCAGAAACTGGATTCTCACAATATTTCATTCATTTATATTACTTAACCTCAAGATAAAAGCAGATATATTATTGAGTTCAGAAGCTGAAAACCAGCAGGATTACTTTCTTCTAGCTCAGTGCCCCTAAATTCCACAACATGGAATATTAGCTCCTCTGTCTTTTATTCTTTCCCCACAAATCTGATCTTCTGAAGGCATAAGACAGCTTCACAAAGAAGTAGAAAGTCTCATACTCAGTTTCACCTACAGCCTTCTTGAACTACTCTCACAAGAAGCTGCAGTAACAGGTATGAAATCTTCCTAGCATGAACTGAGAGTAAAGATTTTTTCTCCCACCCTAGGGGAAAATGGAGGGGAAGAGGACTCATATTTGCACAAAACTATGATGTGAACAGCAGGCAGACCTTTCTGCCACTTCTAAAATCTGCCTGGCTTGTCCTGGATGCAGTGTTGTGTCCAATGTGCAGTAATTGATGTGCAGAGATTACTGTGTGTTCTCAATAGAGGTGGCATCTCAGGATCCTCCTGATATCCCTCTGACTCAGGGCTACAGCACAAGCTCAACAGGGTAAAAAAGTAGCTCCTGAAACCATGAGTTGTCCCTGAACACTCAAATTTAAGTGTCTCGGTAGTGAAAAAGTAGATATCAAAGTGAAATTGATAAATACATACTAGAATAGCATTTCTGTGACTCTTTCAAGTTCATTTCACACACCAAAGCTGATTCTCTAGGTCTGACCCTAAATTTTTCATGCTGTTGCCAGAAGAGCAGCCCTGTTTCATCACAGCCTTCATGGAAGGCTGTAGCATTTTAAGCATGGTAGTCATATATCAAAAAGCCAATTTTTAACAAGAGTTCCGGTAAATGTCACCTGAGCTGATTTTTCTTCATGTATTCTGAATGCAAAACAATTGGGAACTGTGAAGGATTTGCTAACACTGTTGAATTTTTAATGGTAATCACTGTAGCAAGCACCAGTTTCACATTCCTTTTGTTCCTTTAGGAAACCATTATTGTAAGAAAAACTGAAGATGACAGTAAGTAACAAGAGTATAGTATTTTAAAGCCACACAGCACTTAAAATATTATGTCACACTGTAATGATTTAGATTAAAATGCCAAAAAAAACCCCAAACCCAGAAGCCTTTTAATGTTCATTCAGAAGTATCCACATAATCTTTTGTCTGCATATAAAGTTTGAATAATCAGAACATTTTTTAAGTTAGTTTTTCATGTTTAGCTATATCTAAGACAGGAGATTATGAAGTTATAATATGTTTCACAAGTCCTTTTAAAGGAAGAATTGATGGGTTTGTTCTCTACAAATGCAATTTTCTTCTAAGATTTGCAATGGTTTTAATTTTACAAATATGTTTCTTAATAGTGTTCTTCTTTATGGTTTTCAGTTAGTTCCACAGTAAAAAAATGTCCTATTCTTACCTGAAAGAAAAAGCTAACAAATGGATGTATTTTGGCATTGGTGTTTTACAAATAAAACAAAATAAACTTTTAGGTATGTTGAAGAGGAAATATAAAAAAAATTACCTGAAATGTAAAGTGACCTTCACTAGATAAATTGCAACTGTATTTATTATTTCCCATGAATCTGATTTTATGATGTTTTTCTAATGCACTTCAATAATAAATGCTAAATCTGTTCACTCAGAAGTGTCTTCATTTTTTATGTATTAGCTTTTCATGTTTCCTTTTCTGGTATCCCTCTCATATGCAAGAACCCTGGTTTTTGATAGACAGACATGCCAGATTCCTTACTAATCAGCAAATATTGTACCTGATTTCAAATTAATCATTATCTTTCATCTCAGCTTCTATTTATAATTCAGACTATTCTTCTGAATTCAAAATGATACCTTTTAAATTTATTAAGCATTCTTACTCTGAGGCCCATTAGAACTCACTCAGACTGTTCTGATGAAATGCAATGTTCAGTGAGGCTGTGATGAACAATTCACATACATAAATGCTTTTCAAGGGGTCTTAGAATAGAATTAGATATGTGGATAGACTTCATATTACAGCAGAATTTGTATCATTGTCATTATCAGACACCTCCAAGAGATTTAATTTCATTTTTTTCACATCTGATGTCTTTTCAGAGCTTTTTGCAGAACCAGTGTTTGTCCTGTCAAAAATAAAATATAAGCTATGAATATCATTTTATTACTGCTTGCTGTCAAGAAAATCAATGGTACATGACTCATTTTGACTTCAGGAAAAGTGAAAAAGGACTCTTTTTTAAAAAACATATCTTCTATTTAAGTACTATGAATAATGTTTGCATCTGAAATGGTTGTCTAGGAAGAAAAGCATATGAAATCTATCAGAATGGTTTGTTTTTGTGATAGCAGCCATTACTGAGGTGACATTTTAAGTGTGAAAGGCTCATTTTGATTTCCTGTTTTTGCTCCGAAGAAAGGGGACAAAGAGGAACAAAGCGACCTTAAAAAGCTTGTTTGCAACTGGGACACTTCTGAGGCTGTGTTTTGGGGGAAAGAAAATGAAGGGAGGAGCAGGGATTTCTTTGAGTTAGCTTTTCTTGTTATTTTTCTAAGACCATAAAGAGAATATCTGTTTTCTAATTATTCTGTTATCCAGTCTCTTATCATAAGGAGCCAATAGTAGTTTTAGTAGGCAACATAAGCATTCAGGTAACCCTCTGGTCCACTTCCATGATATACAGTCTCTCCAGAAATACAATTTGAGGGTATTTATTTCATTCTTTCCCACTTGTCATGGTCCCTGTTCTATGATGTGCTATGGAACCAATTAGACCGCCAGATAAAATTTTAGGCAGTTGTTTGAGCTAAATGGGGAATTGATTCAGATCAAACCCCAAACCAGTGAATCAACCAAGAGTCTGAACCTGTTCCTTGATGTCATCCCTTAGTTCTCTGCACTGAGAGCTGTGTCAGCCTAGCTGAAGAAGAGACTCAGCAAGGTCTGGAGCTGGAGTGCAGCAAACAGCAGCAGCAGGAGTTTCTGCTGCAGAATAGTAGCTATTCCTGAGCAGTTTCTCATTCTTTCAGCTGATAGTGTTAGCAAACCAGTTTTACCATTGATGTAGGAATAGGGTGGAGGGAGGAGGGGAGAAATAGTTGGGTGAGACAAGACAATGCTCCATCTTTATCATGAATTCCACCTTACAAGCTAAAAAATAGAAATGCCAGTATTATTCAACAGAAATATGCTAAAGGTACATTTCTCCACAGTGAAAAAGACAATATAAAAAAGTAGTGGTACTGTGATCTTGAGAAATCTGGGAAGACTGCTTTAAGCCAGATTTTTGTAAGTACTGGGGCCTGAGTTATGGGCCCTGAATTGAAGTTGACCTGTGGATAAGTCACCATCCAGCAGTTTTCCATTCCTCCTACTGACTTCAGGTTCCAGAACCAGAACCTGGTCCACCTCTGTTTCTGTGGCTCTGCCCTCACACAGGTGGTCATGGTTTGAGTGGTGGGCGAGGCCAGAATGATATCAACCAGGAGCTGATTAGTTGGAGAAGTTTCCTGTTGGAACTGGTTGCATCTTTCTGAGCTCTCTTGGTGGTGTCCTTCCATGTGAAGGGCCACTGAGGGAGCCATCTCTGTCTGTTGTGTCCAGCAGGCAATGCTGGCACCACAGTGGGGCAGTGGAGGAGCTGGGCCCTCAGGAAACTGTGGCAGGATTGTTTGAAAGAAGACTTCTGAGAGGGTGTTGCTGAGTTCATTGTTGGTCTGTGTGAGCAGCCAACACAGATAATGGCAGCATAAAATGATGATGGCTGAACTGGCACAACAGTTATCTGGATTGATCAGGTGACTTAAATTCTCTGAAGTTATGTTCCACAGTCTTGAAAACATTGTGAGTGTGTTCTTATATTTTTCAAATGCCAGGATGATTATATCTTCCTAGATATTTAACATTTGGTTATTATTTACTGTTCATAATCAGATAGATTTGATATGGTTACTGTATTGAATGTGCTGTCACATTTTTGGGTAAATTATATTTTTCCATTTTTCCCAAACCACAATCACATCTAATGCAGTTTCTCATTCTTTTCCTATTACCTTAAAACAAAGAAACAAAATCCCCAAAAGGTAACTTTCCTCACAGAAATCATTAATGAGTTATTGAAACTGAATGTGTCTTCCAAATTTGGTTCAAAACAAGTTCACATTGACTTATTTCTCAGAAACAGTTTATTTGTAGAAAGAAGTTGGTTCAAACAATCCACCTGTACTTAAGCTGAAAACACAAATAAAGGATACATTCAGTGCAAGAGTGTTTCACTTCTCCCTCTAGTAGCAAAATCTTTCGCCTCAAGCAAATGCATTTCCATTATAAGAAGTTGGAAAAATCCATCAGTATTTTTTTGAATAGTAAAATATTTGTCAGTTTCTATTAAAACTGAATTAAGTAAAGAACAACATGTAGGCACTCTATGGAATAAAAGGTGATTTTGTTCAGTTGTTGCAATAGAAAAATTCAGATGTGAGAGATAATAGCGAAGAAAAGTGGGATCTAAATATCCCAGCAAAAAAATAACTTATTATAATATCCCTATCTATAATCTGAGGATTTTAAGGACTGGATATTGACTATACAAGTGTCTGTCCATGTATATATTCAGGATAAATCTGTGCTATAACATATGCTGAAATAGTAGGCTTTCAGATAATTTACTCAATTTGCTTTACAAGTAGACAGCCAGTTGTCAGATATTTTCCTAAATGAAACCATTTTCTGTGTTTAGCAAAACCTACACATTGTGTTGAAGATGTTGGAAGTAGAACTCTGTAAACCTTCCGAGTAAATAGGATGCAAAGTGCTAACATGCAGAATTCAAAATAGATCAAAGAACATTAATTTCAGTTTCAGAAGACCATTATGAATCAAATGAGAGAAAAGGCCTTCCTCTCCCCTCCAGTCCCCTCAGTTTGTTGGCAGACTGTAACTCCAGTTCAAATGTGTGGATTCTGTTCTTAGTGTGTTGCAAATGAGGTGTGTAAGGCGTCTCTGGAATGGAGTTGTCTGAGAGTGGTAAGTGGTGAGCCCCACTTAAGTCCAGATGTGTTCGGATCCTAATAAGTTGAAACTATTCGAGGTCTACAGAGGGCAGATGCATCAAGCCATGTAGCATACTCAAGCACATCAGAGGTGAGCTTGATATAGTTAAATAAAGATGTAAAGTAGTTAAAGATTGAGTAGTATAGTACACTGTAGTAGCAGATGGTCATCATCATCTTCACAGAAGACATGACCATTCTGAGGGTACAATTGCAGCACACTAGTACCAAAACCATGGTAAATAAGTGCCTGCTAAAAAGCAGAAAAATATTTTAAAAAAAGGTTTCTAGATACTCGGCCCTGGAAACAAGTTACCCTTCTCCTTACTGGAGAAAGCTGAGTAGCTACCAAAGAGAGGAATGAGTTATGTATCTCATTGAAGAAGAAGTTTGTGTAGCAGACAGCTCCTAGTTTAATATGGAGATATTTACATACATGGAAGAGGGGGAAAAAACCCCACATTTTTCCTAATTAAGAGATATCACCTAATTATGGAAGAAAGAAGAGGTGGAAAAATTAAACCAATATATTCAGCTTGAGTTCAGTCTAATTTTAGGTGATGTGATGACAAACTAAAGTGATGGAAAGCCTATAAATTCAGACCCTGGCACACTGTAATCAAGCATTTTGGCTCCTTAGTGTATTCTTAACTATGTCCAAATACCAACAGGGTAAGTCCTGATGTAAGCTTTATACACCAACGTGGCAACTGAGGGTTATGCAGAGTCGTCTTGCAATATCCATTTATCTGTTCTCACCCCTGACATCTCTCCAGCACTAAAGGTTGTCACTCTGGAAACATGCTCATAACTTGTTGTACAAAGAACAACGGCTTTGTTTTTTTTATGTTGGTTTTTTTTTGTCACATTTTTTTAATGTAGTATTCTGAGAACTTTATCTATTTATGAAAGTAAAATTATTATTGTATAATATTGAAATAATCAAGCGGGAGATAGTACCTGTGGCAATAAGAAGAGGTTAATGAGACATTTAGGAGATGTAATTTGCGCTTTGAAGTTTTGGTCATCCCATCTCTAAAGAACTCTAAGAAAGCATTCAGGGTAATATGACCTCCAAAAGTCTCTTGCTGCTTCTGCACATAGGCAAAATTCTCTCTCAGGTTTGTCCTTTTTTATATAATGGATGATGTAGAAACTATAGATATGCTTGGATGTTTAAAAAAGTCTCAAAGGTTATATCATACATGAGACACTAATTTTGCCCATTCCATTATTTCTTTAAGAAGTGCTGTAAGTCAGTACCTAGCCCCTGACGACAGCCAGCACCAGATGCTTCAGGGTAAGACTCAGGAGTGCCTGGCTTGAACAACTGCAGAATAAAGTGCTCAAAAGATTTTTTTATTTTTTTTTTTTTTTCCAGAAATTCGCCTGCCAATGCTTGCTTATCCTCTAGGGCATTACCTACTTAGCAGCAGCAACAACAAAAGGCTATCATTCCATACAGGACACACTTATCTGAGCAACAGCTGTTTTTTCAGGTCAAAAGGTTACATTTTTATCCAATGGAAGCACTGAGCCTTGAACTGTCTTTGTAAGATAAAGAATTATCAAAAGGCAGACTGTTTGACTTGGAGAATTTTTAGAAAATCTGGAATTTACTAATCATTGTAATCTACAGCACACTGCATGTAATGACCTAAGGATGTGCCAGAAGGTGTATTTCTTCATCCAAAAGACTTCTATGGCTGAGCTGCTGTGAGAATCAGCTTCAAGGTTAGAATTCTTAAAGTTGTTTTCTGCACCAGTCAATGCTGGCTGATACAATATTGTTAGAGGTTTGTTTTTCATACCTGAACATTTTACATTATTCTAGAAAGTCCTTCTTCAAACAAACATATATACTGGCACAACATGGGGAGGAGCTTGACATTGTCATTGGCAAAGCGACCCAGGAAAGAGCAAGAGTGCAGTCTTCTAGCAAAAAATGGCTCATAACAGCCTCAGCTTCGGGTGAATGAGTATTCATTCCCATGGGTAGTACTTCAGAAGACTTCAGTAAGACCAACCACATGAACGAGCAATTTACAGTGTAGTTCTTGGCTTCTCTGTAGTATCTTATCCTCAATTACACTCCTTAGCTCTGGTAACACAGCAGTTTCATTGCCTCACAGACTTCTATCTGTGCACTGCTGCCAATCTGTTACTCATTTACATTAGCATGATGAGAAGGGTTGGTGGTTAGGTTTTTTTCATTACTATTTTTGTAGAAAGCATTTATAACGTAGTTAAAGGATTTGGTCCTGTGATGTGCTGGGTCTCAGAGGCTTACTAATTTCATTTGGAGTGGAGTCTTCTGAGAATCTCTCAGAGCATTCAGCCTCTTAAAGGATTAGATCATTTTGGAATACCATCCATTTCTGTCAATATTTTATCAGTAATACAGGGATTATACATTAGATTGTGTCTTAGTCTGATTAACTGCTGTACTGGAAAGGGATATTGCATCTTTACGTCCTTAATAATCTAGAATACAACTTGATTTACACAGTGTTAAAGCATATAAAATAAACACAGACACTCAAAATGCACAATATTAATACTGTCTGGATATGCTATAACCATGCAATAGGTATAATGTATAGACTCCTTAAAAGTTCTGCTGGAGTAAGTGTCTGATAGGATAGACAGGAGGGAGGTACAGATTCCTCTCACAAAAAAGAGAATGTGTACCTAGCATCTGAGCTATTCTGTCACCTTGTCAGATACTGCGGGTAAGTCAGAAAGTGGTGAGATTAGCAGGAGAACATAGCTGCTGTTCATGGCTACTGCACTGTTTTGTGTTGTGAGACAAAAATTTTGATTTTGAGTAGCTGGAAAGGATCATTCCACTTCTTAAGGCTATGCTGTCAAGTAGAGAAGCAGAGGGGCAAAGATGTACAGCTATCTATTCCTACAGGCTAGCTCACTAAAAGGGATGAAACAGAGATATACAAGAGAACAATTTGTGCCATTGGTTTCTTGCATACTAGAATAATATCCACATTTGATGTGACGTGAAATTACAGACAATCTTTTCCCATACCTCTAGTGTCTTCCACTTTTCTCGGTGTCATTATCTCATTTCCAGATTTTAATTCTCTGTGTTCTCCTGTCCTCCCTGATATTCCTCCTTCTTTTTCTTACTAGCCCAGTAAAAAACAGTCCATTCAACTATTAATACTGTATTTAGTAAATTCCTTTCTAGGTCAACCCCTGGTCTTGCTTTTCCAGGCCTTCCCTTTGCAACACTGTGTCCTCCAGCCTCCCTGCCTTGGTATACTTTTCATCATCACACAATCTCATCTGAGGAGCTGCCTGACTCATTTTTACCCCTTCTTGATACCCCTTTGTTATGGAGATGTGGCAGAGCTGTGACCGATATGTGGTGACCCTGCTCAGTCCGCTTCCATAGTGACAGTACAGCACAACCAGACTGGGGAGAAGCTCTGTCCTGAGGTGTGGAGCAACCCGGCCATGCAGTGAGCAGTGGGGCAGAACAAAGGGTATGAGTTTCAGTGCATAGATTAACTCCAGAAGCATGAAATTTGGTATTGGTTCATGAGAAGAGACAAAAGAGAGATTTCTGACTCACTTTGAGAACAGAGTGTAGAGCAATGACTCACACAGGCAGCACTTGGTGGCACAAATGTGCCTTTGGGCAGTATTCCACCCTGATCATAAAAAGGTAGGAGCAATTTGTATGTGATAGAAAAGTGTAAAATATTACAATATATTTTGGTGAGAAAAAAAATGCATGCTGCAGAGCAGAAAAATACAGATGACAGGGAACCAGTGAATGTAACCATCTCTGAGCCTTAATATATCTTAAATCATGGAATGTAGAATAAACTGTGCATTTAATTTAGATTTCATATTATTTACTAAGTTACTTCATTGAGCACTACAAATAATAGAAAAACTTCTGCAGCAAACAATACAATTTGATTTATAATGATTGTGTATTTTATTCATAATTTCATTCTCTTGTATGATTCATTTCTAGTTGCACTAATGCCAATTTATGATACTGCTTTAAAGTAACCACAATGTCATTTTCATTATGTCTTTTGGAATATGTGAAATCTTAAACATATATCTGGGAGCATTTAAACAAATACTGTTTACATGTAGTATGTACATAGGATAAAACTGTAAAATAGGTTTTAATGTGCAAATAAGCACTATACTATGCCATTGTTGGGAGGTATTTTCATTATTATACAATGCATTAATATCATCCAGGCAAACAGATTTTCAAGATGGAGCTCAATGAAAAACAATTTCATATCAGAATTTTTTTCTGAAGACAAATACAGAAAATTGAATGCCATATAGTATGCAGTATTTAAAGGTGAGAAAGGCACCCAATATTAATGTTGTTGCTCAGAAAAATGATCTACCATGTTCAGAGCAGGATTTATGAATGATCAGCCATGTTAAAACTCAGTTTCCTTTGAATGTGAAAATGTTGAAACAGTTGAACTACTGCTAAATGTTTTAAAATATGCCTTAAGAGAAGGTGAAGGCTTGCTGATCACACACATTTGAAAGTCATGGTGTCTACCAAGAGATGCTGCTGGTGTCAATTCAGATGATGAAGTTAGTCAAAATGAGACACATAATTCTTCATCTTTACTGAAGCAAGTTCTCGCAGAACTGAACTCTATCTTTGGAATGTGTCTCATGTAAACAGAATAATTCAGAGTTAGTTCAATGCTAGGTGATTGACCGGATGATATGAGAATACATGATATGATAAATAGAAAGCATTTCTATTTAGCACCCAAGTTACTTATCAAGACAAGGCCATCTTCGTGTGGAAAACCCCCTCAGTATTTCCTGTTTGTTTGGCAGGAATTGCTGGAACATGAGGCAGATGGGAAGCACAATGGTCACTGGGGAACACAGTGTAAAAGGAATATTCCACTGAGAAAGTAAACCAACAGATAATTAGAGAGGAGTAAGATTTGTAAGGAGAAATGAAATCTTTTATTAAAGCAATTGACAGGGCTCATGGGAGAAAAATCTTTCAATCAATCATCTTCAGGTCTGAAAAAGAGCCAGAAATTTCAAACCAGGTACTGAAGGAATTTGCTTTCAGTTAAGACAGTTGTGTTAATCAATTGGTCAAATATGGGAAAAGGGTGGTCTTTTCCCTTTTCTGGGGGACAGGGATTTCCTTAAGTGTACTAGTTAATAATAAAATTGAATTCTTATTCAAAACTGATTTGAGGATCTGTCCACTTTTTCTTTAAAGAATACCCACTAGGTGTTTCCCATCTCTTAAGTTATCTCCCAAGACCATAATATATATTTACTTTGTGAGACGGCTAAAAAATAGGTTTGGAAACAAATCTTCACGGTCCCTTTGCAGTGTGAGAACTTTTTCCCAAGCTTACTTTCTAGTCATGTAATACACGGCATTTTATGGGTGTGAAGAACTCAGTCTCCTGAACACCTAGGAAGATATTCTTATGGTCATGTCTGAGGCTAGACAATCTGCCCACTGGAAGAAAGACCTTGGCTATTCACAAGAGGTTTCCAGGTTTTGCTCAGGAGAAACTAGCTGTGTTTTTCAACAAGCATTTTGCATAACATTTCTTTTGGGCTTTTCCAGTTATTCCTAAAGGGGTACATCTTTTTCCCTTCCTTTGGACTTTTCCTCCAAAAGAAAACAGCAGAATGAGGAATAGAGGCAACCTTTCCACCCTTCTCAAACACTGTCTTTTAACAAAATACAAATTGCAGAAATTACTTAAAGAATTTATGCCATCTGTCACACAGGCATATGACTCCTTGTTATTTCTAGAAATTTAGCAGGATGATCTGTGCCACCATGTATGTGTATTCTAGATAAGGACACAGGGACTCGATGTTCTGCCACTTAGGATACTGAAAAAAACCCTAAGGCAGAATTAAATGTTATTATCTTCCACTTATTTCATTAATAATACAATCCACGATGTTCTTATGGCTGACTGGAACAGAATTCCGTTTCCATTTTTCCAAAAGAAAATGTCTTTTTCCTGCAAATTCTAGATTTTTTTTTCTTGCTTCAGGATGAAAGCAACATCTTTTAATACTGTGAAAATATTTTATTCCACTGTTTTGGAAAACCAGATAAAAGTTGATCAAAGCTGATTCAAAGCTTTAGGCATTTCTATGGCATATCTGTATGATTATGTCACCATGGAACTTTTGGCTCATCTGATCTCTGAGCTCTCTTGCTAACTATATGGGTTTTCTGACTTCTTCCTCTGGTTTTAGTGAGGAAAACCATCCTGGACTCAAGCAATTTTCCCCACAAAAGCTTGTTAAGACTAATGAACCTGATTTTAGTAAATCAGCCTGTCTGATGCAAAACAATTGTCAAAAATTTTCCCAAGAGCCAGTTGTCATTTCACTCATGATTCAGGTAGGTTGCTATTGTAATAATTCCTTGTGTCCCTTCAGCTTAGCTGTCAGCTTAAAGTGCCCTTGTCATGCCTCTGTAGCTTCCTTGCTTGTGAGGAACAATGAGATTTGCATTTCTTTTTGTCATACACTGAATTCAGCTAAAAGAGTCACACATGCAACATGCTATTACTGGTCTCTGGCTTGTTTATGAGAACCTGCCAAGACTCTTTGTAAAACAGCAAATTGTACACAATTCAAATATACATAAAAGTAATGTATTATTTGTTTTTATTGGACTGCAAGTTCTCTCTGCATCAGCCTTGCAGTGAGATTACTATGAGATAACTTCCTGAGTGCCCCTTTTGCCCACCAGCTCTGGGCCAACTCAGCTGGCTACAGGCAAGAAAAGTGATTTTAATTCCAAAATGCAAACATTTCTCAGAATGTCATCCAATGCCAAAAAAAATTATTTTTGCAGAGATTGGGCAACAACTCCATTTTCAATCTCTATTACTTTAGCCATTCATTTGAAATAGACCTATTATGGCAGGTTGTATTACAATGTCAACTATTTTAAACTCACTATAATGAAGACTTTACAGCATTTTATTTGGGAAAGAGGTGTTTTCAGTAATACTTGCAAGATACTTTATTCTGTCCATGAATACTTTTGCTTAATAAACTACTCATTAGTTCTTTATCAATCTTCTGGTTTAAGAGTATGACATAATGTGTTGGATGTAAGATGTGCAAATTTTTAATGCACTAGTGAACTGCTGGGGCCTGAATTGTGGGCCCTGAGTTGGAGTTGACCTGTGGATGAGTCACCATCCACAGAGTGTTTTTTGTTTCCCCCACTGTCTTCAGGTTCCAGAACCAGAACCTGGTCCACCTCTGTTTCTGTGGCTCTGCCCTCACACAGGTGGTCATGGTTTGAGTGGTGGGCGAGGCCAGAATGATATCAACCAGGAGCTGATTAGTTGGAGAAGTTTCCTGTTGGAACTGGTTGCATCTTTCTGAGCTCTCTTGGTGGTGTCCTTCCATGTGAAGGGCCACTGAGGGAGCCATCTCTGTCTGTTGTGTCCAGCAGGCAATGCTGGCACCACAGTGGGGCAGTGGAGGAGCTGGGCCCTCAGGAAACTGTGGCAGGATTGTTTGAAAGAAGACTTCTGAGAGGGTGTTGCTGAGTTCATTGTTGGCCTGTGTGATCAGCCAACACAGATAATGGCAGCATAACAAATAGAAAACTATTGACATTTCAAAGAGCAAAAAGGATTACTCGCTATTTCAAATGTATAAGGTAAGGTAGATCTTTATAACTTAAACTGCTGTAACTCCCTCCTTCAACTATGTAGTCAAATCATACCTTTAGGTGTAAATATAACTGCTTTTCATACATGTCAGAAATGAAGCCTATATAGAAAACAAGTGATTTAATATCAAGAGAAATTGTGCCCTTGTATGAATGACATCTATTCCCACTTTATTCTTACTTACAATCCATAACAGAAAATGCAAAATGCTTCCAGCTGTCAAGCCTTGAAATTTGAGTTCAGAAACACTATGATAGTGAAACAAACTGGTAGAGTTTTTATTAACTGATACACATTGACTGTTCCTAGTACAAGTTTAAGTGGTTGAAAAGACCAAAATATTTCAGCTTTTGATACTCTCTTTCCTAATAATCTAAAATCTATTAATGAATTGGTAATTTTTTTTTTTTATCTGTAACATTTAAGATTTTAGAAATTGAGACAGAAACTTCTCTAACTTGTCTAAAAGATTATGTGCAAACGTGGTTAAAAAATATGCCCCCAAAAGCTTTCAGTCATCAGACTGCTATAGAAACGTATTTGAACAGCGTTCCTTTGGCTTGAAGGAGGCAGTAAACAACAGGATAATATCATTCAGTACTGTAAACTCTTCTGTGTCCTCTGAATCATTAAAAAGGAGAAGACACATCGACGGCTGGAGATGTTTTAACCTTAAACTTGTCTGGTTTTCTTACTTGAAGGTCACATAAGATTGAATTGCAGTTTAAAGACAATTAGTTTCTTAATATCTAGTTTTATGTACGGCAAAGATACCCAGAGCAAATGGCCAGAGTTTCTTTTTCTAGAACACTTCAGTCCGTGTAGTGAATAGCTTTATACTCAGACCTAAACAAAACTTAGAGTTTGGGGCTCCCCTGCCCCCCACCCCCCCAGATTCATTTCTGAATCTACACATGCTGCATATTTAACAGTAGAGTAATTATTGAGTTTCAGCAAAATTCATGCAGAGTTTCTCTGTTTGTAGCTCACAATTCTGCAGCTCTGCCAGCTGTTAAGATACAGCAGAGCTGAAAAACTGCTTGCTCTTCTGAAAAGACAAGAAAGAAATTACATGGATT
Source organism: Brachypteracias leptosomus (assembly GCA_013401335.1). Lineage (NCBI taxonomy): Eukaryota > Metazoa > Chordata > Aves > Coraciiformes > Brachypteraciidae > Brachypteracias > Brachypteracias leptosomus. The sequence continues at coordinate 35,479 of VYZX01024882.1, forward strand.
TATTTTCAGTGGGACAAGCCATCTGCACTTTCCACAGGAGCTTTCCAACATGAATGTGGGCAGTAAATAAGCACATTGCAAATATCGACCGACACATGCAGTGAGTAATTACAGCATCAAGGTATCACAGATCTAAGTGGTAAAAGCTATTGTAGTTAACCTACAGGGCAAAAAGAGCTTTGCCTTTCCATTAACACTGGTTGGTATATGATCTGGCTGCATTTAGGAACATGACCCCAGTTTGATCTGGGATCTGTCCCATTTGTTGCAGATCAGCTAAGATATAGTGTTCTTTCTGCTATATTGACCTATCCAGCACCTTTTTGTTATCTGAAGTTTGTCACCTCAGCAGGAACCTTCCTGTAGTCTGAGCTCATCATGAGGCAGTTTTTCTCGTGGAAATTTTGATCACAGGAAACACTGGAAACCAGCTAAAGGGGGTAACATTTTCCTATTTGTCATTTTAAGCAGCATCTTGGAATAACTGTCTATCTCCTTTTGTTTACTCTGTTGTTTCTGTTGCTTTCTTTTGATACTTTCATTTAAGCATCAACTTTCCTGTTATTAATTTGATTTTCTATTACCCAGTTGGGGTTTTATTTTTGCATACTTGTGAAGATATTTGAATCTTTAGGTACAGGCACACAAAAAATTTTTTTTCTTAGATCTACTTGTTCTTACCTGATTCCCTCTCTTCTGTCATATGCCTTGAGAGGTGGTCAATGGGTTGTTTTGTTTTTCTCCTCTTTAGTGGTCAATAACTTGCTGTTCTAGAAGTGTGTCTTAATTTCCAAGTAATTTTGTAAGTGTTGCCTTTGATTTTCTTTAACAAACTGCTCTCTTACCCTTATGTTTCTGCAACCGCTGCTTCTAAATGAGATGCAAAATGAATATGGAGTTTGAAAGGAGGATCGTAATTCTGCTTTGGGTTTTAGTTTCATATATATTTGCTTTTCTTGGTGAAAAATTCCATATGCCTCACAGATCAGAAAATTTAAGAAAATAATCCTGAATTACACTGACCAAATTCCACTGAATAGATTACAGAGAGATTATGTTAGTAATACCTTTAAAAGGTAACATAGATATAAAAGCTTACTGAATGATTGGCTATTGTCATATACCTTTGCAGAAAAATGCAAAATGTTACCAGCTGGAATAATATATTTGGCAGACATTTGGCCCATGTCTGGGTTATTATATAAGGTGCATGCAAGTTAAAAATGAGCTTTCTGCTGTGGTTTTCATTATGTTACATATGGAAATTAGACTCTTGGTGATCACTAAGGATGTGTCTCAGATTCAACTGTACTACCATGCTGATTCTGATCTTCACAGATTAGATGTACTAGGGGGCCTATAAGAAAGATGAGGACAGCAGGGCTTATTGCAATATGGCAAGGAAACTAAAGAAGGGTAGGTTTAGACCTACTGACTGCTGATGAGAAGTGGTGAATTAATTCCTTGGTTTACTTAGCTTGTGTGTGCGGCTTTTTCTTTACCTGTTAAACTGTCTTTATCTCAACCCATGAGTTTTCTCACTTTTCTTATTCTCTCCCCCATCCCACCAGTGGGCAGGGAGCAAGCGACTGGGTGGTGTTTAGTTGCCGGCTGGGGTTGAACCACAACAGTACTTTTTAGTGCCCAATGTGGGACTTGAACAGTTTGAGACAATGATAGGTTTGATTGGAACGTGCTAGTTTGAATTCATAGCTGCTATTGCAGTTTAGTAATTAACTGACAGGCTCTTGTGCTAGTCATGGGGCTTACTTGCCTTACTTGTATATTAGAGTCTAGTGCTTGTTAGTAGCTGTTTTTTGCTCTTGCTGCTTGCTGCACTGCTGTGCTGCTTGTCACCTTACTCTGCTGTGCTTGGGAATGTTTTGGTAACAGCAGTGGTGATGTGCCTGGGCTGGCAGATGGCTAGGGTATCGCTGTTTCTGTGCTGCTCTACTGACAGGCTGGAACTGCAGCGTGAGCTCAAGTCAAAGGGACTGTGACCTATGGATGAGTTCACAGAGAATCATGGCCATGTGTGTGGCCACGGATGAATCCATGCCACAGGAAGTACACCTTGAAGCGTCTGCGGCCATGGTTATGTTTGTGCTGCAGCAGCTATACCTTTGAATTGTGGCCCAAGGATAAGTCCATGCTGGAGAATCATAGAATTGTCAGGGTTGGAGAGGACCTTAAAGATCATCTAGTTCCAACCCCCCTGCCATGTGCAGGGATGCCTCCCACTAGATCAGGTTATTCAGAGCCCCAGCTCAAAAGCTGAGGAATACCTCAAAACATCTTTGAGTGTGTATAAGTCCATGCTTCAGCAGGTACACCTTGAAGCATCAGTGACTGTGCCTGGAGTGTCTCAAAGCGTATGGTCATAGAGCAGGTACATCATTGGAGGAACTGCATTCATGGGTAAGACCATGTTGGAGCAAGTTTGATCTTGAAGGGACCATGGCTGTGGATAAGGCCATACTGGAGCAGGTATATCTCTGAAGGTGATGTGGCCCATGGATAAGGCCACACTGGAACAGGTGTACCTCAAAGCAAATGTGGCTGTAGATAAGCCTATGCCACAGCAGGTGTATCCCTGAAAAGACTGTGACTGATAGATAAGACTTCACTTGGAGCAGGTTACACTCCTAAGGGACTGCAGTCTGTGGATAAGTCCAAGCCAGAGCAGGGACAAGGGGAGGACTTCATTGCAATATTAAAAGCTGTAACTTGGTCCGAAAAGACCAGGGGTGCAGATTGTAATGGAAAGACCTTTAAATTGTTGTGGCTCGTGATTTGGGTTGCATGTTATAGAAATTGCTATAGCAGGAACCACCTGAAAAAGTGGACAAGAAGCCTTATAAGAAGCAGTGCAAGTGCAGCAGTGACCCAAACTGACCTGGCTTTGGTGCTTGTAACTTTGTGCAATTGTCAAGGGTTAAGTCTGGGCTGGCAACTAGATGAATGACAAATACTCTTTATTAATTCTTTTCCAAAGAGGAAGAGAAAGGGGATAAGGGAGAGAAACTTATGGACTGGAAAAGAAAACTAAACCAGTTTTAATGAAACGATAACAATAAAATAAAAAACATACAAACACATACAAAATTAATATCAAACCCGACACTTTCAATAGCAATCATGTCATTGTCACCACTGGTGCCATGGAGCAGGCACTGAGGAAGTCCCAGACTTGGCTCAGAAGCAGAAGGCAACAAGATAAGAGCTGGATTCAAGAACTGGATTCAGGGACGCACAGATTGGGATCAAAGGCAGAACAGATGGAGTCCTCCTTGAATGCTAGTCATTGAAAAAGAGCACTTAACCCTTCTGATCCCTCAGCTTTATACTGAATATGACATACATGTAATGGAATGCTTTACTGGTCAGTTTAGGGTCATCTGTGCTGTCTGCTCCTCCCTGCAGATGCAACTTTTTACTTTATGGCACCCTAACATGGGGCAGAAGATTTAGCAGTGACCTTGGTTTCTGTAGGAGCAAGTATAGCCTTTCTGCACATCAATCCTTAGAAGACACTTACATCGAAAGTAAAATCACTGGACAGAATTAGTTCTGTTCTAGCTCAGACCAGGACAGCAACACACCATCTCTCCTGTCCTGAGTGACCACCATAACAGATGGAGCCCAAAGTCATGGACTAGATGAACTCGAAGGACATTTTGTGGTCATTTTTTGACATTTTACAGATATTTTACATGGATGGTCCATAAACTAGGGGGAAGGTTGTTGGGGGGCTACTGCTCAGGACTGGCTGGGCATCAGTCAGTTGGTGCATTACTTGACTTTCTTGTGTTTTATTTCTCTCTGCTTTTTCCTTTACATTTATTACTATTTTAATTTAGTTCAGTTATTAAACAGTTCTTGCCTCAACCCATCGGTTTTCTCAATTTTACCCTTTTGATTCCTTTTCTCCCATCCCACTGGTGGGGGAGTGAGTGACAGTGTAGTGCTTAGTTGCTGGCTGGCATTAAACCATGCCATTAGTAAATGCCTGACAGTAGCAGTACCGTAAGCCGTTTCTAATTATAATTTTATAAGTAGTCATTCTTCTAATTTTTATTAATTTAAATGTATTTTCAAATAAGGATTGTGTATGTATTTTCAAGGGTTTTTTTGATAACTTTGATAGAAAACTGGGAGGCAAAATAAAAATCTGTGGCAAAGTGAGTCATTTTTAAAAAGTCTTTCAACGCAGTTTTAAAAATATACATTATTTCTCCTTAGAAGAAAAAACAAGCGTAACATTTTTAAGATAACCTGCATATCCAGAATTGAAAGGGCTCTAAAAGCAAATTTGGAAATCTAGTGCTGTCTATACACTTATGTACAGATACTAGCACATATTAATACTTGCTTATAGAGTTCACAGAAATTTAGTGACATTTAAGTAGATTATTTTAAAATAATTATGAAATATGACATTTTAAAGTGAGTCACTATGGGTGGGATTTGGAAACAGAATATGCAGTGGCCAGGTCCAATATGTGCATTCATAACAAATATGTACACACATGGCATATTAGAGATCTAGAACCTTATCCAAAGACAATGGAAGTCAATAAAAATCTTTGAACTGACATCAGTGAATGTTGGATCAAACATCCACCTAATCAATAGAGAGGCAAAGCTAACCTTCCTAGAGCACAAATATTCCTCAGTCATCTTCAACTATTATACGTAAAGACCATCAGTTCAATATTGTAATTGCATATAAATTGAATTAGATGTAAAGTTCATCTGGAATCAGGGCTGAATTAGCAAATCTGGATGCTTTGGAGAGGCAGCCTGCCCAAAGGTGCTCACTTAGATCAAGGATGTCTGGCCTGTGGCCTGGTTCAACTCACGAGAACTTTACTGATGAGAAAGCACTCCATAACTTGTAGACAAAACATTGGTATAATTGCCAGATGATGACAGTTTGAAGGGAATTTCTTTCTATCCTCCTGTTGCCTGTAGGATGTTTAATATCAAAATCTCTGGAGTCCTTGGTACCTAATGACCTAAGGCCTCTTTAGAGTACAATAAATGTGTAGAACTGGGTAACAAAGAGAACTGAGGTTCCATCTGATAAGGTATGTCAGAAATTGCACTTTTAATGTGCTCTACTGCAGTGCAGAAGTTAATATTTCAGAGAAACGTAGTTGTATCTCAGTAGACAAAATCGCTGTGTAGAGGTGCATGGTGTTTTTAGTCAATAGCTGTTTAAGAAATTCTCAGAACTACAGCTGATGTCAAATTTAGCGTGGGGAGACAGGGAAGAAACAGCTCATCTTTTGCTAAAATGTAACTATCGCATTGAACAAATTATAGAATTATTTTCTCATTTTGAATAGACTCCAATGTATTATGTTGGTTTTTTGACTTGAGTTAAATACATTTCATTAACCTTTCATTTTTCAAATATTACAAGAAAAGTTAATATTTCATGATCACATATAAAGTATGTTCACGCAAATTTTATCGGGAGTAGAATAAGCATGATTAGACTACTTACACAAGACTGTCTGAAGGTTTTGAAGCAGCTGTTTCTTAGCCATATAAATTCCAGATAAACTGTGTACATCCAACAAAATGGTGAAATATGAGATAAAGACGTCTATATAATAGGAAATGTATGTTAAAGTTTTCACTCAATATTAGAAAATGTTAAACATAGAGGTGGCTTGTCACGTAACAGTCTAAAAAGTTAAATCACAGATACAGATTTTCCTGACAGAAGAGGCCAGGCTTCACTTGTCTGTTCTGTATGCAAAGTTCCTAAGACGGAATGGGTTTTTTGCACATTTTCACTGCATATTTTCCAAGTAAAATAAAGATTTTATACAGCTATAATTATGCATATTCATTTGTAATTACTGAGGATTTGAAAACTTTGCTTGAGATGTGCTGGTGTTAAATTAAAATGAAATTAAGATAAATGTTATAATTCTGTGTCTTTGCCAAAAAAACCCCCATGCCAAACCATGTTTTGCAGAATTGTATTTTACCTTATGTTTGCAACTCCAAATCTGTTCTTCTAAACACTGAGCTAGTGAAATAATCAGGAATTACTATCAATTGAAAACACAGAAGCAGGTAGGTGGATACTCTTTCCTGTCACTTCAGATGTTTTAAGTATGCCTTGGCAGTTTTAAAATAATACTTTTTAGGTATGCATCTACAGCTTTAAAATGGTACTTGCAAGGAGGAGAAAAATAACTAAATATGTGGAATATACTCACTAATTCTCCACTTCAACAATATCCTTTACTCCCTTTCCTGTAGGCAGTAAAAAGTTTTTATTAGGAAAATGTTGAGCTTGACAGTCGTTTAGTTGTACTAAAGATTATGAGTCATTCTGTTGAGTAAAAGTGAAAAATAACAAAGAAGCTCTTAGGGTTTTCAGGTTTGTTTCTTTTGAATCTAAATCTGATTTTTTTGATGACAAAAAAGACAAATGATAGAAACTAGACTCCTCACTTCTCTCTCTGTCACTACAGACACACTGCGGCATTATAAGTGGACGTTGTATCCCAACTAAAGCTGCCATAAGGCTCTGAAAATGTCGTATAAGCCCAGTTAAGCAAAAGACAGAGAAGGGACATAGAAATGAGAAGGAATTACACAGGGAAATAAGAAGACATAAAGAACAGCCTAAGAAGAGAAACGTAAGCTTCAGTCAGTGCTGAAGTTCACAATTCAGTCCAAGGCAATGTAAGCAATGACAGTGCAATAGACCACAGCCAGAGAACATAGAGGGGTTTTTTGCGCTACAAAAGGTGATATCTTACATAGATTAACTTGTCAGAAACTAAAAATTGACATGATTTTGAAATTATTGAGTTTATAGCTACTCTGAATCAAAGTTTCTAGACTTTGAAAATCATCAACTCATGTTAAAATAATAAATAACTGCTCATAACTTTCTCTAACCTGCGGCAGGAGATCAATGGACAACGCGTACACGGACTAATATAATCCAAGCATTGCCGTTTATTGCCTGAAGCTCACTCATTATATACCCACCAGCGCTAACCGCGTGCTGGAAACACCGCTCTAATTGGTAACCAACTCTGCCAGGTGCTAAGCAACATCTCTTGATTGGCCAGGTACTGCTCTCAAGGCACCTCCCTTGGTTCCACCTTCTGCCTCCATTTTCTTGCTGCTTCACTCCCGTGTCATGTGCTGCACGTGGCTGTCCCCGTGTGTCCTTGTTTACGTCTTCCCTGTAACTGTCCTTGTGTGTGTCCTTGTTTACATCTTCCCTGTAGCCATCCTTACTGGCGCCGCCAAGTCTGGGTTTGCTCACATGCCCATTCTTATGGAGATACCTCTCCACACTAACCTTTTGGGTTTGGATTCTTTTATGGTTGGTTTCTTTCTGAAGGTGAATTCAGCCATTCATGGAGGAAAGGTTACTTAGCATGGATGAAGTGGGAGACCACTGTAAGTGTGCAGCAATTTTCATGTTGATGTTATATCTGACCTGCATATTTTCTTTACATAAAATTGTTAGAATGCTCCAGGTCATGAGCTAGTCATCAAACACTTTCCTAAAATATTCTGGCTCTGTGGAAGCATGTGGATTCTGCAGATTGAAAGACAGATTGCAGTTTTCTTTGGAGCTGGAGCTAAATTGATCAGTGAGGCTCTCAAGTGCTGTTAAGAATCAAAATATGTTTGTATTGAACTTCTAGTTATGGGGCTGCATTTAGCCTCTAATGATGCAGTGCTAGGCATATCTCCCATTTGAAGCTTCCCAACATATATAACGTGCAGACTCCAATGAGAACTCCTCTATGCAGATTTTTATACTCAGTTATTCTGCAACCAGAAAACCCTCAACAGTAATGAACATGCCTCATTTACATTGAAAACATTTTATTCATCATCATCTATGTCTCAATTCTGAGTTAACCATTAGTTCTGAACAGAAACCTAAAAGACATCTGTAGATCACAACACCATTAACAGTGTTTTAAATACATGAAGTTTCATCTAAACATGAGGAGGAACCTCTTTACCTTGAGAGGGGCAGAGAACTCTGGAACAGGCTTCCCAGAGGTTGTGGAGTCCTCCTTTTCTGGAGACTTTCAAAACTCACCTGGTTGCCATCCTGTGCAGCCTGCTCTGGCAGGGAGGTTGGACTAGATGATCTCCAGACATCCCTTCCAACTTCTATCATTCTGTGAGTTTGAGCATAAAACAACAGAACACAGTTGGTTAGAAGATTTGTTCTGTCTGATCTGATGTAGCTTATCATAATTGCAGTCCCCATGCTGTCCACATATAAAATACATTTTGTAGGAGAGAGTAGCAATAAAAGGGGAAATGGTGTGGACAGAACAGATGGACATAGCAGAGTTTATGGCTTAAATGGGAGAAACCCTAGACCATTGTTCTCCATGGTAAGGTCGCAGATGTCTTGAATTCCTTTCTATAGCACTTTTCACAAGGAACCCTTACTGAAATGCACTATGAATGTCTCGAAGAGCAGAGACATGGGTGCAGAGGGAAAAAGGAGGACACAATGGACAGTGTTTTGGATAGTTTGGGTTGGGAAGGCTGAATAAAGGTGAAAATGGTAGTAGAAGGAAGGGAGTCATGCAAAGCTTTAAGTTCACTAAACTTGACATAAACACTTGGCAAAAAGGGAAATGAATTTCAGAGATGTGATAGAAGGGGCTGTAAGACAGGTACAGGCTGAAAGTGAATTAAAACAAGATTAGTCACCTGGACTTACTTATAAACACTTATTATAGGATAAGTAAGCCAAATTTCTTTACACAACCAAAAGGGTATATGAAAGGAGAAAAATAACAAGGGAGCATTGTTTTAAATGGAAATAAAAATCAAGATTTGATAAAATCAAATGATCATATACTGAAAAGGATTAATTAGATTGCCAACTTGCTTTTTGCACTTTAAGCTCTCTTAAGAGATTGAACTGTTTGTCACATTATTTTGTCTGACAAACTCTTTGAAGAAGCTGAAAAATCAAAGACTAGAAAGAAAGTGATATATTTGAAAATATAACTATTGTTGAGGACTTGCCAGTTATATGTAATAGAGTATTTCTAACGTATTTGGGATTGTTCTCTTCTCACAAGTGTTCTGTGGATTTTTTTTATCATGCTATTTCTTTTTCATAAATGTAAAAATTCTAATGAGGTCTGACTTAGAAACCATCAGAGATCCTCTTTAACTGTATGTAAAACCCTCCTCAGTAGTTTCTATTCTGTTCACTTAACATCTAGCTCCTAAGCGGCAAACGAGCACTGTGTAACTTTTCTGTTCTGCTCTTGTAACTTCTATGTGTTGATACATTTAATTCAAACGTAACAAAAGGGTAAAGGCCACAGAGTTGTGCAGCTTCTTCCAGCTTTGTGAGAGGAAGGGACCACAACAGGAAAGACTGTGTGATGCCATCCTTATTGAAAAGCAAGAAATCCCAAATCTCCATAAATTCTGGTTTTATCAGTTCTATTGCAACACATTTGTAGAAATATGTATGCATACATAATAAATGAAGAATGACAGGTTTTATGTGACAAGAGAATCAATACCCTTGATAAGATTGAGATCTATGGCCATACACTGCCCTTCACAAAAATGTTTGCTGTTATTTTTTAGGAAACAGTTTAACAGTTATGGGAATTATTATTAGGTCAAGAAGATATTCATTCTTCTGGTGTATCTTCCTTAATTACAGTGAAGTTCATGCTGTCTTTGAAGAGTAGTGTGTAGAATTGAATGTCTGCAAGCATTTCTAGAAGTATCCTCTTACAAACACAGCTATCTCCACAGCTTTATCTAAATAGTTCCTTCACTAAGCATAGTAAAGAGAGGTCAAAATGGTTTATATATGTGATCTATATGTGTTAATTACACTGTTCCACACTTTTGTAATCCTGCTTCAGTTGATATGTATACCATCAAAATCTTAAATTTCTGCTTTAAGTCAGATTTAATAACTTTAATTCACAGTACCTTTAATGACAATAATCACAAAGTAAGAAACTGTTCAACATAGTAGATGGTGATATAATCTAACTGTGATGTTTCAATCTGAAGTATACGCTCATGTAGCAAAGCCAAATTAAGGACATAGATCCCTCTGGAAATATGTTGCTCACAAACACGTAGTGCTCATCACGAAACGTGTACAAGTGCTTTAAGTCCAGCAATAAGTCTTTCTTCTGAGATTCTAGGGAACATAATTCCCTAAAGCAGCATGTATTTTTCTTGAGAAAATAAACAGTAACTACTGTGAAAGAGAACAAGATCAGTTGTTCAATTTAAATTAATCTAATAATTTTTAACCCTGCTTTTTATGCTCTAACTTTTTAGGATGATCCATATCCATAAGAGGGCATTTATATGTTCAGACTATTAAGCTTTCTAAGCTCTCACATGTCTGGTTCATAAATTACAGACAACACAACATCAAAAAAAAAGGGGAAAAAGCATCAAGTCTTTGAAAGAAATGCTTTACATTTTGAATTTTAAAATATACTCCCACATCAAGTATGTTTTATCACCTCAAACATATTTTATTCCTGTGTTTATTTCATACACTAAATTACAGGATGCAGATGAAGAAATGAAGGACAGGAATAGAATAGAAGAGACCAGAAGACAGGAACAAGAACTAAAAAGTATATTTAAAATACACATATATTACTTTAAATAGTGTAAGATGAATAGTTTAGGTATTGCCAAGTTTATTTTTGTACTACAGAAGTGGATACTGACAAGATATTCCTTGGTTATGAAAGGTAGAAATCGGTTTAATCACAGGGTTATAAATCTTCTGTGATTGTGCTGTATTTTAGGATTATACTACAGCATTCTTCAGTATACCTCAGAATATTTTAGTAATACGTGTCAGTGTTATTGATTAGACATGCCTTTCTCAAACTAGGCTTAAGAATGACTATTCTTCTATCTTGATGTAGTGCTTTCATATGTGTGGAAGGTAAGCACCAGATGATCATTTAGATACACAGTGATGCTGCAATGCAAATATTGAAATAGACTGATAGAAGAGTGTAAAATAGCAAGTTAAAGATTCTTTTTTTTCCTCAGGTCAACTAGAAGTCTATTAAAGATAAATTCATTAATATAAAAGCAGCAAATACTGACAGCAGTACAAAATACACTGGTAGCTGCTGTACAAATATTTTATTATATGTTAGTACTGACCAATTGACATAAGTATGTTTTACAGTAACTACCCCAGTCCTGCACCAATTCTATTCAACCATCATACAAGTGAGTATAAAATCTAAATTGGATTCATCCAAATAAAGTCAGGGATGTCCAGAATATATGAAGTTGGCAACCAAGCAGTTTACAGTGGAATGAAACAGAAATATAAAAAGTAAGTTTAAAAGACACTCTTTCATGCAGAAAGATTTATTAAAACGTTAAATCAGCATTTTGACTACATGATGGATCAAGTTTTTGCAGGTATGGAGATTGATTGATAGAAATGCACTCTTTTCAGTACACAACTAACTTCAATCAATTATCTTGAAGCAGAACAAGAATAATAAGTATCTTGTTAAAGTAGCTAAGGTATCAGGCAGAAGTAGAAGTAGTGGCAATTGATATGAGGGAGCTGGTATAAGGCTGTAAATCTCTAAGGGCTGGAAAGGAGTAAAGAAAATGTAAAAGCAACCTGAACTGAGTAATGAAGTAAAGAATAAATCTACTGTGTCACCAACAAAGTATAAGATAGTTCACTCCGCAAAAGATATATATGTAGAACCTGGAATATATGAAGTAGTGTTTGGGCAATTACAAATAACAAGTTTGTATTATACCTTTTTGGTGTGGTTTTCTCCTTGCACTTCAGCTCACCTGACACCTTAGAGGGTGTGGTAGGTTAGCAGTGCAGGGAGCTGTAACTGGCTTGCAGTCCCAATAGCAGTCCCTGCAGTGTTTGAGTGCTCCAAGTTGATTTATTTGGAGGTGCTCTAGGAAATGTACCTTCCTCTTTCTCCTACCCAAATCCAAAAGTAAACAAACCTACTTATTCCATTGGAGAATACTTATATGGAGACTCACATTGATCTGGTGTGTGAAGGAGAAACCTTCTGCATCTGTGGGCTCTGATCCATCTTTCATTCTCTCCCTCCTTTAACCGGCTGTGTCAGCATGGTACTGAGAGAAATTCATTTTTGTTAAGAAAACTCCCCAGTCCCAAACTTCCTGTTAATGCAAAAGCAAGAATTAGTCAGCAGTACCAATTTGTTGTCACTGACACATTTTGTCTCAAGTAGATGAGGTATTCAGCAAAACCAGCAAACCATAAGCAGATTTTTTTTTTTTTTTTCCTGGAGAAAAAGCTGTTTCCCCAAGGCAAAGGCTGATGCTCCAATTTTCAGGAGTAACGGCTCAGGGCAGCCCTGTTGCCTCTAATACATATTAATGGGGTTGCAGGGGGTGATACAGTTTATGGTCATGAGAGGATGCCATGAGGTGCCTTGCCACACAGCCCCATGGCATTGCATGGTGTGAACCCCACCAGGGCTGTCCATCTCCAGGCAGAGTATGACATCCCCAGGATCTCCACATACCCTGAAGACTGCTAAAAGCTTCATGGTGGAGAGCATTTTGCTGTTCTGCTTGGCTTTAGGGAATAGAATGGGTTAAAAAACCCAGTCCAGTACATTTCTTGTAGCCACATATAGCCTGTCAGAACATGTTCTGAGTGCTTTTAAGAAGCTTATTTATAACAAGAGCTGGACATGAGTTTTCTGTTGGAATTTCCCAACAGAAAATGTAGCTTCTGGAAAACTGATTTCTGTGAGAAGCTTTTTATAATGCCAAAAAATATATCATCCTTTACAAAATCAGCATATACTTCATTTTAATTTTTATTTGAGCCAAAGCAGAGAATTTTAATTTAGTACGAAGACTTCAAACAACAGGCTGCTTTTTCTTGTGGTACATGGGTTTCCTTATAGGGCAAGTAACCCCTCTAGTCCCATCCTTCATATGGGGCAGCATCCCTGCAGTGCTTCATCTTCTGTAATGTCACTTATAGTGTAAAGTCTGATGTACCCTCTGTCTCAAAGGGTAAGGAGTGGTGCTGTTGGTCTGGCTCTACAGAACCTATTGCACTTTAGGTGCACCACAGGAAAATGAAGTTTCATTTCTTAAGTGATTCACATCACAATGCTTCAGGCCATTCCAACAAATTAAAATGAAACATTACAGTTTTAGGAATGCCAAAATACTCATTTTCAAAACTGCAGTGAGAAGTTTGGATCATATGGGACACTATAATATGAAACTTTTTTTTTCTCCCTGTAGAATAGTTCAAAATAAACTTGTTCTAATTTAGGGTGTAAATGAAATGAATGGTTATCTCTGGCATTTGCTTTGGGCTTAAAATACATTTTTACTTTTTAAAATTAACTTCCTCTTGCGGCCATTTATTATTATTCACTCACAAAATATTTAATTTCAAGGGTGGTTCATCCTGTTAAACTGTCATGTGACCTTCCATGCAATGAGAATCAAAATAACCTCTAAAATATGTTTGAAATGATTCTGGTTATGAGACAAGCTTTTCCAACATCTCTTCATGGGCTTATTTCAGTCCCATACTTCCCAGACAAGAAACCAAAGAATAGTAGATGGCATATTAGTTAATGGATTACAGAGAAAAAAAGATTTTAAGCACAACCTGATTCCTTATCATTGTAATTACCATAAAAATAGAAGTCATAGAAAAATACAGAATTTCTGAGAAATGCCAGCTTGCTTGTTTCTTGCTCTTTTGAGAGGTTTTGGATATTTTATTTATTCATTTATCCTTAAAAGGCAGGGTCATTTAGAGAAATTAGGAAGAATTACACTCAGTGAAGAAATTAAAGGAAATGAAATTTTTAAAAGGGAAATGAAGTGTTGCCATAATAATGCAAAATTAATAGTGTAATAATTAATTTAGGTCATATGGCAAAAACTATTATTGTATTTCTGTGTTCATGTTTGTTTCTTTTGTAATTCTATTGTAGTGCTGCCTTCTTATTCCATTTATGCTATGTAATACCTTCACTTTTAAACTTAAGTCCTAATTTACATTTTAAAACATAGCTTCCAGGTTTACATTTAATTACTGTATTTAATGTGATGCGAAGTTCTTTGTCTTGTATTTTTCAGCATAATAGGGATTCTATTTTCTATATATAGTCTATATCTAATATCTATTTTCTATATCTTTTTCTATATTTATCTTATCTGATCCCTAACAGCTAGCAAGGCAAAGTATATACAAGATTACTTTTTGATGAGCTTGCAAACAACAGCAGATGTTAGTGAATAAACCAGCTAGTAAAAATATATTTTACAAGGGTTAAATTATCTGTGAAAAAGGTTAAATAATACATTAAAATTATTCCAAAGACTAAGTTTTATACTAGTTCTAAGATATTTTTCCATATTTAGATTTCAGAAAGTGCTGCCAAATGAAATCTACAGATCAAGACCAAAAGTCATCTTCTTTCTACTTCATGAACTGTTTAAATACAACATTTTTGTTCATCAAAAGGCATATTTTCTTATGGTTTAGTTTTATTTAAAGGCCTTCTACTAAATTCTGGTTCCTACTTACAGGTATTGTCTAACCTTTTCCCAGAGAGTATCTCAGCTACTTACAGAGACTGGGGGGGAGAGGAGGGGCAAGGTGGAGAAAAGGCACAAAGACTGTGTATGGTTTCTGATGCTATAGAGGAGGAATTTAATTAAAATACACCTGCTGTATGTAGTCTGCCAGAATTTAATTATATGAAGTGGCAGATTCTTATGGATGAGAATGACTATTCTCTTTAGTTTTAACTTGGTAAAGGGTAATAATTCAAACCTGCCCATTGTCCTCTAAAGTTCAGAGCCTCACCATTTGTCACAGCCAGGTTTAGTAAAGGTGCTGTGTCACAGCACACAACATTGAGGGAGCTTCATTTAGAGACTGTTTTAAGGAGCTTCTTGGTTCTTAAAGTACAGACAGGCTGAGTTAATGTCCATATCTTGGAACAAGATGAATAAAAAAGCTCTTTGTCTATTCTAACATGTCATCAGTAACTGAGAAAACAAATCTAAGGATCAATTCATTATTTGATTTTCTCTTCATAATAGCACATGTTTTTCTTAACTGTTGTCCTGGTTTGAGTTAGAGCCAGACTAATTCTGTTCAGTGATTTTACTTTTCAGCTTAGTCTCTTCTAAGAAACTGCACTTTCTGAAGTTGACAGCATGTTTTTGCAGACATTGCCTGCTTCTAGCAATGATAACACCTGTTTAGAGTTACTACCAAGGACTGGTATGCAGACCAAGGTCACTGTTAAATCTTGCATGTCACATTTGGGGGTGCAGAAAGTAAAAGGCCTCACCTGTGGGGAGGAGTGGACAGGACAGATGACCCTAAACTGACCAACAAGGTATTCCATCTCATATACGTCATATTCAATATAAAGTTGAGGGATCACAAGGGTCAAACTCTCTTCTTCAACGGCCAGCATCTGAGGAGAACTCTGTCTGTTCTGCCTTCAATCCCAATTTGTGTGTTCTGAATCCAGCTCCTGAATCCGGTTCCCTTCTGAATTCAGCCTGGGACTCCCCCAGTGCCTGCTCCACAGTATCAGTGGTGACAGTGATATAATTGCCATCAGGATGTGGGGGTGGTGTTGGGTTAGATAGTGGCTGAGTTCAATGCAGCAAGTGATAATCAATGTGTGTGATAAACTCAAATTTGACAGATATGACAGATGCTGAGTTTAAAACTCCTAAAGCACAAAGGATAGGGACTAGACTAAGACTGGATAGCACTTTAAAGCACTGTTCACAATCTTCTCTTTCTCAGTGATTTTCCTATCCAAATCCTATTGGCATCAAAACCAGGAATAAGAATCTTTATAGTATGATCCATTGCCAGGTTATTTTTATCCAGTATCTCAGGAGACTAGAAAAAATAAATTATGTGCAATAGAAGGAGGCAGGAAAGAAGATACCAAAAAAAATGCTTAATAACTTGCTAAGTGTTATTATTTTACATATAAACTTACCTGGGACAAAGCAGAATATGCTAATATGTTTCTTACTGTGTTGTATTGTCACCCCTTCAATCAGTTTATATGACTTTGAGAGTAACTAATAGCAATTTAAATAGCTAATATTTATATCTGGTACAAACTACAGAAGAGAAAAATACATTTTAGTAATGGTAAACATTAATAAAGTATATATGAATTATCAGGTCATTGCATAAACTGGTAATGAGGCAGTGTACATCTTGCTGTGCTACTGGCCTTAGGCGGAGCCCAGGTATCTTTCACGGTAGCATATCAACTGTAATTCCAATCCAGCATGTACATCTAGAAAAACTACAAGCAATGATAAGAAATGGCTACTTTGCTTAGTCTCTTAGTGCCTGCTAGAGAAAAGTATAATAAGAAAGTAACTCCTCCCCACTTTCCCCCATGTCTTGGTATAGTGCTGTAATTCTTGAAAAGAAACATGTACATAAGAAAAACACATTTCTTTTTTAAAAGCCTTTCAGTTAGTGAAGTTTTCATAAGGTTAACAGTGACAGGTAAGGTTCAAGTGTCAGATTATTGCCTGTCTTCCACCCTTCTCCCCACTGTACACTAGATTAGACTTGTAGGCTTCTCTGTACAGAGATGGTGTGTGTTTTCTTTTGCAGAATATAGCTGTAGTATTTTCCATCTCACACAGTTTATCCATTTCAGGAATCTAAACCCCACTGTCATGTGCTATATTCTTTTGTTAAACAACTCTCCTTTGCTAGTAATCCATGGTTACCCACCACAATATTGGAATCATTGGACTCAGCAGCCACTGTGACCCAAGGGCTAGACTTTGTCAGTAGAAGCAATTGACAGTTGCTTTTACACTTCTATCCAGTTCCACTCACCAACTAATACTTCTAGTTTTAAATTTACTTCTTGATTTAAGATGTTCTGATACTGTGAAAATCTCAGACTAATCTGGTCCCTAAAGATCCTTCAATGAGATAGATAATAATGTAATGAAGTGGAAATGGAATAATACACTTTTAATTAAATCTTGATACAAGCACAGTTGTCTAAAAAAAAATAAATCCTTTCTAAAGCATATTATTTAGTGACTTACATTTTTTTTTCCGTATGGTAGCATTATCCTAACACAGAATATTCCTTATGTGGTTAATACTTTTGTTCAATCATTTCTCTACAAGTGAAAATCCACATGCTTCAGGAGAGGTACTCAATGAAATCTCACAGAAATCCTCATATGATGTAAAGAAGCATGCCCTCATTGCTGTTAAAGACAAAGTTGGAAAATAAAATGCAATGCAAGAGAAGATGCCCAAAGCTCAACTAGAGTTTCTGCTTTATAGACAAAACCCAGAAAGATCAGTAGGAAACATGAGGCTCTGTGGAGGGTGTTAAACCAACTTATTGGCTGTGGAACAATCTAGCAGGCAAGGCTTGTTAGGAATGTAAGAATTTTCAGCCATTTCTTTTGTTTTCCTTTGTTTTGATGCACAATCTCTCCTTCAATCTCCAGAAAACAAACCAACCAACCAACCAGGCTAACTACTTTGCCTGTAATATTCTGCGCAGCGGAGCTTCTCCAGAGGCAATAGAGTGGTGGATTTATTGGGAGGGATGTGCTCAGGAGCTACAGCATCTCTCTAGTCATAACCATTACAGTACATGTGTTTTGAGCATGCAAGTTGGGCAATGAAGCTTTATGTTAGATTGCAGTATTTTCTAACCAGACCTACCAACTTTATATCAGGAAAGCATTGTTACAAAGCTCTAGAAAATGGAAAAATCAGGTTTTCATATACTTATTGTTAAAAACACTTGTTTCGTTAGAAGCAGTTGTTAGTCTTGACTAGGCTTTGTAGCTTACTTCTCTCAGTGATGTTAGACCAGTTTATGCTAGTTCAGGGTCTGCCTTAGCGGAATAAATTTCTTCCCCACTGGAGCAGGGATTAGGACTGGTCCTGCAATCTCTTGTATGACAAAGACCCCTGAATATGAAGCTATGGTCAGCTCTAGAAGTTTGTCATTTTTGTTCTTCTGTGTTCACTGTGATTTGAAAATGTCATTGGAAACCTTCTTATCAAGTAGACATTGCTGGGAAAAAAACTGTTTCAGGACAAAACCCTAAATTTTTGTAATAAGATGAGTTTTGTGTAAGGTTTTGATCATCTCTTGATTGCCTTAACAGAAATCAGACCATTGAATAAAGCTAAGTGAATATTTTTAACATCTAATCATCATGCAAGGTTGAGAGATGTTAGCAAATCTTAGGTGAATATTTCCACATATACCAAATTTTCCGAGTGCTCCCTTCAAAAAAATATACAGGTGTATCAATTCCAGACCTGTATAATAGGGATAGGTTGGCAGATATATCTTCAGACACATACTAACAAGTACTCAGATTCTACACTGAAAATGGCTGAAATACTTAATTTCAATAAGTGTTTGTAGAAACCCAATGAAAGTGAAACACATAGGAAGTTCCATTTCCTCTTTTTCCATGTCTGGACTAGACTCTTTTGTTCTACTGACAAAAGTCAGCAAGAATTAGGCCAGTTTTTACAGCTACTTTGGACCAGACTAATTCCCTCAGGAGTCAGTTTTAATATAGCAATGATGTTTCTACTAGATCAATAGCTTTAGAAGAGCCACTCTCAGAATTATAGTCATTATGTATGTTAAGCAATGTTCCCTTTGAGATAATGAATAGCAAACAAAGCAGCAGCTAATAAAATGACCACCTTCTTTAAATAAAGAAGCCCAATTGTGATCTCATTAGAAAATTAAGAGATTAAGGAAAAGGTAATTAATACAGGTATAGCAGCAAATATATCTAAGAAAGTCTTCTGAAGGAGAACTTTTGATTGTTTTTATGTAGAGGAGGGGCAAGGCAGTGACCAATATAGATGACAGAAAGAAGAGTTTGTATATGTCCTGCTTCACAGCAGCAACAGCATAATAATTATATAATAATAATAGCAGTAGAATAATTACCTCATAGTCATTCTGCACAGTTGCCTGGAAATGTGATTACCACCTATAGCTATAGACATGCCCTAACTTCTTTTGTTGTGGTCCTTCCATCCAGGGATCACTCAAGCCTTAAATTACTTGCTGACAAGTTAAATATTTTGACTTTTTTTGGTAGACGTACAATTATATGGCAGAATTTAGACATTTTTCAAATTATTTCAGTGTTGATTTTCCCCTCAGGTTTTTGTACTGCTCATCCATTTGTGTAAAGCAATCTAAAGTGCCTCTTTGTCTCTGGAGGCACTGTAAATCTCAGGTCCTTGGTTCCTGATTTCATACTTCATATGTTTCAAGTTGCAATCTAAGCTATGAAATTTCAAGGAAATTTATGTTCTATATTCACTGGTGCAATTTGTGATATCCTCAAAGTTTTGCTTTATGCAAAAAGGTAACACATCCATAAAGCCAATAATTTACTAGAATATATGAGATCATAATAACCTAATCCAGGAATCATTACTAGTTCAAATCCGATTATTAAGAAAAAGAAATAAAAAGAAAGTAAAGATATTAATATCGCTACAAATAAAGATTCTCAGTTATAGTAATACAGTTAAATTTGTTATACACACTTTCTGGTATCTAACTCGTTTACTTGTGTTATGCTCACTTTTCTGCTTCTCCTCTGGGACTTAAGGTTGATGGCTTCAGCTGACTGTGTGTGTCTGTATGTGTGTGTGTAGCAGAAAGTTTTTGTCATGTGGAGTCCTTTGCTGGGAGGAATATGATGTTGAAAACTTCTTCCCTCTTACTTCAGGATCTGCCTGGAGTTGTTTTTATATATCTGCTAGCATACTATTACACTTTGTTCTTTCTTCATTGGTCTTCAAGTTCACTTTATGTCTGATTTTACGACTTATGTATTCTTTTACATATATTAGGTACTATTCCTTCAATCTCTTTGTTCTCCTATCCATAAAACCAATTAATCCATCTCCATGTTTGCAATTCTTTAGCTAATTGTTTCTGAGTTGTTTAGAGCCATGAGGTCTAAAGTGCCAGACTATGTCAAAGACAATGTGAGTTTTGTGAGTGAGATGAATCTAAAGCAAGTATTTTCTCTGGACCAAAGCTTCTCTGACTCTACCTTATGTTTGCTAAGAGTGAGCTCATAGATTTGATTGGCTTTTTCTGGAACAGTTCAAAAGTCCCATGTGAAAATTTCAAACTAAAAAATCAGCTTCCGATAAGGTTTAGTCAGAAACCTCCTTTGATAGTTATGTTTTAAGAGATTTCTAGCTTCTTCTGTGAAAGTATGTCCTGCAAAACCTCTTCCTAATACCCTCATTTTTTAGAACAGATTTCATATTTTTATTCCAATTAAGTATCTTGTCCCCATTTTTATTAAAAAAAAAGTACTTAAGGGAACATGTTAATGCTGAAGCGCAGGCCAGCCTCACACCACTTAACTCTAGGCATAGCAACATGTGAAAAATTATTTTCACAATACTGTCATACTAATAGAATGAATGTTAAAAACAGAGAAAAGGATTATCATCAGCAAAAGATTTGGATGCTTATAGATAGAGATTAAGAATTCTGTAGTCAGTCTCTGCTGACATATACCTTCCCTTGATAAACTTTAGGAACAAGCATTGTTTGTTGGATGTAATAAATTTCTCATAGGGAAAGTAATAGAATCATTTAGGTTGGAAAAGACCTCTAGGATCATCAAGTTTAGCCTTCATCCCAACATATCCCCTGACTACTAGACCATGTCCTGAAGCACTACATCCGTCATGTTTTTACTATAATTATTCAAGTGTCTATAATACATCTGATAAGTTCAGCTGGTGTCCCTCTATTTCACATAAAAAGATGAGTTTTCTATTTCTGATGACACAATAAAGCAACAATGTTGAGAAATGGTGTGGTGAATCTTACCTGACAATTACAGTAAAATTATTATAATTTGTAAAATAATAAATCATAATTAAATTCATTTCTGGACACTGAAAGAAGGTACATGGTGTAGTAATTATGATACTGAATTGAAAGAATATAAACACTGATTCTTATGCTGCTTTCAGATTAATATTTTAGATTTTCTTTAGTTTTGTACCTCTATGTTGTGGTTTAAGGTTTGGGGAAGGGGAGGGACAGGTGGAGCGGCTATTCCACTCCCCTTCCTGCCACACTCTATTTTTCTCCATTCCCATAGCAGCAGAGTGCAGGCCACAGTTTGCTTTCACCTGGAGGGGTGTCCAGTACACCTGGAATCGACTGCCCCACAGCTCAACTATCTGCCATGGACTGATCCAGACTGCACTGGAGAAGGGTGGAGTTCCGGAACATCTGCAGTATATTGACGACATCATTGTATGGGGTAACACACCAGGGGAAGTCTTTGAAAAGGGCAAGAAGGTAATTGATATTTTGTTGGAAGCCGGTTTTGCCATAAAGAGAAGCAAGGTAAAGGGACCTGCCAGAGAGATCCAGTTCTTGGGGGTTCAGTGGCAAGACGGGCACCGCCATATCCCTATGGATGTGGTTAATAAGATAGCAACTATGGTGCAGCCCATTACTAAGAAAGAAGTACAAAGTCTTCTGGGTGTAGTGGGATTTTGGAGAATGCACATTCCTGGATATAGCCAGGTTGTAAGACCCCTCTATGAGGTGACCCGAAAGAAGAATAATTTTAAGTGGGGCCCTGAACAACAAACGGCCTTTGAACACATAAAGCGGGAAGTGATCAATGCCATGGCCCTGGGACCTGTC
>VYZX01024883.1:0-13239 GCA_013401335.1 Brachypteracias leptosomus
TTTTTTTTTTATTTTTTATGGCTGGAATTTGTCCCCTTCACTTTAACCTTGCCACGGACAAACACCACCCCAGTGACCCTGGCTTGGCGGTGGTTTTATGGGAGGTCGATGCTTTCCTGCACGCTTGGTACCTGGGTAAGGAGCTCAGTGCGAGTCCACCTGCATGATTTCAAGGAGGAACTGGCTGTCTACAAGGAGCAGTCATACATCAGAACAGCTCATGCTGCTCTCACCCTCCTGGGGCAGAGCTTGACCAAAGGTTCTTGCTGGTTGATGCCTGTTTGGCCACATGGGTGGGCACCTACGGTCCAGTTCCCAGTGGACACGTCTCTTTCTGATGGAGAGGGGTTGCTAATGGGCTCTAGTGATGGACAGTGCCAGCAGAGGAGCCAAGGGTAGAGAGTCTGAGACCCCATCCTCATGCCTGGAGGTGGCCTCCTTCACAGCAGGGCTTCAGCTGGAAAAGCTTCTCCTCTGCCTTTGTTGCTTGTTCTGCACACAAAGGGACAGCTTGGGTCTGTAGTGCTGCCAACCCAACACATCTCCCCAGCCCTTAGACAACACTTTGCACTGGGGTTTTTTTTTCTTTTTCTTATGGTCTTTACAACACATCTGGAAATAAATTCATCTCCCTGCTTTAGATCTGCTGCCTGACAAACAGTTGGTAGCCTGTAGAAAGCTCTGCTGATGCCACTGCTGTCAGGTTTGGTTCACTGCATCTAATGTGGCTTCACCAAGGAGTACCTGGGATGGGTAAATAACTATTTTTGAGGCATCTCACCTTCAGCAACAAGCTGGTGGTGACCATGGTTGTCATGGGGCACACTTACTGAGCTGAAGAACTCAGTTTGATATTAATTGCAGGAGCATATGCAGATGGGAGTCTGTCCCAGATTTATGGTCCCTCTTACATTAGCTAGTTAAAGAAGTAGTACAAACATTTAAACACCAGTAGCAGTAAAGATAAAAATGTAAGTTTGATTAGATAAAGAATAAAGATACGTGTTTTATATTTACACCTGGACCATAACCTTTGTTTGCTTCAAGTTAAGGCCACTCAAGTGCACAAGTATTAAGCAGAGATTTCCTGGAGGCCCAAACACCTCCTGGTGTAAACGAACCTTTGGGGTGTGGGTGCACAACCACCTTGAGAACAACCGAAGGGTTTGTGACTTCTCTTCTGCAGGAGGAGAAGGGGCAGAAAGGAGGATGTGAGCTCCCTTTGGGATGGAGCCAGAGGCATTAGCAGGCCCTTCTTAGTGGACAATCCAACCAAGCTGTGGAGATAGTGTCCTCCAGAGAGAGGCAGCTTGGGGACAAGGACACTTGTAGCAGGTGCAGCCAGCTCTGACAGGCTCTACAGCAAAGCCATGGGGTCCTTAATGAAGTCTGAGGTCTCTTTTGGCTGAGAATTGCTCGGGAAGAAGCAAGACGCAGGTTGCTGTGCTGCTGGGTCTCCAGTGATGGGTGTCTGCCACTGGGACGGCAGCGAGCTGGTGTCACCGCTCCCCAGGGCAGTCCCAGGAGGGTGATAAGATGCCCAGGACCTCCCATGAGGAAGGTGTGGGTTATCACATGCCTGGAGCCGTGGCAAGGTGGGTACAAAGATCACTTCCTCTCACATCCACATCACAGCCTGCCGGGTGCCAGGCTGAGGTCACCTCAGCCTCCTCACCCACCTCGCAACCACCCCCTGCGTGCGCCCATGTGCAATTAGCGGCGTCCTCCCCACTGCCACCACCACAGCTACCAGAAAAACCAGCCAAGCCCAGCTCAGACCCATGGTTTCCTATCCCTTCTCTCAACCAGGTGTTGTCAGAGGGCCAGCCCTTTTCATCTGCTTTCACAACAGGTACCACCACCACTTGCACTGCAGAAATCCTGATTTTTGGCCCCGTCCTCTGTTGACACGGAGGTTAAATTAGTGCAGCTCCCTGGACTTGGTGGCACTGCCCGCCTCTAAGCCACGTGTCAAGGGCACAGAGGAGCAAGGCCTTGGGGACACGGTGGCACATGCCTCTTCAGTTTATTTTTTTTGTGCACACAGATTCCATTTTAATGTCCTGCCTGTGGTGGTGGTGCCGGCGCATTCCTCCGAGCGTTGCCATGTGAGGCCAGGATGGTATTTGGCTGTGCTTAAAGTGCTTTATCAGTTCCTGAAGCCACTTGGTAAATAGCAGCAGCCAAGAAGCCAGAGTAGCTGGGTGGGGGGGAGGGGGGGGAGAAAAATAAAAGCGGGAAGAAAAAGCGCTTTGTTAATTTTAATAGGTTGTGTTATATTCCTCCTTCATCTCCCAGATATGCCACACTTGGCGATGACAACCCTGCTTGATGGAGACCTCGGTCTCCCCTAGACCCCCCCCAACCCTTCTCCCAAGCCTGGTTAAACCCCCCCCCATAGCACAGCAGAGAACAACTCGCGTGGTGCTCCCGGCAGGCGGGAGGGTGAAGAAGGCGGCTCTGTTTTCATCACGGAAAAGCCTCCGGGCGCATATTTTTGTAATTAGGCTTTTCTGCTCAGCAGTTTTCGCAGCTGTGATGACACTCGGGGTGTCGCCCCCCGGTTTCTCACGCTCCCGCTGCCAGCGCTTGGGCCGGGGCCAGCGCCGAGGTCGCTCGTCACGGCGGCCCCCGCACGCGCGGCCGGTGGAAACGGGCCATGGTTCCTCCTCACAGGTCACTGCCCCAGCCTTGGCTTGCTCCGCTCGAGTCTGGTGGCAGCAAGGTTGGGGTTGAGGGGTTGGGGGCTTTGCTCCCTGCTGTCGTTGCTCCCCATGCTTCCAGTAAAGAAGAGACACCCCCAAGGGGTGCAGCCCCAGCAGAGTGAGGAAGGGATCCTGCCCCTCTGCTCCGCTCTGGGGACACCTCCCTGCAGGGCTGGGGACAGCTCTGGAGTCCTCAGCACAGCAGAGACATGGAGCTGGGTCAGAGGAGGCCCCAGCAGTGATGGGAGGGCTGGAATCCCTCTACTGGGAGAGTTGGGCTTGGTCAGGTTGTTCTCCCTCCAGAGAGACCTTCTGGTGGCCTTTCAGCAGAAAAATGGGGACAGGCTTTTGAGCAGGGCCTGTTGGGACAGGACAAGGGGGGATGGTTTGAAACTAAAAGAGGGAGATTTAGACTAGAGAGAAGGAAGGAATTTTTTACACTAAGGGTGGTGAGAGCCTGTCCCAGGTTGCCCAGAGAGGTGGTCACTGTCCCATCCCTGGAACCACTGCAGGTGAGGTTGGGCTCTGAGCAACCTGCTCTAGCTGCAGATGTCCCTGCTCAGTGCAGGGCGGTTGGACTCCATGACCTTTCAAGGTCCCTCCCAACCCAACCATCCTGTGATTCAATGATTCTCTTCCCCTTCCCCTGACTTCCCCTAAGCTCCTGGCTTTTAAGCAGGCTTTTCTTAGCCCAGGAACCCCCGGGGGACCCTTCCCTCCCTCCCTGCCTGCCCGCAGATGAGGAAGGAGGAGGAGACGGGAGGGCTTGGAGCGGTTCCTGCTCTCAGGGGGCTTCAAGGCTCCTTCCTCCCCCCCATCCCAGCCCTGGCTCCGGGAAATGGGAGGTGTGAGCTGGACACCGGCAGGCCCCACGCCGCCCGTCTGTCCGTCTGTCTGTCCATCCGCCCACCCGCCCACACTCCCTCTCCCCCTCAGCTGCCGGCCCGGAAACCTCTCTCCAGCTGTGGTTTATTAAAGCCGGAATGTCTCTGCGGGACCGGGGAGAGCCAGAAGGATCATTAATAACAACTAACCCCGTGTCTTGCGTGCCAGCTCCCACACAAGGAACCTACCCCCCAGCGGCACCCCTTGAGGGCTGCGTGCCCAGGGAATGGCCACCAAGCCCCCTCCCCAGCCAGGGGCGAGGCAGATGGATGTCTGTCTGTCCTGCCAGGGCTGAGAGCGTGGCCAGGATCCCTTCCCTGGGATCCCACACTCATTAAATGGCTGCAGCTTGAGCGAGGGGTGAAGTCTGGTAGGAGGCTGCCCCTGCTCTGCTCGCCCTCCCACAGGGATAGGGGCTGACCCTTATCCTTATGATGCAGCTGGAGCAGTAGAGCCTCTGACTGGTGGCATTTGCTGTCCTCAGAAGTGCTTCAGCTCCAAAGTCTGGGCTCTGCACGCTGATGTTGACCTAACAAGTGATTGTGGGCAAGCAAATTCATTGCTGGCCTCAGTTTCTCCTCTGCCTTGTTTATCTAATCATAGAATCATTTAGGTTGGAAAAGACCTCCAGGATCATCAAGTCCAGCCTTTGTCCAACATCTTCCTCACCCCTAGACTATGTCCCGAAGTGTCACATCTACTTGTTTGCTGAATCCCTCCAGGGATGGTGACTCCACCACCTCCCTGGGCAGCCTGTGCCTGACCACTCAAGTAAAGAACTTCTTAATGTCCAATCTAAACCTCCCCTGGTGCAACTTGAGGCCATCACCTCTTGTCCTGTTGTTAGTTACTTGGGAGAAGAGACCAACAGCAGCCTCACAACCTCCTTTTAGACAGTTGTAGAGAACAATGAGGTCTCCTCTCAACCTCCTCTTCTCCAAGATGAAAAATCCCAGTCCCCTCAGGTGCTCCTCATACAACATGTTCTCCAGACCTCTCACCAGCTTTGTTCCCCTTCTCTGCACCCTCTCCAGCACATTATTTGTTGGAGGGATGGAGACTCCACTTGCAGGGCCCCCGAAGTTTCCTGTGTTCCTGGCCCCCGCCAGAATTAACATTTAGTAGAGGTCATAAAGCACTCAGTGAATTTGTGCTTTTTTCCCCCCCTCTTTGTGAGTAGGTCGGAACTAGCTCCTTAGTTCTGTGATTGCAGACACTGGCCTGGAGCCAGTTCTCATGTAAGAGGGTGGATGTCATCTGCTTGGGGCCACTTAGCTCTGCAGCCATTGACTGTCTGCCTGTGCCTTGGTGGGTTGCTGGGCTTTCCCATCTCAAAAAAATGGATTATAAAGAGCAATGTGGCAAATCTGCTGTGTATAAATCCCATATACCACTAAGCAAAGGGAGACTCTGGCCACCCTTGCCCAGAAACACTCCATGGAGTGGAGCTGAGGTTCACAGCCCAGGTCTTGTCAGGTGGTTTTTCATGTCCCTTGTCTGACAGTTGCCACCACACCATCCAATGCTGGTGGCAGCAGCAAAGCATCAGATCACAGCGTGGGCTTTGGGGACCAGTGTGATTTCACCTTTTCAAACCCGCAGATATTTCCTACTGATCTGTCTGCTGCATCCAAGCATCTATTATATAGGAATATACAGGGGGTTTATAAATTTTTCATGGGACTTTCCTTCCAGCATCCCTTGCAGAGTGATAGACTGAGCAGCCAGACACACACACACAAAAAAACCACCTTAAAAGCACAGGACTTGACAAACAGCTCATCTTTTGACACCAGGCTATTTGTTATAACAATGAAGGCTCTAGACATGATGCTTTTCTTTTTCTTTTTTTTTTTTTTTAAATTCCAAATGCAAGCTGATTTTTCTGCTGAGATCACTTGACTCCGGGAGCTGCAACCTGGAGTAAAAAACACTTCATGCCATCAAATGCTCTGCTGAAACACGACTCAGCAGCAGCAGCAGCTTCCCCTGAAAACTCCAGTCTTCTGACAATCAGCAAGAGGAGAGAAGCCAGAAGCTTTGAAGGAGCTTAAAGTGCTCTTGTTTATTCTTACTACTAAGCCCTGCACGCCAGCTTCCTTGTAAAACTCTTCTTGTAAAAAATACCTAGAAGGAAATTAGATTTAAAAATAAAATTAAAAAATTCTCTTTCATACCAAGGCACAAATCAACTCGGTCAGAACCAAAGCACTAAGATGCATTTCTGGCCTTGCTTTTATGAAGTGCCAGGGTGGCTTTATTCCGAGCAGAACAAACCAGCAGCTTCTGCTCAGGAGCCCACGAAATCTGCCTCCTGGGGGGAATTTGCGCTTGGGAACATTTCAGGGTCTAGATTTTGTGCTGTCCTTTGGCATGAGGGATTTCACCCCCTGAGCTGCATCTCCATATTTTGGCTTATTGCTCAATTGCATCTTCTCCTCCTTCTCCCAGCAGCCCAGACCAGCTGCAACCCTTGTTCAATCAGCCCCAGAGGACTGAGGTTAATTTGGCCCTTCTGGCCTTGCCATTGCTATTTAATGAACCAGGTTCAGCTGCTGCTTCCTCCTTTGTCCCCCAGAGCAAAAACTGGGCTGGTGGGTTGTGGTGACCATCTCTGGGACCCAGTCCCACCTTAAGCATGGTCAGAAAACTCTGCTGGCACCACCAGTGACTTCTACAGCTCCTGCAAAACCCAGTTGGCATCTGGCTCAAGAAGTTTACACTGCAGGTAGGCTTAAACCTGGGGAATGGGGAGGAGTTGGGGGTTTTGTCTGGGCTGGAAGATGCTTGGTGAAGTTTGTGGGTCTCTGTGGTTGCTCCAAGGTGATTTGGGGTGGACGGTTGGGGGGTTGTTGCAGTGTGGTTGGTGGCTGCATGGTGAGCAGCTTTTCTTGCTGTGGAAGTTTATTATGGATCTCTGTTGTTGCTCCAAGGTGGTTTTGGGGTGGATTGTTGAGGAGCTGTCTCAGTGTGGTCGGTGGTTGAGCATGGTGAGCTCAAGTTCATCACCAGCGTGTTCTAATATGGTGTTTGCTGTGTTAAAAGTGGAGAAACTGAGGCAGGGAGTAGTTCTGGCACTTGTTGAGCCTGAAGCAGACTGGGAGGACAACAAGGAGGTTACCTGGGGTAAGGTTGAGCTGTCCCTGCAGCCCTTCCACCAGTGTGTCCACGTGGACTGGAGTCAGATGCTGCTGTTTGTGTTGCTGAGCATGGCTTGCAGACATGTCGTGGTGTCGTCCTCCAAAACAAGTTGTCTCCTCTGTGCCGTTGTCCCTCAGGGCACCTCGGGGACAGGTTATTACTGTGCAGAGCTCCTCCAGCCCTGCCACGCTCTGCTGCTTGGGTTTGGGGCAGTCGTGCCATGTCTGGGTGTCTCAGCTCTTTGTTTGTCCTGTGGAACTCCTCTGAGGAGAAAAAAGCACCTGAAAAATAAACAACTTGTATACATTGAAATATCAGAGTTGGGCAAAATAAGGAGTTTGAGAAAGGAGAAGGTGGTGCCAAGGTAACAGCAGCAAACTTGATTTGACTGTGGTGGTTTTGGCACAGCTCGTGTGCATCAGGGTTTTCCAAGATCCCTCTATTGCTTCTGGAGGTCCCAGCCAAGGAAGGTCCCCTCTGACCACTTTATATCTACTGTTGTGGATCTGTTTTCCCATCCCTGGTGTATCAAGGGGGGATCAACAGCAGAGAGCTGGTGAGGATGGATGCTGTGGCTCAAGATGCATTTTGTGGAGAGGAAATATTGCATTATTTGGGATGAACACTGGTGATGTTGGGTTGGGTGAACTCAGGGATGTCTTTAAACCCTCTGTAAATGAACACACCGCTCCCAACCCTGGCACAATCATGTAAAATTAAGTTCTAAATAAATTAGAGGGAGAAGAGGGGGGATGAAGGAAGGGAAGATTTTGGGGCAAGCTTGTATAATTGGCCTGGGCCTTTTGACCCTGTCTATTATAGAGGATCTGAGGCTCCTTCATTACCCAGCTCCACGTGCATTGTAAGTGTCAGCTCTCTCCCCGAGCGAGCTCTTGGAGGCATTTAGAATCAGACAAGTGTAGAAAATCCTCCCAGCTCTCCCAGATAAAGTCCCCGGAGGATTCAGGGCTCTGGGCCACTCTTGGGGCTTGCATTTGGCCTTTTCTTTTTGGGGCACAAACCTGCCGTTAGTCACTGACCCTTCAACAAAGCTTAGTCAGAGTTCACTGGAGGCAAAGGGACTCGCCCAGCCTGCTCATTGCTGCTGGGGGGAGAGGGGGGCAGAGGCTGCCAGCTCCAGGAGACACCATGGATTGTCCTCTGACAAAAGGAATGGTTGGCTGATGCTATTTCTGTGAAATCCCTTTATTTCTGGTTTTCCTCAGCTTTTTGGGGGTGGGCAGCAGAGGTTCTTGAGCATCCTGCATCTAAGGAGGGTGGATGTGGAGCAGGGTTTGGATCTTTCCCATGCAAAGTCACCATGATGCTTAAAAATATGGTGGAGTCCAGACCTTCCTCCACCAGAACGTGGATCCCAGACCATCCTTGCTGCTAACCCCTCCAAATATTTGATTTGAATGGTGCTGGCCCTGCTAGAGCAGGAAGAGGAGGTGATGCCCCTTCTGAGGTGCTCTTAAGCTCTTGGAGATATCTTGAAAACCACTCACGTGCTTTGCCTGTCGATAGGAAAGAGCCTGTGGAAGGAACTCATCCAATGCCACGTGTCTTGTCCTATTTTGAACCATGCTTGGATATAAACAGGGATGATGGATGTTTGGACCAGCCTCAGGGATAACGTGCTCAGAAAGTAGCACTCACTATGGAGCAAGGACCAGAAAAAGCATGATTTATATTATTTATATTATGATTATTATTTTATTTCCTGAGCCCAGATCTTCAAATTCTCTGGGTAAATTCATTTTCTCTGTGCTGTGCAGCTGAGTCCTTGGCATGGTGTCATAACAAGCAGGTAGGGCAGGTAATAAGAGAGCTCAGGCTTCCTCTTGGAGTCATTAGGTGGGGGTTTAACAATGATGCTTCTTTTCTGCTTAAATGGCACACAGGGACACACTTGCATTTTCCAGCCTGCTCTGCAGCTGCCAGCAGGTGAGAGCTGGTGTTTGGGAGCTGTGCTTATTCTCCTTCAGGCTTCTTCCCCTCTCTCCTGATTGCTAAATATTTCCAAGTGATTTTTACAACTGGCTGAAGCCATTTTTTTTTTTTTTTAAATAGCCTTTTTATGCATTTAATCCTGCCTGCTTTTGAGGCAGTGCATGACACAGACCTGTCTGTTCCCAGCTCAGTGTTTCTCCAAATTTCTAATAAATCAGCAAATCCTGCTGCAGCTGACATGATTTTAGCTCGTTGCCAAATGGGGGTGAATTATGATATAGCCACATTTAGAAAGAACTTTGAGATCTTCCAGTTCCAAATAGCTCCCAGAGAAGGAGAAAGACTCAATGAACCTGACAGGCATTATTTATGAAGGTTACAGAGAAGTGCTGGAGACTCATCTGGACCATTTTTATGATGACATATGTTTCTAGGGGATCTTGGCTTCGTTTTGCCAGCAATGGTGCTGGGGGTTCCTTCCTTTTGGTTTCTTTTGATTTTTCTTCTGCTTTGGTTGTCTTCACTAATTATTGCATTTTATTACCTATGGTTGAATTCAAACTGTGAAGGAGATGAGCAGAATTTAGCATCTTTGGATGTTGTGTGTTGGAAAGCACCCGTGGCCAACACGTTTGGGGGGAATCCCATGTTTGGTTCATTTAAAAATAGTGTGGAAAAAACACAGGAGCAAATTCAGTGAAGGTTTAACCCCCTCTGCTTTGTAATGATCTCCCAAGAATTCTCCCATTCTGTGTTGGCCCTTGAGGCACTTAAACAAGAGTGACACTGGTGTCCCCAGGCATCCAGAAAATCACGAGCCAGCCCAATGTGCACACCCAGGTTGGGAAATGAAATTTCAAGTCGTGAGCCTTAGAAGGGAGAAATGTGGGGTTCATTTGGCCTTATGGTTTTTTACTCTCCGGGGTTTCCTCAGATCATGTTTTCAAGCTTCCCTACGTAGCCACAAGGGCCGTGTTTTGATCACTTTTTAAGTGCAAAGGGAGAGTCTCACAGTCATCTGACTGCAGGAACTGTCTGTGCACAAAATGGAGCATGAACTGTCATAAAATGTGAATTTCTCTACCGTGAGAGCTCAGGATTTCCAGCAAATGAGCAGTAATGGCTGATCTAAGTGTGTAGGAGGGATAGTAGCAAACGGGCTGAATATGTCCTAGGAAATTTCTTTAAAAACTGAGTGTGTGCTTGAAGCTGAACCTGCTGCCAAGTCAGACCCTGGTAGATGCCATGGAGTGACCTTGCCGTGTAGGATTTGAGACCTGGTGTCTGTGTGGTTGTGAAAAAAGAAGGGAAGGAGCTTGGCCCTTCTTTGGGCTGAGCTGTAGAGGTTGGAGCTGGTCCTCCTCTGAGCTGTAAAGGTTGGAGCTGGTCCTTCTCTGAGCTGTAAAGGTTGGCAGGTCTGCAGAGCCCCAACCATCATGGTTCAGAGCTTTGGAATAGAGCTGTAGCTGAGAGAATCAGGTCCTGGGCTGTGTTTGGATGAAGCTTTACTTGGGTCTATGGCCACCAAGTGACCATAGGTGCTCAGGAACCCTCATCTTGCCCCCAAAGTCCATTCTGAACAGAGAGCCTGGACATGATCCAGTCTCTGTGCCTCAGTGTCCCCATCTTGGCCATGATTCTCCATCACCTGCTGCCCCAAGAAATGTCTGGTGTAGAGTACATCAGATGTGGGATGAGTTCAAGGCCAGATTTGGCTTGTAAGCACTTGGCTGCCTTTGGCCAGGAGCTGCCACTCGGCTGCTTTCCAGTGCAGCTTTGAAAGCACACACATGAAGGTTTATCACCCTCAGACTGGCTTCTTCAATACCACTTTTGTCTAGTTGCTTTTCCAAGGTGAAATGTGACACAGCATAAAGGGGTCAAGGCAGCAGGGGACCCTGCTGCAGAGGAGGGAGGGGAAAACATGGGCCAAAAGCCACAGCCAGCCATATATTATGGGGGGAAAAAAGAGAAAATAGTCTGGGTTTGGGTGAGTTTCCCCTAGAAACAGTTGTAGGGAGTGAGGAGACCCAGGAGTGAGCTCTGCTCTGCCACTGCTGGTCCCCATGGCCTTGGAGGAGCTGGTGGCTCAGCTCTTGGTGCAGAGATGTGTCCCCAAGGGCTGGCAGGCAGAGGAGCTGCAGCAAGGACTGACACAGGGACATCCTTGATGCAAAGGACACCTGAGGACTGTGCTTTGCTGCTGTGCCTGGGATGGGGGAGCTCTGGTGATGCTGCTGCTGCTGCTGCAGGGAGAGATGATGCTCAAGGTCCCTGCCTGCACCGCTGCCACATCCAGGGGAGCAGGAAAGGGGAAATATCTCCCTGTATTTCTTCTGCAGCTCCGTTTCAAGGAAAATTTGCCCTTTCACAGTTGCTTAAGTGAAATGTCAGCGAATGCCAAATGCCCGGAGCCACATATGCTCTGCACAAGAGAGGCTCCATAAATCAGGGAGCAGTTAGTGGGAAAAAATCAGGTTCCAAGGAGGGAAGCAGTGGGATACGACTATTTTTTTTCCCCCCTTAAAGCTGGGGCAGCAGCGTTCCAGTTTATTATGCAGCCCAGCAGTGAAGGAATTCATCACATTGTCACTCCCCTTCTTTTTTTTTTTTATCTGAGAGTGAGAGTATGTGTGTGTGTGTACGTGTGTGAGGTGGGGGAGGAACAAAGGGGCCGTGCAATCAACTTTGTATAAAATTGGCGCCGTGTCCCGCTCACAATGTGGGACAAAGGCTGGGGGGCTGGTGGCTCAGCTGGGAGTCAAGGCAGCACAGCTGTGACCAATGCCAACACAGCTCCCCTCAATATGGAGTGACCCTGCCTCTCTTTGCAACCTGCTTCCAGGCTCATCTCCAATAATTCTCACAAAAGACGGGAACAAACAAAACCTTTGTCAGCACTTCCAAGAGACTTTCCCTCGGAAAAATCTTAAATATTTCATTAGACTCTTCTTGTCCTTTTCTTTCTCTCTCCTTTTTTTTTTTTAACCTGATCTGGGCTTTAAAAAAAAAAAGCAAATGTAGACACTAAAACTCTGGGTCAACAAATGATTAAAGGAAAGGCTTAAAAGGGGAAGGGATGGGTTTAGTAGTGGGGGAAGCTGCTCGTGCTGCTGTCCAGTGTGGAACATTACAAAGGCAAGAAAGAAAAACTCTCCTGCTTGTTAGTTAGCACTTGAGGCAGGTACAGTATTTTTATTAAACCTGTTTATTCAGGCCAGGACTGAAATATGGTGCTGGGGATGTGTGGGGGTCTGGACCAGCAGAGACCCTGCACCCCAAGCTCTGCAGCCTCTGATGGGCACCACACTGCCTGTCCTGGTGTCCTGTGGAGAATCATGGAATGATTTGGGTTGGAAGGGACCTTAAAGATTATCTAGTTCCAAGCTCCCTGCTGTTGGAAGGGACATTTTCCACTAGACCATGTTGCTCAAAGTCACATCTAACCTTCCAGAGAGGGAGCATCCACAAGGTCATAGAGCAGGACCACCAAGCAGTGATGCTGACCGGGGTGTGTGAGTGCTTCTGGGGCTCCCTGTCTGGAGTAGATCTTCCAATCAACACCAGTTCAAGCTCCTCCTATCTCTGACAGGTCCTAAGTGCTGTGGCAATACATATGTGAATCAGTGCCAGCCTCCCTGCTGTCCCTCTGCCACACCATACCTCTGAGGAACCCCAAATAAGCTCAAAGCGTTGTCCCTCACCTGGGAAGAAAGCTTTGGGAAGCCACCATTTGGACTGTCACCATCATGTGTCTGCTGTGAGGTTACCAGGCTGCTCACCCACACCAGCCTGGAGCAAAATCAGGGAAATTCCATCCCAAAATGGTCCTGCACACCAACATTTAGGATGAGCCCCAACTCCTTCTGAGGGACGCTTGGCCCAAGGATGGAATCTCTTCAGAAAGAGGAGATGAAGGGAAAGAAAAGTCAAATCCTGCTTCTCCCAACCTTCACCAAGTCTATAAAATGACCCTTTTCTTAGATTACGAGGGCTCTGATCTATTCCACAGGCTCTCCCAGGCATCCCTGAGCCAACAAAAGGGTCTGGTTACAAATATTAACCACTTCTTAATAACTCTGCCGTGCCATGCAACAGAGTCCATTCTGGCTTGCTAAATGACTCTGAAAGGACTTTTTTCCCCCTCCCCTGCTTCCCTTCTCTTGCCTGCCTTTAAATAGGCCCTGAGTGGTAGGAGCTGCCACAAAGGCATCACTCCAGCTTTGTTTCAGCCTTGATTTAGCCACCCCTTTAAGGACCCTCCTGAATAATTCAGTGTTATCATTCAGGATGATGCTGGATTATTACAAGAGTTTCTTCCCTCCCTTCCCCCTCCTCCTCCTTGTCCCCCCCCCCATAACCTTTAAATTCTTTTCACACGTGAATGGGTTCAAAGGAAGTCGTGTAAGGAAAACACACAAGGAGGAGGTTGCTGCTCTCCCCCTCTGCTGTCAGATTGATAAATATAATGTGTCACCAATTAAAAACTCATTGCCATTCTCCCTCTGCAGCCAGTGCCTCGTTAAGGTTCCTCCTCCCGGGGTGGCTCCCAGGA
>VYZX01024883.1:17476-48200 GCA_013401335.1 Brachypteracias leptosomus
AGCCTCAAAAGTCCCTCCCCAGCTTTCTTGTAGCCCCCTTCAGATCCTGGAAGGGCACAAGAAGGTCCCCTGGGAGCCTTCTCTTCTCCAGGCTGAAACTAAAGCAAGGTGGGCACTATCATAGCCTTGGTGGGGAGATGAGAGAGAAGCTGTGGTGTAAGAAAAGCAATCTGGAGATGAGTAGATAGAGTAGGACAATCTGATTTGGTTCTGTGGTAAATCTGTGCCCAGCAGCTTGCTGGGACAGGGAGGACAAGAAATCTTGGGACGTTCCTCAAAATGATTGTAGGGTGTCTTAAATGGCATCTAGGAAAGGCTTTTCTGAGGCTTGTCCCCTTGTGTGGAAGGAACTGCTGATTGCTGACACAGCTGAACAGCCACCTCTGCAACCACCCCAATGACTTTTGCCTTTCTCCTCCTGATATTATTTACCTCTCTTTGGTTTGAAGTCCCCAAAGCCAGGCTGAAGCCCCACGTCCCTCCCACCCCCTCCTCCCTCGTTATTCTTTAACTTTCTAAGGCACTGTCCTCTCTGTTTACCCGGCTGTGGTGCCAAAGGGAGGGTGCCCAGAGCCTGTTTATCTGCTGTCAGTCCCTCCTCAGCATCCCTCACCCCTGGGGTCACCCGAGGGATTGACACCTTCACCCAGGGGCTTGGATTCCACGTTGCCCTCCTTAGAGATGCACCAAGCTGTCAGTAACAAGGCCACAGGTTTATTCAAGGGAGATCTCCAGATCTCAAAAGATAATCTGGGAATAATTGGGACTTAAGGAACTTGTGGGAATCTGATTTTTTTTTTTCTCTCTCTCTTTTTTGGCAATGCCGCCATTCACCAAACAGATGGACATCTTATTTCTCTCTAATTTGATGGGCTTTCTTGACAAAATGGCAGAGGTTGCACTTTGCTACAATAATAACCTGCCACTCAGACTTTGTAAGGGGGTTTGTGTGGGTTTCTTCTTAATTAGACCGTGTCTTGCTATCAGGGAGGAGATGCGTGAGTGTGTGCGGGGCAGGGATGTTCTGAGCAGCTTCTCTGCATGAGGGAGCCTGGAAAAGAGTGGGGGGAAAAAATCAGGGGACTTTCATGTTTGTGTGGTTGGGGTTTCTCAGTCTCATTTGGAAAATAAAGATTGGGGGGTGAGCTCATTGTCTAGGTGGTAATGTATTCATGGATTTGCTCCTTCTGGCCCTGCGACTACACAACAGTGAGGGGCAGCTTTCCATGGGCTGGGGGGTGAGTCTGAAAGCTTTGCAAAGCATTGGGATTACTCCGGGGTTTGCAAAACCCACTTTTCACTTGCAAAAAACTTGCCAATCCTGCCATTTAACCCCTGACCTTCTCTCCTGCTTCACTTTGCCTCCTCTCCCCCACCAAAGTGGATCCTTGGGTCTTCTCTCAAGCATGCTGGTGTAAATCAGTAATAAGCTTTTCTATGTAAAAAGCAATTGGGAGCTTTAAGCACTCAGATGTTCAAGCTCCTTAAGCTCCAAGTAGCAACGACTGGTTAAAGAACCCAACAAAACCCAACCAATATGAAAAAGAGGCATATTTGTTGTTGTTTTGGGGTTTTTTTTTGTTTACATCATTTCTGTGCCTTTAGAGACAGTGTTTTTAGCTTTTCTCTGGCCAGATTAATTAATTCTTTTAATAATCACTAATTAATAGTGATTTAATTCTTGGAAGCTGAGCTTATTGTGCCATCACTTGACTTTAGGGTGTAAGAAGGGTGCCCAGTATCATGAATGGTACCACTGCAAACTGCAGCTTATTTGGTGTAAGGAAATGAAGCAATTTCATGTATAGGGTGGGGTGAGTGTAAAATTAGCTTGACAACTTCATTAGTGTTTCCAGGGATTGGAAGGGACCTTGAGAGATCAAGTCCAATCCCCCCATGTTTCCTTCCCCTCATGTTCACCACTCAAACAGGACATTTGCAGGATGCACAAGTCCCCAAGGAAGGAGGAGCCAACAGAGATGACAAGTAAGACTAATCATACATTCTGTCGCTAACACTGGGGCATCTTCACTGAACTTGATTCACCTTCCTGCATGTCTTGTCAGATGTCATAACCAGGCTTCCCCCAAGAGGTCCTGCTCTGTGCTTCCCTCATCCATTGGCACTGGCCCAGGCTGCCCAGGGAGGGGCTGGAGTCACCATCCCTGGAGGGGTTCAACAGATGAGTAGATGTGGTGCTTGGAGACATGGTCTGGGGGTCAGGGAGATGTTGGACAAAGGTTGGACTTGATGATGCTAGAGGTCTTTTCCAACCTAAATGATTCTACCCACAGCAAGGTTGAAGGGCTTTCTGAAGAAGACCTGAGAAGTGCATGTCCTGTGTGTTTTACACTGCTTTTTGCAGACAACAGGTTGGCCAAAGCTGTCCTCAGGAGATGTCAGCTCCAAGGGAGCTGTTCCAACAGGATCTGTTGAATAGGAGGTGCAGGGCGTGCAGGCATGAGACTTGCACCAAGGGCTCATCTTTTGCCCTATTAATAGACAATTATTCCAATTGAGGATCAAGACAGGCTAATTCCAGCTGCCCCACAACCTCTGCCCTCCCAACAGGAATTTTAACTGGATGACAGTAACCAGCATTGGGATAATGTCCCTTTTCCCTGCTCTGTGCAGCAGACTGGGGAGTTCTGGCCAACATTTGGCCTGATTTCGTGACTGGATGGCCCATGTGTTATCTGCCACATGAGTTCCTTTCCTTAGAGTGTGATAGGGTAAATCTAGTGATAATTAGTGAGTCACTGTCTTTCCAGGACTTCGCTTTATCTTCTGCTGTCTCAAGGGTCCAATTAACTCTCCTTCCCAGAGCTGCTTCTGGCTGGGAGCTTTGTCTGGGATGGTGTCCCTGGGAGGTTTCTTGGAGGATATTTTGGGATGTTTGGGCTGTGTTGTGTCGAATAAAGGGTCTGCCACTTCCCCACCCTATCTAACAACTCTTGGGCTGTTCAGATGCTACATTTCTTGGTGCTGAGGCAACTTGTTTATGGGTCAAAACTAGAGGTGGGGAGATTGAGGTGAGACGTTAGGAAGAAGTTGTTGCCCAGCAGGGTGGGGAGACCCTGGCTCAGGTTGCCCAGAGAGGTGCTGGAAGCCCCATCCCTGGACATTTGGAAGGCCAGGCTGGCTGGGGCTGTGAGCAACTGATGTAGTGGGAGGTGTCCCTGCCCATGGCAGGGGGGTTGGAACGAGATGATCTTGAAGGTCCCTTCCAACCCTGACAGTTCTATGATTGTAAGAACTCAGGAGTACTTTGTGCCTCCTTGTCTGCAGGCTGGTGCTCTAAGGGATTTTAGCAGCCCACTTAGTGCATGGCCATGCTGGTGAGCTTTGAGCATCTACATCACTTGATTCACCCCTCCTGGGTGCTCACTCCCCCTAAAAATGCCCTAAAGAAACAAACCCTCCTCCTCCATTGAAACCATCACTGCCAAAAGAAGTTTTCTCCACTCTTCCCATCAGCTCGGGCTCGAGATGTTTTCTCCCTGGCTCTTTGCAAACCTCCAGGGTAACCGTGTTCAAACAAACCCCAGCACTCCCCCGTGCTGCAGGGGAGCCAAAGTTTAAAGGGAGGTCAGAGCCATGGTACCACCTTCTGCAAACACAGCCCTGGCGTGCCTCTGTGGAGCTGCCAGGAGCCTCTTCCAGCCTTCCCACGAGCAGGCACCAACGTGGAGGACCTGGGCTTGATTTATCCCTCCCCAAAGATGGGGTGGCAGGGAGGGTTTAAAGAAGGCTATCTAATAGAGTGCTGGAAATGATAAATCAGAGGGGCTTTGTCAAGGTTATTACTTTAAACAAAGAAAGGGCTGAATGGAGCCAATTAAACGGCACCTGAATTGATAAACAAACTGGTTATTGTCGGGGGCTATTGGGCAGCTCTGGTGGTGTCCCCCCCTCTTTCTGGGGAGGTCTGGATGAATGTGGAGCAAGGCCTGGGGAGACATTTACATGTGATTGGAGTTTAATGGGCTGCAACAGGCCTCCCAACCCATCGCCATGGAAACCGGCCCTTTTCTCAAGATTTTAAACAGTCTGAAATGTCCTTTTATTGTCCTCTCCGGCGGGGTGGGCGCTTGTATGTATCAATTTGTTGCTGTCTCCCAGCCCAGCATCGCCAGCCCATGAATATATGTTGGGGGGGGGACACAAAGGGCTCAGCTGATGGGGCTCCATGGAGACCTCGTCGCCGCCCCGTGTGCTGGAATGGTGACATATGGTCCAGCCTGACCCTGGGCAGCCCCACAATGGGCAACCAACCCTGCCCTGCTCAACCCAGCCCCTTTAACTTGGGTTATTCATCCCCTGGACAAGTCAACTTGCTCCTTGGTTGGGTTGGGTTGGTTGGGTTTTTTTCTAGTATCTCACTAGAGTCTGGCAAAAGGAAGAATGAGGGGAAGAAAAGAAATCAAGGGGGAAAGAAAAGGCTCTTCATGTCCCAGAGATGTTTGCTTTCCACTTGATTGGAAGCTGAATGAACATGAACATTGGAGCAGCATGAACACTGGGGTCCTGCTTTTCTTGAGGGGCTGGAGAGGGTGGAGAGAAGGGCAACGAAGCTGGTGAGGGGTCTGGAGAACATGTATGAGGAGCAGCTGAGGGAACTGGGATTGTTGAGCTTGGAGAAGAGGAGGTGGAGAAGAGGAGGCTGAGAGGACACCCCATTGCTGTCTACAACTCCCTCAAAGGAGGTTGTGGTGAGGCTGGTGTTGGGCTCTTCTCCCAAGTGACTAATGACAGGATGAGGTGATGGCCTCGAGCTGCACCAAGGGAGGGGCTGGAGTCACCATCCCTGGAGGGGTTCAACAAACGAGTAGATGTGGTGTGGACCTCTTGCCTTCTAGATCCCAGA
This sequence comes from Brachypteracias leptosomus, assembly GCA_013401335.1. Lineage (NCBI taxonomy): Eukaryota > Metazoa > Chordata > Aves > Coraciiformes > Brachypteraciidae > Brachypteracias > Brachypteracias leptosomus. Next base: position 22,344 of record VYZX01024883.1, read on the forward strand.
GCAGGCCTTTCCTGCTGCATCTCAGGCACTTGTAAATCAGTTTATTCTATATATTCTTGGTGTTATCCCCTCCCAGTTTTGCTTTCCCTACCAGAGGGTATGAGCAGAAGGAACTGAGCCAGGTTAACAACTTGCAGCCATGCACATAACCCATGACCAGAGCTTTGCTCATGGGTGATAACCCATAAGCTGCTCTACCCTGTTCCTTGTATGCCCAAGGTGCAGGGAAATGGGTTTGCAGCAAGGTAACTAAATAAATGGTTTTTAAACTAATTGAAATTAAACTGGTGCAATCCCCTTAGTTTTGGGGAGGAAAAAAGAAGTAATCGTTGGTTTCACTGCTCATTAATTCCAGAGTTGAGTTTAGCTTGAGATTTAATGCCTTAGTTTGAAAGCTACCAGCTTCTTCTGGGGAAAACTGGTTCTTATCCTTGGAAGGTCTTACTGAAAAGTCTTTATTCATTTTATCTATTAGCCTGGTTTGATTTGGCTTGATTTTTATTTTTTTTAAAATCTTTTTAAAGGAGTCTGATCCTGCACTTAAGCTTGGATCTGTGGAGGGCAGGCAGCCAGCAATGCCTCCATTTCACATGTAACTAACCCACCATTTGCTTAGGAGTGATTTTCTTACTAAGTTTATTGCCATTCCTCGCATTTGAAAGAAAATTGCTCTTATTTAGCTGGTGGCATCTGAGCAGGAGAACAACACAGAGCAAAAGGGAAGGTTAAAACCTTGCAGGAGGAGGTGAAACTGTCCCATAATGGATTTGTTTTCCCATCCTAGTCCATGAGGCCAGTGAGTTTCATTTTTACCCAGGATCTGGGTAACACACCATGTCAGCAGCCCTCTGCAGGATGATTTAATTGTTGGCTGGAAAGCAAAGGAAGGTTGGGAGGTGAGGCTGAAAGAGGGGAAGTGACGCCAATACAACATCACATCCTGACATTTAGCACTCAGCTGCTTCAAAGTGCAGGAATGAACCCTCCTCTCTCCTTGGCTAATTACCCAAGGAGCTTCCAACATCCCTTCTAATCAAGGATAGTGGGTGCTATAAATGGAGAGGGAGGAAATGGCCAGCATGCAACATGTGGGAATTGTGCTGCTTAGTCTGTCTTTGGCCTCTGGAAGTGCAACAGCACCTGGCTAGACATGCATGTGAGGGATGGATGGGGAGAGATTTTTCTGATGGATAAAGGATGGAAATTTGTACAGTAAGGGATGGATCAGGAGAGATTTTTCTGATGGATAAAGGATGGAAATTTGTACAGTAAGAGATGGATGAGGAGAAATCCCGATGGAGAAGGGATGGAAATTTGTCCAGTAAGGAATGGAAGAGGAGAGATTCTTCTGATGGAGAAGGGATGGAAATTAGTACAGAAAGGGATGGGTGGGGAGAGATTTTTCTGATGGATAAAGGATGGAAACTTGTACAGTAAGGGATGGATCAGGAGAGATTTTTGTGATGGAGAAGGGATGGAAATTTGTACAGAAAGGGATGGGTGGGGAGAGATTTTTCTGATGGATAAAGGATGGAAACTTGTACAGTAAGGGATGGATCAGGAGAGATTTTTGTGATGGAGAAGGGATGGAAATTTGTACAGAAAGGGATGGGTGGGGAGAGATTTTTCTGATGGATAAAGGATGGAAATTTGTACAGTAAGGGATGGATCAGGAGAGATTTTTGTGATGGAGAAGGGATGGAAATTTGTACAGTAAGGGATGGGTGGGGAGAGATTTTTCTGATGGATAAAGGATGGAAATTTGTACAGTAAGGGATGGATCAGGAGAGATTTTTGTGATGGAGAAGGGATGGAAATTTGTACAGAAAGGGATGGGTGGGGAGAGATTTTTCTGATGGATAAAGGATGGAAATTTGTACAGTAAGGGATGGATCAGGAGAGATTTTTGTGATGGAGAAGGGATGGAAATTTGTACAGTAAGGGATGGGTGGGGAGAGATTTTTCTGATGGATAAAGGATGGAAATTTGTTCAGTAAGGGATGGGTGGGGAGAGAATCTTCTGATGGAAATTTGTACAGTAAGAGATGGATGAGGAGAAATCCCGATGGAGAAGGGATGGAAATTTGTCCAGTAAGGAATGGAAGAGGAGAGATTCTTCTGATGGAGAAGGGATGGAAATTTGTACAGAAAGGGATGGATAAGGAAAGATTTTTTTTTTCTCATGGAGAAGGGATGGAGGGGAGAATCTTCTGATGGAGAAGGGATGGAAATTAGTACAGTAAGGGATGGATCAGGAGAGATTTTTCTGATGGAGAAGGAATGGAAATTTGTCCAGTAAGGGGTGGATGAGGAGAGATTCTTCCGATGGACAAGGGATGGAAATTTGTCCAGTAAAGGATGGATGAGGGGGGATTTTTGTGATGGAAAAGGGATGGAAATTTGTCCAGTAAGAAGGATGAGGGGAGATTTTTTTCTCATGGAGAAGGGATGGAGGGGAGAATCTTCTGATGGAGAAGGGATGGAAATTTGTACAGAAAGGGATGGATCAGGAAAGATCTTTGTGATGGAGAAGGAATGGAAATTTGTACCATAAGGGATGGATGAGGAGAGATTTTTCTGATGGAAATTTGTGAGGAAACCACTAAGGAAGAAGTTCCTTATGCCCATAAAGCCTGTGCAGAAAGCTCAGCCTTAGTTTCCCCTTTGCAGCCTGGCTAAGTGCTCAGTAACATGGAGTAATAATCAAAGCAATAGGAATAAACCAAAACCTCCTCCTTTATGGCATCCATTTGGTCCCTAATGGATGAATGTTCTCTGCGTTTCTCGCAGGTTTTAACATTTGTGCCCCTCATAAACTGCATTTTTTCCCCTCTTTCCTGCTCTGGTTTGCTCTCCAAATGGCTGCCCTCAGCCTCCCACACTGGGTCGTGGTCCCTGCAGAAAGTCACTGAACAAGCTGCTGCCTTATGGACTCTGTCTTGACAATGTCAGTGAAGTTCAAACAGGCCTGGGACAGAGCAGGGACTGGAGGACGTGTTCACCCAGGGGTTGACACTGCTGCTGCTGAGGGGTCAAGATTTATTTATTTTAAAGTCTATAAGCAGCACGATACCCCTGGTGGGCCCCAGGCTGCTGGACACATCTCCCCTTGGAGTGGAGAAAGTCATTCTGCAAGGAGATGACAATGTGGCCATGCAGATGCTTGTTCCCTCTGAGGTCTGTGCCAGCTGGGCTCAGTTTAGTGCTTCAAAATGCACATCAGGGTGCTGGAAACTCCTGAGCATCTTCCTCTTGGGTGTGTGGCATCCTAGGGTGGATTAGAAGGATGATGGGTAGTAGGTGGAGAGAGGTTCTCCTCCCCCTCTGCTCTGCCCTGGGGAGGCTACAGCTGGAGTATTGTGTCCAGTTCTGGGCCACTCAGCTCAAGAAGGACACGGAACTGCTGGAGAGAGTCCAGAGCAGAGCCACAGAGATGATGGAGGGAGTGGAACATCTCCCTGCTGAGGAAAGGCTGAGGGAGCTGGGGCTCTTTAGCTTGGAGGAGACTGAGGAGTGAGCTCATTACTGTTGATAAATATGTAAAGGGAGAGTGTGAGGAGGATGGAGCCAGGCTCTGCTCAGGGACATCCAGTGATAGGACAAGGGGCAACGGGTGCAAGCTGGACCAGAGGAGGTTCCACATCAATAGGAGAAGAAACTTCTTCCTGGTGAGGGTGCCAGAGCCTGGCCCAGGCTGCCCAGGGAGGTTGTGGAGTCTCCTTCTCTGGAGATGTTTAAAACCCCCCTGGACGTGTTCCTGTGTGACCTGCTCTGGGTGATCCTGCTCGGGGGGGGGCTGGACTAGATGATCTTTGGAGGTCCCTTCCAACCCCTGACATTCTGTAGTTCTGTGGCAGTCAGAAATGAATCCACATTCAGCCCCATGCTCATGGTGGTCAGTCACTGAGGTAGTTTTCTTTCTTCCCAGAGGGTGAGGATGCAAAGTCCCTTGCCCATAGCACATGCTGCACTCACCATGGTGAGGATGGCACCTTGGTGGGTGCTCTGAGGGTGGACTTGAGGCTTAGCAGGAGTGGTTTGGCCCAGGTAGCCCTATAGAAGCTGTGAAAATAGCTGCAGCAATTGTGGGAGGGGGAATCCCAGAGCAGGGAAGAAGCTGGAAGCATCCAGAAGGGATGCTACTGCACCTGGAAGGCTGTTTCCTCAGACAATATTCAGCCCAAACAAGCTCTGTGCTGAGATATCCACAGTCTCTAAGCATGTCCTTGGGTTTCATTGCTCCTTCCTTTCTGAAGTGCCCTCGAATGCCTGAGCAGCCCCAATCTTCCTGCTGCATTGGGTCAAAAAGCTTTGTTAAAAGTGAATTAGCTGAGCTGTTAAACCCTAATAACTCCAGGATTGCTCCTCACAGCAAACAGCAACTCCAATTAATGACCTGCTGGGGGAGGAGAGGCTGTTTGTGGGGTTTGTTGGGGATTTTCTGGTGAACCTTCATACACTCCTGCTTCTCATAGAACTTTGGGAGGCAGGTCTTGCAGGGGACACTAAAAGCAATGATGTGAGATGCTGATGTGTCTCCTCTTGCACTACTGCCATCAGCAACTCTCCTCTGATGATCAGGACCTTATTGTGGGGCTTACAAGGGGGGAAGCTGTGGTATTCTGAAGCAGATGAGCAGTTATGTGACAATTGCTTTAAGGATTAAAGATTTCTGTACCTTTTATGACTGGCCTGTCCAAAAAGAAAGTCCCAGCAGGACTTGGGGATCAGGCTGGGTCTATCCCACCTGTGCTGTAAGCAGCTCAGCATAATGTGGCAGCTCTCTGGGCAAGGCAGGGCATCTCTTGGCACCATGCTCCTCTCTGCAGTGTAGTATTGAAGCTTCTCTCCCCTTCTGGAGCCTCAGGCAGGAGCCTGGTGGAGCTCAGCCCAGGCCAGCTCGCTGCAGCTGATACCTGGGATCCTCATCTGGGCAAGAAGCCACGTTGCAAACATGTGAGCTGGAGGCAGATGTGCAGACCCCTGCTAGCTAGAATGGGTGTCAGATGGAGCAGAGTGTTTCCAGATCCCAGCTGGGGTGACTGGGTTCATTGCTAAGGCTAACAAAAGTTGGATTCAAGCTTTTACAGCCACCAGTGATGGTAACTGTGCTGGCAAAGAGCTTAAAACACCAGGCAGGAAGAGGCCCCAGCCCCAAAGGATGGATGAACCACCAGAGAAGAAAGGGCTATTCAGGGTTCCTCCAAAGCCAAGTGTGCACCTTCCCTCTCAGCCTTGTTTTAGAGCTTGGTACTTGCAAGAGAGAAGACATTGGTAGGAGGTAGTCAGAGGCTGAGTTCACTGGATGGAGCTCTCTTGTTCCTAGGACATGTAGATGATGATGGGTGAAGGTTTATGTGTGTTCTTGGAGCTCTCCTGCTCCCAGGATTTGTGGATAACAGAGATGGGTGAAGGTTTGTGTGTGTTCTTGGAGCTCACCTGCTCCCAGGATTTGTGAATAACAGAGATGGGTGAAGGTTTGTGTGTGTTCTTGGAGCTCTCCTGCTCCCAGGACATGTAGATGAGAGATGGGTGAAGGTTTGTGTGTTCTTGGAGCTCTCCTGCTCCCAGGATTTGTGAATAACAGAGATGGGTGAAGGTCTGTGTGTTCTTGGGGCTCTCCTGCTCCCAGGACGAGTAGATGATGATGGGTGAAGGTTTGTGTGTTCTTGGAGCTCTCCTGCTCCCAGGATGTGTAGATGAGAGATGGGTGAAGGTTTGTTTGTTCTGGGCCTAAATTGTAGAAATAGAATAAAAAGTGAGGTACCCAGCTCTCAGTTCATGTAGCCTGTGGTGGGTTCAGAGGTGGTTGGCAGACTTTATTTCCCAGGATGGCTTCATTGCTGTCCCAATGAGTACCCCAAGGAGAAGTGTCCAGTGATCTCAGCCAGGATCCAGGTCTCACAAATCAGACAACATGGTTCTCATCGCACATTAGTTCCACATTCAGGGAAACCTGCCCCTCATTTACACCGTGCTGCTCATTTTCACTCCAAGACACTTCTCCCCATAACCCAGTGAAGGGCACAATGTGCAGAAATACCTTTGGATGCAGCTAATGACAATGATGAGCAGCAGGAAAATGCCCTTTTGCTGAGCTTAAGCCCTGAGCTTTATCCCCAGGAGCATCCTTGAAGCCACAGCACAAAACATTATTTATATTACATTTTATATTTATTTATATTTTATATCATAATTTTTATATTCTATTCTATAATATTTATTTATGGTTTATATTTCATTTTATAATATTTATTTATGTTTTATATTTCATTTTATAATATTTATTTGTATTTTGTATTATGATTTTTGTATTTTGTATTATGATTTTTGTATTTTGTATTATGATTTTTGTATTTTGTATTATGATTTTTGTATTTTGTATTATGATTTTTGTATTTTGTATTATGATTTTTGTATTTTGTATTATGATTTTTGTATTTTGTATTATGATTTTTGACAAATATTTGGCGAACCTGTTGCTAGCACACTCCTTTAGTTTGGATGGATGAGAACAGACCTTGGGGAATGAAATAGGGTGCTGCACAGTGAGGTTTAAAGCAACCAGCAAGCCACAAATGCTCTTTTTTTTCCTGCTGGGGTTATTTTGCCCCCCCTAGGAAAGGATGCTGGAGGTCCCAGCTCTTATTTGTCATGAGATGGGGGATGAAACAGGAAAATGGGGAAGCCAGGCAGCTCATGTTGCTTTTAGGAAGAGCTGAGCTGCCCTGGGAATCCAAAGCTAAGCCCGAAATCCCCAGCATTTCCCAGCTCCCCATTGCATGGCTGCTCCCATTGAGAGAAGAATCCCTTCCCTTTTAAAGAGGGGGCTTCAAGTGTGTCTAATTCAGTCTCCAAGGTGGGCAGAGGAAATTGGGGCTGAAGCCAGACAAGCTGTTGTCTGTGAAACTCATTTGCAGCCCTCCATAGAGCCTGCAGGCTTTGTCCCAACCCCTGATTTCGGGGATTAAATACCCATTGAGCCTATGGAAAATAGTTTAATATTTGGTTTTGGGTTCTAAGAGCAGGACAAATGATTTCTTTCCTCACGAAAATCAGCTCGGTGCTATTAACAATAATGGGGTTTGTCTCTGGGTCTGGGCTCTTTGTGAGCTGGTTTAATTTAGGAATATCTACAGTGTAAGCACTTGAAATAATTCTTCCTCACACTTTCTCATTGCATACTATCTCCTTATCCATGTAAAAGCTTTATAATCCAAATATATATATTATTTTAATGTATCCTGCAGGATAATTCCTATAGCAAGTGCTCTGTTAAAAAAAAAATTGGAGCTGAGACACCACTATGTGTGTGTGCTACAGGAAAAACCAAATCCCTCCTTGTTTACAAACTTCTGAGCAAACAGGAGCCGTGACCCAAATTTCCCCTTTTTCCTAGAGAAATCCTGGTGGGTTTAATGTATTTTAAACACAGTGTAAATGTCAGCTGGCTTTCTGTGGGGTTTGAGTGTTCCAAGAGGCTTTCCCAGCCTGGTGTCCCACTTCTGAATTTTTTTTTGGAGGGATAAAATAAACCCTTTTATACACCTGAGCTGAATATCATGATGCCAAATACATGGAGCCCAAGAGAAGTTGGCAGGAGAGCTCTGCCCCTCCCCACCAGAATGTCCCAAGATGTTACAGTAGTATATAGGAATAAGGGAGAAGGAATTGCTGCTTAAAGGGTGGGATATCTGTCTTTGAAAAGAAAATCTCCCTGCAGAATGCCTGTGAATTAATCTCAGAGTTCTGCCACTTTTTCTCCCTGGAAATACAATAAAAATTACATCCAAGGCAGGGAGAAGGGCTGTGTCCTCCCATATAATCCATATTGTGATCTCCATCACTCCCATTGTGTCACCCTCCCTTTATCTTGCCCTCTGGTCACTCCTTGGGGTGCAGGGAGGAATTAATGGGGGGTTTGGGGGGGCAGCTCTTGGCTTTGGGGTCTCTGGTGTTATGGAGCTGGAGGTGTCACTGTGGCAGAAAAAAGCCAGCACCAGTTTTTAGGGCAGGTATTTCAGGGCTGCTGTCACTGCTCCTATACAAGGAGCTCCAGCACCCTAAAAGCTGCTTCCCCAGAAGTTTTCCAGGGGGTAGAGTGTATTTAGACCCCAAGAGGGATAAGAGAAGCCAATGCCATTGAACTTAGTGCTGTTGGGGTCAGCTCCAAGCTCCCCAAGTCAGGCCATTGGGTTTGTGCAGCCCCAAGCACGAATGCAATAAAAGCTCTCAACTGGAAAATACAGAAGTGCTCTAATGGGTCTGTTTTGAGGCTTAGCCTGGGCTTATAAACAATATATAGGTTTGAAAAATCTTTAAGTTAGCTTGTTGCTCTCTTCTGCTGCCATTTCAAATAAAACAGGGGAGATGGAGCCAGTTTGGAGTTAATATCTCCAGCACTCTACAAGTCCCATCCTCCCTCCCTCTGTTTTCCCCACCCTATCAGATTGAAGCACAGTGTGTAAACCTGGAGCATGCAGGTGTCTGACCCTGACCCTACACCCTGAGCAGGGGCTCAGCCCCAAGGCTGCTCCTTGCTTGGACACGACCAAGGAGCTGCTCCTTGGAGACCTCCCTGAGCTGGGAGAAAGCAGCCTGGAAATGGAGGAGCCCCCTCCAAAGTCAGGGAGCTCCCTAGCAGGCATGGAGAGGGGAGCCACACATGTGGGGAGGTGGAAGGAGCTGCTTTTAATGAGGGTTTTATTTCAGTAATTGTTGAGCAAATCCCTCAGCCACACCTGAGCAGGGACTGGATGGGCGAGATGAGCAGGTCCCTTCTGCTGGAGCTCTGGCACTGACGAGTCAGGACAGGGATCAGGGCTTGGGCATCTCACCTCTGGGACCAGTTGAAGGAGGCTGCTCAGACTGGGACACCACTAAGTTTCCCCCTATATTTCTGCACAGTGTCATTGTGTCTTCTGGATACACTCTGCATCAGCCATGGCTGCATTTTACTGGTGGTCCCTCTACATGCTTCTTAAAACTCTCTGGGTTATTCCTCTGCAATCTTTAGTGGACTGGGTGAATGGGATGGGCATTGACTGGTGTAAACCAGCAAAGCTTCAGTGAGGTGTGTGATGGTTGACACCAAGTCTGACCTTTGTGGTGAGTTGCTTTGTCTAGGGACAGCTGAGGAGCACTGGAGACACTTTGGTGCAGCTCATAAGCAGAAAATCCCTTTCTCAGCCTTGCTCTTCATCATCGTGGTTCCTTTCCATAGCTCCTCATCATCTAAATTATTCCTTTCTCCCTGGGAAACTGAGGTTTAGCTCCAGGACAGCAACAAATCCCTCAGCAGATCAGATTCCCTCTCTGCATCTCTGAGGTCTGTGCATCCAAGCTGCTGTGGGGATAACTTGGGGATGTAGTGCTCTTCTGGCATGACTTTGCTCCTTAGATGTGAGCAAAGCTCCCTAGAAAATCTCCCCTCATGCATATATTCAGGTCTCCTCTGCTTCCTCATGAATCATTAAGTCCATTCTAGCAGGAGCCAGGATCACAGCCTGGTCTGAAGAAGCTTCATGATGCTGTGGAGTGATCTCCCAGGGATGGAGAGCAGGGTGGTTGGGGAGATGGCAGCTCAATGCCTTGCTCAGCTCTGTGGGTGCTGGGCTGTCACTGCACTCCCTTGCAAGTTTGGCACCAGTGAGGTCCACTGGATGTGTCCTCTTTGATATAAAGGGAATGACTGTTCTAAAGCAACATCTCTCACTGATAGAGAGGAAAAAACCCTCCATTCAGTCCTGTCACCCTTCCAACGAGCCCTGTAGCTGCTCTGGATGTTCTGTCTCAATGGTTAACACGGAGCAGGGAGGAAAATAAACAAGCAAACAGTGACAAGGAAAAAAGAAAGCCCTGGAAGGAAAAAAAAGCAATGTGTCTAGAAGACAACTCAAGGGCGGGCAGTGATGGGCAGGAGGAATCCTGCCACTTCCACTCATATCAGGGGAGAGGAAAGCCAGGCAGACACTGTGTTATCATCCTTAAAGGGCTCAGGTTAGGGAGAATGATGACAACTGTGTTCATAATGCATGTGAACGTGGGCAAAGAGCTGATGAGGGCTCTGGCTTCTCCTGGCAAGTGCATCATGTGCTGGGTTTGGTGGCAGAGGAGGTGAGGAAAGGGGTGGATGCTGCAGGAGCTGCCTTGTTGACCCCTGCAAAATGCAGTCCTGGGGTGGAGGGACTGTGGTACCCACCTGAAGGATGAGTGGGAAGCTCCTTTGTCAGATCCAGAGTGGTCTGGGCACCTTTTTGGTGCCTGGGGCTGGCAGACACCCACTGGGCACTGCAGTCATGGCTTGGAAGGATGGGGTGTCACTGTGCTGGAACAGGTTCTAGGTGAGGTTCCCAGTGAGGGTGATGATGATCCCTGTAATTCCAAGAGTGAGCTGAGGAGAGCCACTCATTGCTGTGCAAATTAAGGGCCAGCTCCTTTTATTTCAGGAGAGTCAAACTGAATAAAATCCCTTGTGATTCACTCCTGGGATGGTGAAAGTGAGCTGGGAAAAGCGTGAGCAACCTCTTAATCCCCTTCCTATAGCTCCCAGGCAGTCAGGGCTAATAAGTGTTCCTACAAAGAGCCTCCAGGCTGGGGTGGGGAGCAGAGGTGTTGGGCTCTGTCACAGCCTGGCAGTGCTGGGAAGTGATGGGGACAAGCATGGCTGGAGGAGAAACCCCTGAGCTGGGAAAGGTGCAGGAGATGCTGGGGTGGCAGCACCTGGTGGAGGTGTTCACAAAGCAAGGAGAAGTGGTGCTTCAAGACATGGTGAGGGAGATGTTGGATGAAGGTTGGACTTGCTGATCCTAAAGGTCTTTTCCAACCGTAATAATTCTATTTTATGGAACGATAACTCCATCCACACTGCTCCTTAGGCACAGTGCACCAGCAGCACTTGGTCCTGTGTGGATGCAGAAGGAGCCCATCTCTGAAGGCTCCTGAACCAAGAGAAGTGGTTTGTAGGAGGTCACTTGGCAGGGCAGGAGGAGGGAGTCAGAGGAGCATGGAGAAAGGCAACAGAAGAAAAAACCTTCTGGAGGAGCAGAGAGAGGGAAGAGATTCACAAGACTGAAGCTGAAGCATCCAGGCAGTGACTGCTGTGCTAGCCCCAGATCTGTCTTGGGGGGAAAAGCCTCTGCTATCACATGCAAACAATTTAGCTAGAGAAACATGGTTTTATTGCCTGCCGAGTGCTTTTCCAAATGGGACCTGGAGCTTTCACACACTTCTCTGCCTCTTCTGCATTCTCTTATCCCTCCGAGGCAGGAGGATTTTTATCTTCATCCAGCATTAAAAAAAAAAAACCCTTAAAAAACCCATAAACCCAGCTGCCTTAAAAAATAAAGCCCCTTTCCTAGGCTATGCTAATAATTTACTATTATTCCAGGTTTTATTACAAGCTCTTTCAAGGGCTGCCCAGAGCCCCATCCGTAAATAGCACATAACTCAGGCCATGAGGATTTCCTCCCCGGTGGGACTTTTTAATGTCTAAACCAGAGGTGTCAAACAAGCAGCTCAAAGCCCCGTTGTGGCCCTGGAGAGTTCTACATCTGGACTATATCTCAGTGCTTAGCACATTAGCTTTTGCCCCAAGCAGCTCCGGATTTCCCTCGTCAGTTTGCACTGAACCCGAGTTAGGGTTGATTTAAGAGGCGAAGCATTCAAAGGAGGAGAGAAGGGACCTGCTTAAGCACTCAAAGTGCTGCCCTGGAGGGGTTTGGAGCAGGGTGCAGGCACAGCTCTCCCCTGCAGCCATGCACATTGCACCCAGACCTGCTCAGAGGAGGGAGAGGAGCAGGGCTGTGTGTGCCAGGCACTGGTCCCACGCACCAGCCCTGCTCCCTGCTTATCGCTGCATCTCCCCACAACCTGCAGGCTCGTGGCTCTGGGATGCTCCAGGGAGGTGGCTGCCCTCAAATCCTCATTTATCTCTGCTGGAGGTGGCCCTGGAGCTGCCCAGCAGGCTGGTATGGGCAGCACAGAGCAGGGAGCCAAGGAGAGGCTGGAACCCACGTGTCTTGGCACTGGAAGGGGAGAACTGATGGCTTTGTGTCCTTTTTCTTCAGAGGAGGAGTGTGGCCTCAGAGGGGCAATCTGGAGGCTCAGACTCTCTGCCTGCCTCTTCCATGACCTTCGTGGGTGGCACCGAGTTGTTTCCTTTTCTGCTTTCTCTCTTGCTCAGCCTCTGCCTGTTCTGACAGCTGGGACTGTCCCCTTCATCTGCTCAGAGTGTCCAGCACAGGGAGGCTCTGAGCCCAGCTGGGCCATTAGGCTACAGCAGCATAAACAAGTAAAACATTGAAGTGCTACTTGCACAGAGAGATGACGGAGGCTGTGCCACATCGCCCCTCCTGCTGCTGCAGAAATGCCTGTCACCAACCAGAAAACCTATTTTAACAGACTGGGACTGGTTCCTTTCTGTGGCTTGGTTAGAGCACTCTGAGCTTGCTGATCCCAGTCCCAAACTGGGTAATTAGTCTGGAGCATCCATGGAAAAGGTGCTGCATGTAGATGTGGGTCTCAGGACCCAGCCCAACTTGGATGCTCAGCACTGGGCTTTGTCCCAGGCTGAGTCCTTTGCAATGCAAATATTGGGCTCGGGGGAGAGAAAAGAGACTCTATTTCTGTGTGGTTTTTTCCTGCTTTAACTCTTCTTGATGTGTTAAATCCCAAGCCCACCTGTGGCCTGAACCTGCCAGAAGTGCTGTATTTATGAGACCATGATGGTGGGACTGTATGGTGTCGGTTTGGAGGGTGGGCATGTGGTTGTAGCAGAAAGCAAGCCCTTGTAGGACGAGGCTCAGGTGCTCAGCACCAGTCAGGATCTGGCTCAGCACTCCTGGTTTCTCTGCAGCCCAGCCCCAATAGCTGGTGGGATGTGGATGGGTTTACCCACCACCGAGGGGCTGTCCCACACACCCCGAGGAGCCCCAGTGCTTTTTTCTCTCTTCCATTTGAGCCTTACAGAATTAGAATCATAGAACTATCAGGGTTAGAAGGGACCTTCAAGATCATCTCGGTCCAACCCCAGAGATGCAGGTGTGCTGGGGAAGCCAACCTGGACAACCCCTCCCGTGCTCCTTCCACAGCACCTGCCACGTTCCTGAAGCGCTTCTACCCCAGATGCCTCCATGTGAGGTCTGGGTGGATCCTGCTCAACCACCCATCAGAAAGGGCACGTGGCTGGTGGTGCCAGCTCTGCAGCCTCCCCAACCACCCTCTGCTGCCATTCCCCTCGGGACACCCACTCCCTTCCCCCCTTCTGCTCCTCGCCCGCCCGCCTGCCTGCAGCAGGTTGATGGGCGAAACCTGCTGCTCCTGTGTGAGTGTTGTAATGACATGAACAATCTGCCACCGGCAAGTTTCCAGCGTGAGGCTGCTCGGAGCGTGCAATCCTGGCAGGCTGACACTTTCCCATGCCTTCTGCCCTGTGTCAGCGGGGAGCTGGGCCACTCCCAGCCCGACAGCTCCGACAGGATACCTCCACAATGACTGAAATAATAGACCCAGCGCTGGGAAAATGAGGCCGGGAGAACCCAAGGGTGAATTACAAGATGAATAACTTCCCTGCAGCCACGTCCCAGAGCATGCCTTGGCCTGCTGTTGATTCACCAGCTGACTTCCCCTCCTTTTGCCTCGCTCCACCGCCCTCTGCTCCCCTCCCAGGAGACAGACCTGTCTGGATTCCGTCACTCGCCTAAAATAACTGAGGGCTCAGGGAGGAGAGGAGAGGCAGCAGAGAGGACAGGCAGGGAGCGAGCCCTGCAAAGCCTCAGCCCAGTGTGCCTGGAGAGTTGCATTCTCTGAGTGGGGCTTTTACAAGTGGCAACCAAGTGAGAATGAGGAATTGGGGTGTTGCCAGCCAAAAAAAATTGCAGAAGTTGCTTTAGCTGGCTGTGCGTGTCCATCCTTCCTGATCTTACCCTCCCTGCTCTGGCTTTTCACCTAAAACTTTGGAGTTCCTGAGCTGTTTGCTCAGACAGAAAGAAGCAATGGCATCTATTGCTCTAGAGAATGAGGTGCTTTCAAATTAGGACCTCCAGAGAGTGAGATCAAACCTACTGGCTGAGGGATGGGTGTGAAGAAACAGGGCAAAGAGGGTGGCTCTACACCATGGGCAAACATAAGTGTGGCAGCAGACATCAGAAGGGTCCCCTGCCCTCTGTGGTGGAGGGAGATGCTCTGGGTTTCGAGGAAGCAGCCAGTGCTGGGGCTAAGCAGGGAGATGAGGAGACAGCTCATTATCTGGTGAGTGACGTGCTGCAGCAGTGTGCAGTGTCAGCACAGGGCTCTCAGGATGACACTGGGCTGGTACTGCTCTGCCCACCACCCACAGCACTTGGATTTGCCACCAGGATGCTGTTAGGAGCTATAATCAAACAGCCCCAGCAGAGAGCAATGAGCTTAATGCTCCCCAACAGGTAATCAAAGGGAATGCCAGGGCAGGGTGATGCCAGGGTGCAATGCCCAGGGTGCTTTAAAACTTGCTTGCTTTTTACCCTGGGTTTTAAGATGCACCGGGGCTGTGTCCAGCAGGAGATGAGTCCTGTTTCTCTTCACATCCCATATTCTGCAATTCAGATACATGTCAATCAAGGCTGTTGTTAGCCATAGCTGTCACGTCAGGTCCACGTCTAGCGCCAGAAGTGATTGACAGCAAAGTTTGTTATCAGTGAATGTGTCATCCCATCCAGCACCCAGTGCTGGAGTGCTGCCTGACAGGTCATCAGTGGGAGACTTCCATCATCCATATATTATGAGATGGTTCGAGCAAATCATTTTTCAGCTAGTCCCAGGCACACGTGTGTGCTTCTGCATCCCTGTTAAGCTGAGAGATAGGATTTGACAGTGGAAGGGGGTGGAGGCCCATGGACCTTGGTCAGACAAATCCTGGAGGGTCAGCAAATAAAGACAGGGCATATCCATTTCTGTCCTGACTCCTCTGAAGGAATTTGAGGCAGCAGGCTCAGAGAGAAACAGAGTATGGGGAGAAAATCAGTGCAGAGGAGAGACCTCTGAGGGCCTTCTATTAGAAACCCCCAAGATATGGTGGCTTAGGAATTTTTTACACAGACTGAGGGCTTGAAAAGAGCCCTCTCATTGCCTTATTTTCCATAAGAACCAGCCCAAATCCTCTTTTGCAAAGAGCTGTGTGGAAAAAGGGAAGGATAAGCAGAGAGTGCCCCGTGCTTGTCAGCCAGCAGAGAGTCAGGAGGAGTTCTGAAAGAAAGTTTGGGTTACCACTTAATTGATTGCAAGTAGGAGCTCAGGAGCCATAGAAATCAGTGGAATGGAAAGACTCCAGTTAATCTTGATAAACTTTGAATCAGGCTTTTGGTGCAATGTGATCCCAGAGAGGTGCTTGTTGCAGGAGCTGATAACCAGGACAATGCAGGGGGAAAAGCTGGGAATGAACCAGGCACGAGTCAGTGTTCACAGTTAGTTTCAAGTGATATGAAAATACAGTGACTTGCTACATAAATTTAGGGGCTTGAGCTTTTTATTTTTTATAAATATTATGTCATGTGAATGCTTCAACTCTGAGATGTGTTATTGTGACAGATTTTTAGACTGTTTCCAAAACATTATTTCTCGTAACTTTTGTCTTCCTGAGGACCTTTGAAAGTCTCTCTGTTCAGATTTGGGGTTAAAATGACATCTGAAGTGTGGTAGAAAAGCTGCATATCCTCTGGGGTAGAAGTTGTGTCCTCCAAGGGGGTATAACCACGAGCAAATTCATGGCCTGGAGTCAGTTTGGCTCAGGAAAAGTTTGATCTTGGGTCCTCTGTGAATTTTTTAATCTGTTTTATAGCACTAGAAATTCTGGGCTGGATTTTGGTTCTTGCTAAAGCCAGTGGAGGTTTTGCACTAATATGTTGTACAGTACCTGGGAGGTATCTCTGTCTGCATCCTTGCTTGAATATTAAAATAATACCTATATCTGGGCTTTTTTGTGACTTTAGGAATGGGATTGGTCTAGGGAGACACCTTTGGAAGCCAAGCTTAATTATGGAAGCCAAGATTAATTTATGAATATAGAGGTCAACTTATAGCACTGTGTATCAAAGAGATATTAAAAGCAAATCATAAACCCAGCTCCCTTCACCCCCCACAACCCTCATGTTTTGCTTCCCTGGTGAAGAGACCCCAAGGTTTGTTTGGACTGTAATTAGTGAGGTTTATAGTCCCGACTCAATCCTAACAAATTCATTTGGCTCTGGAGAAGTTTAAACCCAGTAAAGGCAGCATTAAATCCACAACTGCCTTTTATAATTCCCCGCTTAAAAATAACATTTGCAAACGCTTTGATCTGCTCTGGTTTGATTGCTACCAAATTTGGAGCCATGGATTTCCAGGGAGATGGAGGGGAGGAAAAAGATACTTGACACTTTTCCAATCACTTTAGTTAAACACCACTGAACACTGAATAAGGGGGAGGTTTTTGTAGAATCCCATGTTCATTAGAGTATCTATTAGATACCTAAACACAGATGGATGGGTAGCAGGCTGGGTAAAGAGGTGAATAGACAGATAGAGAGGCAGGCTAGGAAAGAAGAGCAAATGGACCAGTCTAAAGTTCACCTCATTTTATGCACTTTCTTCTTCTCGAGGGCTCTGGGTCCCTACAGCGGGATGTGTAGAGGGAGAGTCACCTAGTCTGTGCTGCCCTGGGCATTAGTGGTGGTCTTACACCTTTCCTAACCCTATTTCCCCCCTCACTGAGCAGCCATTCATTCAGAAAGCCATTGATGTGGCAGTTTTCTTGCTGGTCAGGTTGCCCATAAGGTACAAATCCTTGCCAGACCTGCTGCCAGCAGCAGGCAGAGCCTGGTTGTCTCCCCCGGTGCTGAGGAACACGGTGTCCTGGGCACATATTCCATGTTCAAAACCCTCTGCCCGTGCCCCAGTCTGCAGGAACCTGTGTCTTTTAAATTGCTGTAGGAGCACAACAAGGCAGGAGCTCACTAATCCACAGTCAGAGATCCCTTGACACCTTCCTAGAGATGTTTGCATCTTCTTGAAGCAAAGCAGACACCTTTGGCAAAGCCCATGTGGTGTCTGGGTGGGGGGCACCCAATTCTTGCATCAATTTCAGCCACCACACTGCAGGTCTTAAGCATTCTCTGCAAATTAAAATAGCATTGCAAAGAGGCTACACAGAAATGGGTAGTGACCTTTCTTTGCAGAAGGTGAGGGATCCACCCATTCTTCAGCAGCTGCTGCTGCTTCATGCAGGACTCCTCAAAGCACCAGAGACCTGATGATGACAGGACTTTGTCCCTCCTGAAAATAAAAGGCCAGTCTGTCCTGCACCTATTAGCTGGGTACATTTTGCTTGCCAGCTTTTCCACGTGCTAACCACCATGGTAAGGATGCTGTGGACATTGTGGTAGGGATACTGAAGACCTTGGTGCCTTAGGAGGAGGTAAATTAATTGCCCAAGGGTGTAGGGAGCAGAAACTAGATGGCTTGAGCCCCTGTGCCTTCTGCAAAGAGGAAGATTCTCTTGCTGTTAGTTTTCCACACCACCTTTCCAGCTCTGTGCTGCAGGGAGGGGTGCCTCAGACCTTGGCCCACCCAACAGGCTGAACTCTTGCCCTGCTCTGCTTCCGAGCAGGAGGACTCTGCACTTGAGAGCTTTGCTCTTAATGACAAATCAGCCGATGTGGGAAATCAATTCTCCAGCAGCAGGGCATAACAGTCTCTCCAACTGCTCCTCTGAGACTTCACAGCAAAAGCTGCTGAAACCTTAGAGCTCCGAGAGAATCCCACAATTATTCTTGTGGCCTTCAAAGCCACAATCTGTAATTCAGTAAGACTGGATCTTTGCTGCCTCCGCATGAACCATTAGACACAAAAAAAAAGTGAGCTGCCAGTTTCCCTGCTGGAAGCAGAGTTATCCAGCCCAAGGCAGACACTGATCTCTAGCTTTTCATAAAACCTTGCATCTCACCTAGGATGGGACTAATGTCGTCAATATCTGACCTTAGACCAGGCACACTCTAAACAGCAATTCACAGCTAGGAAATGGGATTTGTTCCCCCAGTGCTATTGGAGGGATCCAGCTCCCTTTGAGGATGTTTGCAGTGAAATAGCCAGAAGGACCTCAATGGTGCGTGGGGTTTGGGGAACAAATCTACAGGAATGTGTCTAATCCACGAGCAGCTCTAGCCCAGGAGCTTGGATGTGACCAGTAAAGCCACAACTTCAACCAGCCAGGATCCTGGACTTGCTGCACCTCTGCTAGTCAGAGAAAACCTGACCCATGGATACTCTCACACCCACCTCTGGAGAGCAGTGTGGGTGTTTCAGCCATGCCCACTACTGCAGGGATGTGGGGCAGGTTTCACTGGTGGCACTGGTGTCCAAGAGGACACGTAGGTAGCCTGGACCTGGGGGTCACTGTTTGCTTGCCACCAAATTTGGAGACATGGGTTTCTAGTGAGATGGAGGGGAGGAAAAAGACACTTGACACTTTTCCAATCCTGGTTTGTGTCCACAGCACAGTGCACTAAGGAGCATTTTGATTTCCCCTCTGGACTGAGCCACTTGAAGTCCTACCCTTTGAAAGCCACATAGAAATAATTGTTTCGATAATTTCTTTCTCCATATTCGTGTGTTTTCTGGGCGGCCTATTTTCAATTAAGCACCCTCCTGGCTTGCACCCCCTATAGCCATGGGATGGAGTCACACTCCTCTGAGGGCAGACCTCCCTTTCCAGCAAAGTTCTGCTACCTTGCCTTACACTAACTCATGTTGTCAGCTGCTTTAACAGCAGTAAGTGAACGGTGATGGGAAGGAAGAAAAAGCTCCTCAAGGATGTGGCTGTGTCTCTTGTTAGTGGGCTGACCTTGTGCTTCCCAGGATCACAGTCGGCTTCAGTTCTCCTCTAGCCAGGGGCCAGGGCACTTCAAGACTTGTAAACGTGCTGGGACTGAAGGATAGTCCAGTCTGGCAGGAGGGGAAGGACAGTGAGGTCTGCACAGGTCACACTGGTAGGTGAAACCATCATCAGCCACCATCATTTCTAGCAGCTTGCTCTTTCCAGTCGAGTTGAGTTGCTCCGAGGCAGCTGAATTTACCCTCCTCGCAGCCAGGTCACTGCACTGTGGTGCCCACTAAAAATAACCAGGCAATAGATGTGTCTGAGTCTGTTTGAATCTTAAATAGCAATTTGTGGCATCTCGTAGCTCTTGTGTCCAGTCCTGTGCTGTTGCCTTCCCAAAGCTGTGAGTGAGCTGCTGTTGGTCAGCAGGGATGGGAAGATAATTGGACTTAGAGTGGGAAAAACCATCCACAAAGCAAAATATGGTAAAGAATTACTTGCTGTGATGTAATTATGGCCGTTCTCTACATCCTCTGTTAGTTCTTTGGGTGTCAGTGTCTTGTGGGCAGGGTCCCATGCCTTGAATGGAGGTTTGAGTTGGTGCTAAAGTACCACAAGCAGGTGACAGCAGCAGTGACATGCTGCTGCCTTTGCTATTAGCATCTGGATTTGTTCCACCATCTCATTTCTTCTCTTACCTTATTTATTTAATTATAAATTTATTTTACTTATTTACTTTTATCTCATTTTATCTCTGGGATGCAGAGGGACTGGAGAATAGGACTGGAGGCTCTACCAAACCCTGGCAGCTCAGCCTCCTCCCATCACAAGTGGCATCAGGGCAGGGAGAGGGTTATAGAGGACATGGAAAGGGAAGAGCAAGGATGCAAAATGTCCATATTCTGACTAGATGAGGGTGGGTCACTGTGGCTGACACTGCTGCTCTTGTGAAAAATACCCTGAGACATCCAGTGGGTCAGGACCTTCATAAAGAGAAGGTGGAACTTTGGTCTAACTTTGGCCCTTCTCCTGTACAAGGGACTGGGTTCCAAACTCAGTTACATCAGTGCAAGGTCAGAATTGACCCACCCTCTCCAAACTGATGCTTCTTTGTCTGCCCAGAGAAAATCTGTGCTCTGGCAATTGCCCCTTTGTGAGCAGAGTGCTTCATGCTTGTTTTATCTTCTCCAGATTTGGGGGGGGGGAAGAGCAAAACCTCTAGACATGTAAACAGCCTTAATGAGAGAACCAAGCTCTGCCTGCTTTCAGAAAGGGAGTTAAATATAGCTCCTAAATGCTGCTAATTGATTTTAGATGTCTGGGGAGAGCTTGTGCCTTCACACCATCCCACCCACGCTGCTCAGCAGCTCCTCACCTGCCCCTGTCTCTCCCTAAGCCATGAGGAATCGGTGGCAGAGCCTCTGCACTCTATTTCTCAGCTGGTTTAGCACCCAAATGCTGTCAAAAAACCCCCACGGGTTGCTCAGACACCCTGACTTAGCCCTTTGTTAAACCTCCGTGGGTTCTCACGCTGCCTTTCCATCTGCTGCAAGAGTCTATTTTTATGTTTTGGCCTTGAAATCTTTCTCCTCTTTGAAAACAAGTCTGTTTACAAATATTTGCCTCGGAAGGGTTTATGCTGCTCAAACAGGCAGGCAGGAAAAGTGCTCATCTCTGCGTGGCCAACAGAGATCCAGATGTGCCTGGGCTTGGAAGGAGCCAGAAAGGGCTGGTCTGAGAAAGGAGGGATGCAGAGGCAGATGTGGGTTGTTTGTTATCTGATGCAGTAAGGAATAAACTGTGGATGTAGGGTTGATTTTCTTTTTTCGTTGGTATAAACATTATTAACTGTAGATTATATAACTGTAAAATACATTAACTGTAGAATATTAACTGTAGAATATATTAAATTAACACAGGATGAAGGGTAATCATACTCTTCCGACAGTATATTCCTACAAACCCTTCTGTTCACGAGGGTTTGTAGTGACAGGATGAAGGGTAATGGTTTTAAGCTAGAAAAGGATAGATTTAGGTTGGACATTAGGAAAAAGTTTTTTAATATAAGGGTGGTTGATCACTGGAACACGTTGCCCAGGGAGGAGGTGGAGGCCCCATCCCTGGAGACATTCAAGGTCAGGCTTGATGGGGCTCTGAGCAACTTGATCTAGTTGGAGATGTCTCTGCTTATTGTAGGGGGGTTGGACTATAGATGACTTTTAGATGTCCCTTCCAACCTAATATATTCTATGATTCCCCATAGACTTTTCTATGTTATCTCCAGAGTGAGATGGGTTACTTTAAAGGATGTGAAGGAGCCTTCTCCAACAGAAACACTTGTGGAGAAACCTGGATTCTTGCCATCTCCCACCCATTTTGTGGGTAGTCCCACCTCCCAACAAGGTGTCTCCAACTGATGGAGGAGCCCAGAGGGCTTGGACCTGCCAAGAACTAAAGCTGAAACCAAACTATCAAAGCTTTCAAAACTTAGCCTGAGCACTGGGGGCTTATCAAGGGCTGACACTTTTTCTGCTGCTCTTCAGTTTAGGTGCCTTCAAGTGGTTGGTTTTTAAAGAGTCAAACCCAGCAGCTCTCAAAGATCAGACTCCCTTAAAACCCTGCAAGTTTTTTCAGAGCCTACCTGGGTCTGATAAAGATCCACATCTCAGAGGTGTCTGTGGTGCACGCCACACTTTGTGGCTGCTTTCTTCAACTTTAGTGAATGGGGAAGGGTTGGGAGGTTTGCAGGGGATCCCTCCCCCAGCCAGAACTATCAGATCAAGGGGTGCCCTTGGCTTGTGCAGCTCTAAAGATGCCATTCACACCCAGTGCATTTTTAATCCTGCTGCTGGAATCATAAACATCTTGGTGTGCAGTGAGGTGATGCTAGCCCCGCATCGTCTGCTAGAATAAAGAAACAGCAGCAATTATGCTATTTTCAGGCAGTGCATCCAGATTTACATCCTTCTGCTGACAGGGGCTGGAGGAGGAGCGGAAGAGGTGCCCAGGAGTGTACGTGCTAATTGGATATAGGAACTTGTGGCCCATCAGTTACACAATGGACAAGCTCTCAGCGCTCTTAATGCGTGTGGGATCTGCCCTGGCTGGTGCAGAAGAGCTGCTCGGTAGCCATACAGGAGTGATTTATCTCCGGGTAATATGACGGGCTCTTGAATTGCAATGAAAAACCCCTTTCTCGAACAATAGTTTGGGGTAACCTTATAATAACCTCCTCCACCTTCCCCAGAGAAATGCTGCAGTCAGATAAAGGAATTTGTTATCCACACAGAAACATCTGCCCCCTTCCTCCGAAAGGACTGGCTTAGAGTGACAGTTACCCTTTGCTGCACCATTCTGACTGCTTGTCTGAAACAGCAGCAGTAGCAAGCTTGGGCAGAGTTGGGGATTTTGTTATTATTTTTATTTAATTTATATTATTTTTTATTTTTTTATTTATCTTTATAATCATCATTTTTATTATTATCATTATTTTTATTTATTATCTTTATTTTATTTTTATTTATTATTGTTATTTTATTTTTATTTATTATTTTTATTTAACTTTTATTATTTTATATTTTTATTTTATTTATTATTTCCATTTTAGTTTTATTTTAATAATTTTATTTTTATTTGTTATTTATTTTTGTTTTGCATTTTAAATTTTTATTACTTATTTATTATTATTAATTTTAATTTTATTTTTATAATTTAATTTTTCTTGTTGTTAATTTATTTATTAATTAATTTTTATTTTCTAACATTTTTAATTGTTATTTTTAAAAACATTTTTTCTCCTACTGGCTTTGGTTGGGGCATCACCTGAGCTGGATTTGCAGTGTTGGGTTTTATTTCATAATGATGGATGTGCTGGTTAAATGTAATGGAAGAGGCAAGATAGCAGAGCAGAAATTTGGCGCCAAGGGCCTGGCTTTGAAAGAACCCGCATTCCAGCCTGCCTAAGAGGGGCTAAATGGAAAGATCTGATTAAGCGTCTCAGTGTTGTGACCCTGACCTCAAAGAACACGCCGATTCTCTGGAGGAACTTCATTTCAATTAATCAGCTTAACAGCCTGAGTAAATCTGGCTGCAGCCATTGAGCCGGGGGAAGCGCTCCCTCCGCTCCGAGGGTCTCTGGGATGCAGGATGCAAAGGGACGGGGTGGTGTGCGCCGGACTGGGGTCCGGGGTGTTGGAGACACCTTCATCCCCCTCTCCTTGATCAGTGAAATAGTGGGGAGGCAACCCCAGAGCCCCCCACTCCTCTGTAATACCACCGGGTCCCTCACGCAGCCCTTGGTTGCTGCTGATGGGATGGGGAGCAGTACCCCATATAGAAAGGGAGATGTGGGGTCTGTCTTGCTGTCCCTCTGGCTTCTCCTGCTCTGCATCACTCCCCTCACAGATAGCTCAAAACTAGAGGTGGGGAGATTGAGATGAGACGTTAGGAAGAAGTTCTTGCCCAGGAGGGTGGGGAGACACTGGCCCAGGTTGCCCAGAGAGGTGCTGGAAGCCCCATCCCTGGAGATGTGGAAGGCCAGGCTGGCTGGGGCTGTGAGCAACTGCTCTAGTGGGAGGTGTCCCTGCCCATGGCAGGGGGGTTGGAACGAGATGATCTTGAAGGTCCCTTCCAACCCTGACAATTCTGATTCTAATTCAGATGGGGAAGGGGAACGGCTCAGCAGCAGCAGGGAAGGAGATGTAGCTGTAGCAGGAGAAGGTGGAGGGCAAGGGAACGGCTGTGTGAGGCAGGGAGTGGATCACAGGCAGGGGATAAGCCCAGAAAGTTTCTTCTCTGGCAAACTTGTAAGAAGAATGCAAAGGCACCAGGGCAGGAGATGGGAAGGGAAAAAGACTTCAGGAGAAGCCTCGGGTGCTTTCCTCAGGTGGTTCTTTGCTGGTTAGTGAACTGGGCCAGCCCAGAAGCTGGAAGGGGCTTTGCTTCTTGCCTTGTGGGAGACTCTTCCTACACCAAACAGTACTTGTCAGGGGATGTCTGCTGGGGCTGCAGCGCTGTGGAGACATCACTGAACCACCACTAAGCATTTCACTGAGTGTTGTAGCTGGAATTACATCCCCTGCTCTGAGCAGCCTTCCGCCAGCTCTGGAAAAGGCTTGTTCACAGCTATCCCTTTATCTTTTCCCTTGGGACATGGTAGAGCCGGAGCAGTTCAGGAGGCATCACGGGCTAGCTGGGTTTTACTGCTGTCTTCCTCCCCACCTCACCTTGCTCCACCACACCCAGATCATGCCGTGGACTTGTGGCTGCCTACCCATTATCGCCTTGGCGCTGTGTCCATCCCTTTGGACTTTTACCTCTCAGCAGCAGCACACTTTGCTCTTTCACTGCACCTTTAAAGGGCTAAGGCCAAATTTAGCACAATCTGGAGAAGCAGCTGTATGGAAAGCCTTGAAGGAGTTGTAGAGGAGCTTCTGGCAGAGCCAGTAGAGCCAAAGTACAGAGTTTGAGTACAACCCAAGGGCAGACATGGTGGTTGAACCTGAGTTGTGCATCTTCTGAAGGGATCTGGAGTTAATGGCAATGACATCCCTTGGATTTGGAGCTTCTGGCACACAAGTTTGTTGGTGATGTCCAGATCTAGGCACAGAGCAGTCTATGACTTACCTGAGGCCAAAAAGAGGGCAGGTGGATGTAAAGTAGGGTGCTGAGTGATGGGTCTCTGTAGTGTTTGTCCGGAGGGTGGAATGACCATGGTCCTCTTCTGTGGTTGCACTTTGGGGTGTCACTGGAGAGGCAGAGCAGCCAACGACTGCTCCTGTGGTGCTGGGGGATGAGATGAGCATCCCAGAGGAACGCTGTGGTGTGGGTCATGTTTGCACTGCTGCAATCACTCAAAATCTTCTCAGAAATGAGGGATTTTTTCCTGTGCCTGAACTCAGCTTGGCAGTCTCGCTTTTGGCTTGGGTAGCTTGTCAATAAAAGAAATTTGCTGGATGTAGGGGAGGTCTGGAGGGGACTGGGCAGAGAGGGACAAGCCCAGAGCCGTGGTGCTGCCCTGGGGAGATATATAGTTACAGGCAGGCGACAGGCAGGCTTTCATCTGCTCTTCCAAGCTTTCTTCAGACAGAAGAGGAGGGGTAGGAGCTGGCTGTGGGGGATGGAAGAGAATCACTGTAACATGATTTTATGTCTGTGATTGCATAACAAAACCTCCTGGGAACCTCCTGATTCAAATGGATACCTAGTTCTGGTGGTGCGGTGGAGGACTTTCAGCACTGATCGATTGCCCACGCTCTGGTGCAGAGGAATTGCTGGACTGGACCAGTGGCAGGCTCCAGGCAGGCTGTGCTCCTCTCCCTAACCGTGGCTGAAATGTTATGAAGGTCTACAAAGCCTTCAGAAGCAGATAATCTGCTTTATGTGTGCAGCACACACATAGACAATGCCACGTTCTCACAGGAGCTGCAAGCCCATTGCTAATAGGAATAGATCTTGAAAGATGAAATCACATTTCCATCCTTAAAAAAAAATAATCCCTGGGCTCGCTGTATTAATTGGATGCTCTGAAGCCATCAAATCATTCTCTGAGCTATGAAATGCTGCCAGTCCCACCACGACCCAGCCCACCTAGCCAGGAAAAACCCCAGGAATTGGGGAGGGGAGGGTCAGGAGAATCAGCTTTGCCTACAGGGATCCCACAGACTGGAGGATGGAGGAAGCCCAAGATGGGCTTGGCCTTTCTGGCCGTGGCTTTGGCATGCACACATGTCATCTGTTGGCTTTTCTCTCCAAGATTACACGATAGCCCCACCTCATAAATTTGGAGCAAAGCACACAAAGCTTTTTCCCTTCCATACTGTGCATTCACTCCTTAATGGTCTTTCTCCACACCACGGCCTTATTAATTGGTGACAATTGGAAGTGGTTAATTCTGTGTGTGTGAGGCTGCAATTGCTTCCACTTGGCCAGGATTCAAGTGCTGGGGGTGAGTCAGAATGGGTGGCAAAACTGTCTTTTCCTCAGTTCCTTTGCTTACTGGAAAAAAAAAAAAAAAAAGCCAAAAAAAA
>VYZX01024883.1:50717-99454 GCA_013401335.1 Brachypteracias leptosomus
CCCTCCCCTCCCGCCACCGGAGCACGTGCCAGCGCGCTCTCTGCACCCGGCGCGCCCCGCCCGGGGCGGCCATGGGAAAACCCCGCCCCGCAGTGCCGGGAGCAGCGGCCGGCAGCGGAGCCGCCGCTCACAGCCCTTCCCGCCGCGGGCGCTGCCTTCCTTCCACCCCTCCAACCCCCCCGGGGCTCCACTTCCCTCCGTTCCCGGCTCCTTTCCGCTCCTGACCCCGCTCCGCTTCCGTGCGTGGCGGCGGGAGGGAGCGGACACGGGTGCGCGGTGCTCGGAGGCACGCGTGGGAGCGGAGGGGAGGGAAACGGCGAGGGGGGGGCACCGACCAGTCCTTGAGCGGGCGTGAAAGCCCCACAGCCCCCGGCGATTTCCCACGTTTGCCCCCAGGTGAGCCGGTCAGGAAAGGTCAGGACCCCCTCGGGCTCTTGAGACGCCCCCCGAAGAAACGTTTCCCTGCCCAAGCCCCCGGGTTCGGTGACCGGGCGGGATGGGGGGCTTGGCACCCGCTGAGGTCCCCGCCGTGCCCCTGCGAGGGGGGACATCGGCCCCTCACCCCCATTCTTTGCTGTTCCTCGCTAAGAGGGATTAAAGGAGCGTTGTTCCCATAAGGAGAGCGTGATGCCAGGCACGTGATGTCATGTGATCCAAAATTCCCTGTTTTTCGTGGGCTGCACCCACCGCAGACAGACCCTGGGGCTCCCTTCAGCCTCCACCATGGTCATAGTGGGCATTAAATGCTGGGAAACCCCAGCCAAGCGATCGGAGGCATCTTGGTGGGCACCAACAGTTGGGAACCGAGCCCTCGCTGTGGCCACGGGGGTCCCGGTGCCCACCGGGACCGGGGCTGGCTCTGTGGGGCTGCGGGAGGGGGGAAAAAGTGTCTCACTGCCTCTCCACAGCCCTGCCTCGGTCCTTCCCACACCCACAGCACTTTAACGTGGAGCTGCGATCATTAAGCAGCTCTTGGAGCTCTTGGCTAATTTCAGAATCTGTCTGTTTAAAGATCTTTTCTGAGGATGTGTTAAATCTCTGGGCTGCAGGCTTAAATCTTTTCATAATCATCAATTGGGTATGAACTTTCCATAGCCCAACAGCTGAAATGCAGAATGATATCTAGACTTGAGATGCCTTTTCCTCTTTTCTTCCCAATTCTGAAGGAAGGATAAAAAAAACCCAGTTGCTAAAATTTGGAAATCTTGCCTCTGAAAACGTGTTCGATCCTCCCTCTCTAAGCACGACCTGCCTTCGTTTGGGGAGGGTTTTTTTGGAGGAGAACATAACCACACGCTGCATTTAATCCCTATTGTTGGCCCGTCTCGTGCTTTGCTTTTAATTTGCTCCAGTGAATCATTCCCTTTGCCTTCCCTGGTTCTGCAGCCAGGGCCGTAATTGGGGCTTTTCCTGGCACTGCTGCTGCTCTGTGGAGATGGTCCCACACCTGAGTGGTGGCAGCCACAGGGACAAGCCTGGCAGTGCCACCTTCCATGTTGGCTTTGCCCTGGGGCACCCTGAGGCCAACCAGGGTGGGTTGTCCCCTTCTGTGCTGCCTCTGGCTCTTCAAAAGAGCCCTTCTCTGGTCTGAAAGCACAAGCGTGGTGAGGTTGGTGGCCTCAGCTTGGCCAAGGGGGTGAAATGCCAGCAGGCTGCTGAGGGCAGCCTTGGTGCCTGGGTCAAGGGGTGGCCCCGGAGCTCTCCGTGGGACAATCCAAGGGATGTCCCACACCAGTGGATCCCTGCTCTTGATCCTGGCTGTAGGAAGGAGAACCAGAGTTTAAGGTGTGAGGCAGTGGGAGGGATCCAGTGCCAGGCACCGTGCCAGCCTCAGCCACCCCTGGGATGGAAGGCTTGTCGCCCACACCTCACTAAATGATGCCAGAAGTAGGATGAGTGTCTGGAACATGTCCCAGACTCCTGCCTCCCTGGGGCAAGGGTTGTGGGGAGATGGTGCTGAGAACCAGCCCTGCTTGGACCTTGCAGGCAGCAACGTGTCCATTCACCTGTGCCAGGTGCTCTGGGATGGCCAAGAGGGGTGCTGGAGAAAGGCAAGAAGAAGAAAGGGAGGGGGGAAAAAAAAAAAAGAAAGAAAACCTCCCAGCAACACTTCCCTTCTTGTTACTGCATCAGATTGTGAGCCTTTCATTTCAGGTGCAATTTGAGGTGGTTTGCCACATCCAGGCTGCAAAATGCACACCAGGAAGATGTGCTGTATGAAACAGCATCATCTTCCCGCAGACATCAAAGGATGCAGGGGAATACATTTATTTCAGGATCCTTTTCCTCTATCACACTTACAGGCACGTGACCAGAGGAACAGCAGTTCTTGGCTGAATTCTTGTGAATTTTGGTTTGTGGGAGGTTATGTTGTTTTTCTGGGTGAGCTCTACAAAGTCTGGTTGGTGCCTTCACAACAAAGTGCACCGAGGTGCCTGTTGTCTTCCTGAAGAATAATAAAAGTTTGCTTTATAAGTCTCCTTGGAAAGGTTGAGGGATCTCTTTCCTTAGGAGACCAATAAAATGCAGAACAAGAGCCCTTTGTGCAATCTCCCTTACTCATGTGAAAAGCCTGTGAGGAAATAACTAATAACAAAAATAGTGTCCCTCCTCTGACAGTCAGTTCTGGGGGCATTAATTACATAATGACAGTGAAAATTAAAAAAAAAATGTTAAAGGAGCCTGTCTTTCAACAGCATCTACATCAAATGATGCAATTCCCAGGCTGGGAGCTGTGATTATTATTGACTGTGCTTCTCTCCAGAGAGATTTCTTCTGCATGTGACAAGTTGGGAGGATTTTTGTCATTCTAAAGCTCTGACATAGCACCCGTCGCCTTTCTCCTCAAATTTCACATCTGGGCAGGTCTCTAAGCTCGGTGAAATCTGGGGAAAGATTCTTCATTTCCTTGAGTAACTTCAGATTAAGCCAGGATTGTGTCTTAGCCCAGGAGGGGTATTTTGGAGTATATTTTGGTGTATTTGTGGTATATTGTGTTGCTTTGCACAGATTCTTCTTCCTCCCTACATTTTGATACCATTGCAGCTCCAAACCTGAATCAGAGGTTGACTGTGGACCCCTCCCAGGACTGGGAGGGAAGCTCAGCTCCAGTATTCTTACCATGAATACTGGTGTGCCCAGTAAGACCTGTGCTGGAAGATGGCTGTGTGTTGGCTGAGTTGGTTCATTGATTAGATTCTGTGGGTGAACTGAAAGCCCCTGTGCTTTGGGATTTGGGAAATAGGGATATTTCCCAGCAGGCCCCCTTTCTGCAGTATTTTACATCCTTTTACTGGCTGCACGATGGCGACAGGACGGGGCACAACCCCCCTTCCCCTCTTTGCAGGTGGGCTCCGTTCATATTCTGCACAGACAAGGGTGATGGAGCTGTGACCAACAGCTTCCCACCCCTGGGACAGGCTCCCTGGGCTGGCAGGGACTGGAAAACACTCAGTTCTGCTGCCCATGGGGTGCCAGAGAGATGTGGGGGCATCAGGGCAGAGCGGGGTGCTGAGCAGAGGGTGGGCAGACTCTTCCCCATAAAGGCTTTTCTCTATTTAAGCAGCTTTTCTCCATGCACAGATTCTTTATGTCCCGTTTTACCACCAGTGTACTTCACTAGCAAGGTCTGTAGGAGATGCCAAAGAAACAAGAAGCGTAATTGGTGGATTCCAGTGCAACTGGAGTTGCTTTTATGCACTTGCATTTAATCCTCCTCTCGTGCAATTATTTGCTGGCAGGTAGAACTGCTTTGGCTTGTTATAATTTGGGTTTTATAGCTTGTGTCACCAGCGACCTGTCCTGAATCCTCACTGGGAAAGTGAAAGCCTTTAAACTGTCCCTGGATGGAGACTTGGGATTTTCCTTTTTAAGGCTTATGTGAAAAGTCCCTGTGATTCCTCTCTGGGCAAGGCCTCTATATTTAGGCTTGATCCTTTAGAAAACCATCATGTCCATACACGTTGTGCTTTTTTTTAAAAAAAAAAACAGCTTAAAGGCTCTTTTCGCCTGAAGAGTGGCAATGGGAGGCAGGTTATTAATCCTAATATTGGTGTTTGGTTAGATGAGGGAGAACAGAAGAGGACAAACTGCTGGTGGCAGCCTCCACTTGTCCTCGCCCAGCCTGGATCTCCAGCTCTCTTTGATGGCTAAACCCAATTTTATTGGGCTGCTAAAATTTGGCAGCCCAAGTCAAAAGCTTGCAGCTGGGTTGAAAAGGCTCATAAAAGGTCCCCGGGGGGGGCTGAATGCAGGTTTTTGTCTCCTTCCCCAGCCCTGGCTGCTCGTGCCCCTGGCCCTGCCTTGTTCCCCAGGCGCTGTTTGCTGGGGGCATTGTTGGGCAGACAGCTGTGGCTGTGTTCAGCCTCTCCAGCGCCTGTTTGCCCAGGGATTGGGCTGTAATCCCTCCTGGATTTCCCTCTGCTTGATCCCATGCAATCATCCCCCCCCCCCAGCCATACATCACTCTGGATAGTGTGTCAAAGGGGATGCTGAAGGAGAAATTAAGACATTAAGGGCTGGCAGATTGCGAGGAGGTTCTTTAGCAGGCTCTAATGTGTAACAAATTACAGTGCAGCTTCTGCCCCGAGCATCCTTTTCAAACCTAGCACGGCCTCTTTTGTCCCTCTGGAGCTTACTGCTCTAATCAGCTGAAATTAATTATCAGGCTCCGAGGATTCCCCAAATCCCCCAAAACAAGCCCAGGGCCAGAAAGGGGCTCGGGGAAGCACGAAGTGGTGGTTTGTGCATATCTACCTCCCTTCCCACCCCACGGCCCTTTCTGCTGGGCTCTGCTCCTCCTTATCTCTCTGATAGAATCACTGCAGGTCTTTTGAACAGCTCCAGATGGAGAGAAACCACAAGCTTGGACTTCAGCACAACCACCTCTACAACCACCTACGAGGAGGTTGTGAGGCTGGGGTTGGGCTCTTCTCCCAAATTACTAATGATAGGACAAGAGGTGATGGCCTCAAGTTGCATCAGGGGAGGTTTAAATTGGATATTAGGAAGAAGTTCTTTCCTTAAAGAGTGGTCAGGTACTGGAACAGGCTGCCCAGGGGGGTGGGGGAGTCACCATCCCTGGAGGGGTTCAAAAAATGAGTAGATGTAGCACTTGAGGCTATGGTCTAGTGGTTAAGGAGATGTTGGGATGAAGGTTGGACTTGATGACCCTAGAGGTCCTTTCCAACCATAATGATTCTATGATTCTACCTCCTGCTTGTTCAGAGCCAGGTGCCTTCACAAAGCTGAGTTTTGCAAGGCAAAGGCTCTTCCTTAACGATGTCTCAAGACATGGAAAAGGTTCCCCTGGTTCCTCTGTTTGCTCATTTTCACACTCTCTGATTTCTGTGCTCTTCCAGAACAGTGCTTGGCACGTTCCTTGCGTCCACCACGTGCTGCCCCATCACAATTAGAATCAACCCAAGGTTTTCTTTTGCTCTGAGGAGGTGTCAGGGCTCTTTGAGCTACATGCAAAGATATTTCTAAGAAAATGACAATCAGTGCTAATAAATGATTATTCATTGCTATTAAGGACATCCTTTTCAGGGCTGCAAAACGGGCTGTGGGAAGGCAACGATGGGGATTTTGCAACCTTAGAAATGGAGATTTTTCTTCTGGGGCTCTTTCACCACGAAGCAAATGGGGTTTAATTTCTTTTCTCACCTCCCTTCCTCCTTCCCCGCCCTTGGAAATGGAAGCGAAAAGAAAATTGCAACTGCCTAGACAAAAACCCCTTTTCTGAAGACGTTGCCCTGGTTTTGTCTCGGGGAGCTGAGAGGCTCCGTTGAGCTGCTGTGGTAGAATAGACCAGCTGATTGAGACAGATGTTCTCTTCTTTAGCAAGTGCCAACACTTTGCCCAAACACATATTTGCTGACTTACCCTTAACTGGGAAACATCTTGAAAAGGCGGCGGAGATAAAAAGGAAGGGAAAGGAGCTGTGTTGTGTCCAGATTTAACACAGCCCAGTGCCCCTTTCTCTAAACCCAGTCCTGGTTGAAGAGGTCCCTTTCACTGGGTCCTGTTCATTTGTCGATGGATAATAGGGGCTGAGTTGCAGCAATCCGTGTGCAGAAAGCAGAAAATAGAGTCAATTACATCTGTATTAGGTGGCCTTGGGGAGAAAATCTCCTTACATGCCTTCCACTGATACTGTTCTTAATTATATTGGCTAAGGAGCTGCCTGTGTTAAATCCAGGCACAATTTGAGCTGCTCTAAATATAGAGCCTGAAATATCTCCTGAGGAGGGGATGGTGGTGATGTAACTTTCCGGCAGGACTTTAAATGAGGCTTTTTCCTTTGCCCACAATAAACATCTCAAAATGAGATGCTGTGATGATGCCATCAGCAGGTTTCTGTGCCTGGGGTGCCTGACCCTGCACAGCCCCTTTCCCCCGAGGAGACACCAGGACTGAATGCAAGTTGTGGCATCATTGTGGGCACCAAGTCCCTGGTCCAGTGCAGGGTCTCTGCTGCAGCTTGCCAGGTCCTGGGGCAGCAGAACTGGGCATCACTGCTGGTAGGGCAAAGCAGAACATGGGCAGGGGCATTGCCAGGGGTGAAGCACCCAAGTGGGAAGGTGCCCAGTTAGAGCAGAAGTGGGATTCTGCTGCTTTACTCCACTCTGGTGAGACCTCACCTGCAGTGCTGGGGGGCAGCTCTGGAGTCCTCAGCACAGCAGGAGCCATGGAGCTGGTGGAGAGGAGCTCACAGCAATGATCTGAGGGCTGGAATCCTGAGGACAGGTTGAGAGAGTTGGGGTTGTTCAGCCTGGAGAAGAGAAGGCTCCAGGAAGACCTTACTGTGGCCTTTCAGGACTTAAAAGTGGGCTATAAGAAAGATGAGGACAGACCTTTTAGCAGGGCCTGTTGGGACAGGACAAGGGGTGATGGTTTGGAACTAAAAGAGGGAGATTAGGCTAGAAATTGTTGGTGCTGAGGGTGGTGAGAGCCTGGCCCAGGTTGCCCAGAGAGGTGGTTGATACCCCATCCCTGGAACCATTGCAGGTGAGGTTGGGCTCTGAGCAACCTGCTGTAGGTGCAGATGTCCCTGCTCAGTGCAGGAGGGACCTTGAAAGGTCCTTTCCCACCCAAACCATCCTATAACTCCTTCCCCAGGGAGAAATGATGGTCTGAGTGACATCAGGACAGGGTCTGCATTGCTCCCCTCTGCTCTGCCAGGGGAGCTGCCTGCCCAAAACAACCCCTGGCCAGAGGAAGAGGAGCCCAGTGCATCCTCCCAGCCCAGGGGAGGTATCTACGGTTATTTCACAACCCCTTTCATTCTGCTTTCCCTTAATCTTATTAAGTGTCTGTTCCCATACCTGGGGGGGGAAAAAAAAAAAACAAAAAAACAAAGCCATCAATTATATTTGCTTTGCCTTTGAACAGATTTGTCATTTTGCCATCTGTAGGCAAGCATGCTCGGCCACAATGGGTTTTGTTTGACTTCTCTAGTAAAAAAAGGTCCCCAGTTTTTTTTTCCCTGGCCCCATCCACAGCTTGCTTTCCCCCCGCCTCATTCTTTTCAGTGGGCCTGTTGATGAGCTTGGCCTAATCAGATTAACTCAACCCAGACACAGCAGTGGCAGTTTATTCTCTTTTAAAAGGACTCCACGGTTTCCTCCAAACTTTTTGTAAACTCTTCATCTCCGGCTAAACTCTTTTGTAAGCTGTATCCAATGGAGTCTTTGAGAGACCCACACTCCCCGTCAATGAGGACCTGTTAGAATGGGTCACTAATCCAAAAGAGGGGAGAAATGCCTTTAAAGCCGTGCACTGAGGCATTGGGAGCCCTGACTAGCACCCGCAGGAAGGGAGAATTGAATCCCCCAAAGAGCTGGAACATTTAATTTGAGTCCTAAAATAAATAT
This sequence comes from Brachypteracias leptosomus, assembly GCA_013401335.1. Lineage (NCBI taxonomy): Eukaryota > Metazoa > Chordata > Aves > Coraciiformes > Brachypteraciidae > Brachypteracias > Brachypteracias leptosomus. The sequence continues at coordinate 58,592 of VYZX01024883.1, forward strand.
TGGGGAAAAGTCCGGCTTGTTTACAAGGCTAATGAAATCAGCTGCTGGCCTCTGGAGCTCCCTGGGTGCTGGGACACGCTTTGGTGTCTGCTCCTTACCCACCCTTCCCCTCAAACCAACCCACAAGGAGCTTGGAAGAAGACAGAAAACAAAGCAACAGCTTCTGGACTGGTTTGGATAGTTGTGGGTGATGCTGCTTTTCTTCTGGCAGACTGGGAAGGATCTTCTGGAAAAGAGCTGGTTGGGACCTTAACATCTGGATGGGAGGCTCTGAGAGGTGTTTGGTGATGCTGCTGAGCACCTTCTCTTTAGGGTCTTGGTTCCATCCCACTGGAACCATAAGTAAAGGTTCTTCTGTTGTCAGCTACTCACGTGGACAACCCAGACCCCCCGAGGTGAGAGTGGGAGCTGCTGCTCCCTCCTCCCTCCAGTGCTCCCATTCCAGAGCTGGGGAGACAAGACTGAGCTGCTGGACAGGATTTAAAGGTTTCTGATGCACCTCAGCTGGTAAAAAAAATTGCAGTGATTGATGCTTTACTTTTTAGCTGGTGATTCACAAATCCCTCGGGATTTTCCCTGGGGAGGATGGATGCAGGTGGCACAGCCACCCCAGGGCATCACCACAGGGCCATCCAGGGTGGTCCTCACTGAGACCTTCCTGCACTGCTCAAATCCCAGCCATGGTGAGCCCCAGAGGCCAATGCATCAGTGACTGCAAGCAACATGGGAAAGGGGGACTGCTTAGAGCTGGACTGACCATTATCTGGTGGATATGGAGATCCACCTCCCTGCAAGCCCAGGAATGGGGTGTCCTGCAGAGCCAAGGGGAGGAAGAAACCCAAATTCTCATTCTCCCGGACTCCCATTTCACTCCAGGTATGTGTTGGCCCTTTGCTCCTAAAACTGGCTATCTAGGCACACGTTTCACCATCTAGAGATCCTCCTCCTGGCATCACGCTGGACTTTCTCCTCCCAAGAAGATTTCCACTTCTGTGGTTCTTGGGAGCTTGTGATTGGCACGTCTGAACAACTTCATTGTGGAGAGGATTTCATGGCATTCAGTGGAAGTTTCCACTCCTTTAGAGCTGCACAGAGAAGATTAACGTCGTGACTTCATCCCCTCGCCATTGTCATCGGGACTTAGAGTCACTCCATGTCTTTGATAGAACTTGCCCCAGTTAAAAATAAGCAAAGGAGGTCCCACAATGCACACAATGAGCAAAACAACCCCCTGAAAAATACCCCATTGTCTTCCAGGAAGAAGTCAGTCATTTTTCATGGGAACAGCTTCGTATTCAAAGTGGCATTGGATGGCAAAAAGAGTTGTCTTCATCAGGCAGGAGAGACAGGACACCCAGCCTGGCACACCTCCCACCTCCTGCTGACCCTAACCCTCATCTTAAACAACTTTTTTCACATATCCAGCCTAAATCTCTCCTTTCCCAGCTTAAAACCATCACTCCTTGTCCTGTCATTACAAACCCTTTTGAACAGACCTTCCCCTGCCTTCCTGTAGCCCCTTCAGGTCCTGGAAGGTTGCTATAAGGTCCCCCCAGAGCCTTCTCTTCTCCAGCTGAACATCCCCAGCTCTCTCAGCCTGTCTTCATATGAGAGATGCTCCATCCCCCTGAGCATTCAAAGGGATGCTGGGGAAGCTCCACTTGCTGGGCTCTTCCAAGTGGCTGTGGCAGGGCTGGTGGGTCAGCCCATGGGCTGAGCTGTGGCCCTGGGCTTGGAGCATCCAGTGGGTCTCACCCCTCCTGAAGTCATAGAATTGTCAGGGTTGGAAGGGACCTTAAAGATCACTTTGTTCCAACCCCCTGCCATGGGCAGGGACACCTCCCAGGTTTCTCAGAGCTCCATCCAGCCTGGCCTTTAAAATGTCCAGGGATGGGGCTTCCAGCACCTCTCTGGGCAACCTGGGCCAGTGTCTCCCCACCCTCATGGTGAAGTCCCTCACTGCTAACCCAAAGTCTTGCTCTTACCCCAGTTTTTAACATCAGGCAACTCTTTTGTTTAAAAAAGGGGAAAGAAAGGGAAGCAGGGCTGGGAGAGACAGGTTCTGTGCCTACCTTATTATGTGCTAATTGGGATTTTCACAGAGATGGCCCTGTCACGTGCAGGTGGCCTGTGACTGAAGAGCAAGTCTTGCCATAAGGAGAGTCTGGGAGCTCTCTGGGAGCCAGCTCGTCCTCTCTGATGTGCTGCGTGCCCGTCTGGTGCTCCCTGAATAATTAATCAATTAATGATACACCTCGCTGCCACGCTGGAGACAATGGCAGCTTGCAGCTGAACCTGCTGCTGTGCAAGGACCTGGTGGGGAGCTGGGCTTGGCCACATCAGTTCTTGCTTCAGGGGTGGCATGTGGGATGCAGTAATCAATAAGCAATAACCCCCCTGATAGGGGTGATCTGTGGGGAAGGGTGTGGGCAAAGGAGAATAAACCCTCTTGGTGTCATCTGGTTGTGGAGGTGGGACTACATATTTACATTTAAACCATATTTAAACCATAAACTACATATTTATATTTAAACCATGCTCCTCAGCCATGGTGCTGGGAAGCTGGAGGGTGGCAGGTGGAGGTTTGGTCCCGTCCGTGGGTGACTCCAGGATGGGTTTTCCTGGGTTTGGAGTCGCTCTTCATGAAGTTGATGAACCTGCTGTAGTGGGAGGTGTCTAGTGGGGGTGGAACTAGATGATCTTTAAGGTCCTTTCCAACCCTGACAATTGTATGATCCTATAAATGACCAGTCTGACAACAATTAAATGTGGGCCAGTGGATTTCTAATGAGGCTTTTCTTTCTGGTTTGCCAGGAGTTGCTGTGCTCCCTTGCAGTGGTTTTTCAGGTCATATTCAGGAAAATATGAAGACCAGCCAAAGATCTAAAAGAGCTGATACTAGGAGATTATTGCATGCCAAAAAGAGAGAACTTAACTTGCAGTTAAGGCTGAGAAATCAGACATAACACTGTAGAAATGCTGCTTCAGCTTGTGCAGGCAGCTCTTTGTGTGTGGTGGTGTCTCCAACACCGTGGTTGTGAGCAACACCTCTGTAGGAGCTCCAGCTCATCTTGTGCATGGGCTTGGTTGATGTTTGCTGAGCCCCTGGCTCACGTACAGCAGCAGCTGGAAGGCAAATGCAGCAGGGGCACATGAGGAGAAGGAGGAAGATCTCCTCCAGGCAGTTTCATCCCCTCTGAGTTTGCTGCAGGCATCTCCTCTCCTGCAAAACACCTCACATGGAACATTTCAGCTCAGGCACCTGAGCTCTGGCAGAGTTACAAGCAACAGAACCTGAGGTCTTCTAAGAGGATGCTTTGAGCCATCCCTATAGCAGGCAGCACTCCAAGCCACCTCTTCTGCCAGCTTCCAGCACCACACCAAGGGCTCAGCACCCTGGTGAGCAAAAAGCATAGAGCCCACTGCCTGGGACACCATGGGCACCTGGAAAAGGGACCCAGCAGAGACCATTCCTGTTCCAAGGTCAATGGCATCCTGGGGTGGATCAGAAGGGGTGTGGTGAGTAGGTGGAGAGAGGTTCTCCTCCCCCTCTACTCTGCCCTGGGGAGGCTANGTGTGATTCCAGCAAAGCTGAAGAGGGTGGCATTTGAAATGAAGCCAGGCAGGGGTGGTTTGCAGCAGCAGTGGTGCTCTGAGCAGCTCTTGCTGTAGGGCCTTGTTAGAGGCATGTGCTTTGCCCAGGGTGGTGTGAAATCCTCCATCCCTCCCCGACGTGCCAGGCATATAAACACCACGTTCCCCTGCTCCCCACAGAAGGCTGAAGCATCACGGGGGGAAAAAGGGTTTAATGAAAAATTTAAAGGCCGGCGTCTTAAAATAAATTCCAATCCTGGCTGAAATTTCACAGCCTGCTAAATGTCTCTCGCTCCAGGACTTGGGAGCGGGGAGAGAAACAATTGCTGCCTTCCAAGAGGGGAAAAAAAATGGGCCTTGTTCCCTCGCCGGGCTGGTGAGACATGAAGCCAGCTCCACCAGAGGGGTGGGAGGTGATGGATGTAATTAAAAGCCCAGAGGGAGGGAGGGGAGAGGGAAGAACAATAAATGGACGCAGCTTATCTCGCGGCTGAAAGCTGATCTTCATGGACATGTAGCATATGGTATTTTCAATAATGGATAAACAGTTTAAAGGGGACCTGCAAATGTTGTCTTTTAATGAGCTAGCAGCAGGGTTATGTGCTGAATACCCTCAGCTCACCTTTTATCTCGCTCCCAGGTCCCCCCAGTTGTGACCAGCCAGGTTCCCGCTGGGCTCTGCAGCCCCAGCACACACTATGTCATGTCACAGCTGCCACCGACCCAGCCCGGTGGGGTCGAGGGGGTGAATATAATTACCCGAGCTGGACTTTGGCCAGGACAGCAGGGCTGGTTCCCTTACTCTTGCAGAAACTGCTGTGGGATCTTTAATTACTGCCGCGGGTCAAGACCTTGGGTTTTACCAGCACATTTCATCTCTAAGGCAGCATCTCTGGCAGCCCCGGCAGCCCCAGCCTTGCTCTTGGAGCACCAAATTGTGACTGTTTGACAAGTACCACCTCTAGAAAATACATAAAAAGCAACAAACAGGCGTTCTCTCATGTGCTGGATTCAGGCTTGATGCTTCAGGAGATCCCCAGAGGAGACAGGCTGGAGGTGAAGGTCCTGAGGCAGCCTCTGAAGCAGCCACGCAGCCCTTACTGCTCCATGGAGATGTTCTCCATGACCTGGGCCAAAGGTCTGGTCCCAGAATAAAGTTGCATGTCTCCAGAACATGGTGCCTGCCTTCACTGTGGGACCTCGGGAAGTGCTGAGCAGCTGGAGCTTGTATTTCCCATATAAGCCATACCCAGATGAAAATGGGAAGACTTGAAGAGGCAAGTTGAGGTCTTGGCTCCACCTGCACCTCGTGGGCTCGAGTAGAGCTCAGGGAATTTGGAGACACTTGGGAAAGACATAGAATCAGAATTGTCAGGGTTGGAAGGGACCTTAAAGATCATCTAGTTCCCACCCCGCTGCCATGGGCATGTCAGCCCCACAAGAACTTTTCCATTGATGGGATTTAATCTGAATTGTAGGTTCATTTCTTTTCTCTGCCCTGGGAAATAATGAGCAGAAGCAATGTCTGTCCAGCATGGTCCTCAAAAGTAGGTCTAAGTCCTGGCCATGAAGAAGGGGGTTAGGAAAGCTCTTCCCTGCACAGCCAGCCTGGGAAGGGGACATCCCAGTCACCTCCTTGCTGTGTTCATGGTAAAGCAAGGGGACAACTGAGCTTCTGCTTCCTCAGAATTTGGAAGAGAAGAACCAAATTTAACCTGAGAGTCCAGCTGAGAAGACAGTTGGGCTGGGTAGTGGTGGGGGGGACAACACTTACATTGGAAATAGGGATGAAACAGAGCAACCAGCATACGTGGGGTCTGGAACTCCTCCATCCTCACCTTGCCTCTGCCAGACAATGTCTGCGGTTCAAATCACCCCCAGGTCTTGGCTGGGTTGGGGTCAGCAAGCTGGGAGGCTGCAGTGCCCCCGTTATCTCCAGAGCCTCCCAGCCCATAGCGTGCTTCCAGAGGGTTAAACCCGATCCACTTCTGAGGCTAAGCTTTCAGCTGCCATAAATCTGTGCAGATCCTTCAAAGCTCTGCTGCTTTACAGCAGCTCAGGCTACGGGCAGCCACGCTCCCTTTTCGGGCTGTAATCTCCATGCATGCTTATGCTTGGAATTATCTTCTTCATCCTCTGATGCCCACCAACCAACACCCCTCAGCCAAAGCTCTGTGTTAGCTTCTGCTGGTCCCCCATTGAGCATGTCCCGAGTCTCCTGCTCCTTGGGAAAGCTCAACTGCACTGGAGTTCCTCACACATTTCCAGGGGTGTGGAGATAAGGCTGGGGAGCTCCTTCCTCATCATTTAAGAGGAACACAAGATTTGTGTTTAGGAGGCTCTATCGTGCAGAGCTTTGGTTTAATGCTCTTCTACGAGTCAGCTTTTCCTAGCCCCTGAGAGCAACTGAGCCCAAGGAACCCTGGTGCTGAGCAAACCACAAGGCAGGACACACTCTGGCAGCCGAAGCTCCTCTGAACCCAGAGCTGGGCTCCCCCTGCAGCCCCTGCAAACCCCCATTTCCATCTGCTGGCACGTTTCCTCGCCTGGCTTCAGACCCTTCCCATCTTCCAGGCGAAGCCCTGGGAAGTCTGGGGCAGTTTTAGTGAACTGCAAATATACATGTGTTTTGGGAGCCATCTCCTTTTGTACCAGCTCATTAGGGGAAATAAATGGCCCCTGACCATCTGTCATCTTTGTGCAGGTACCTGGCAGAGAGGGGTGGGAAAGGAGCGGAGGATCCTTAATCCTCTCAGGCTTGGGCGAAGTGAGTGGTGCTTCCCACAATATAATTACAGCAGTTCCTGCTGGAAAGTGACAGACCTAGTGAGTGGAAATAGATGAATGTAATTAAAATCCCAGGGAGAGAGCGATGGAGACAGAGACACACAAGAGCAGCCGAGGGAGAGAGGGGTGGTGGAGGGTGAGGGAGCAAAGAAGAGGCTGGTCTGCAGGATGGGGACCATGTGCTGGTTTCATTAGTGAAGAAAAAGAGGAGAAGCTTATTACTGATAGATCCCTCTCATCTACTTGCCTCTTTAAAAAAATATCGTGGATTTCAAGCCCAAAGGACAAGTGAAACCATCCAGTCTGAGCTGACACAGACACCCAGCCCCAGTAATGGGCTTTGCAGCCAGAGAGGAGGTTTTGCCCTCCCAAGCTCTGTGGATTAAAGAAACTTTAGTCCTCGGAGCATCCCTGGTTTAAGAAGCTGCTGGGATCAGGGGATGAGCTGCAAGAAGTCAGGAGGAAAAGTCTCCCCAGTTCTTCCAGTGGCACGTGTGTGGGGCTGGGATCACAGGCAGGACAGCAAAGTGCTTGGGAACCTGGGGCAGGGATTTTTCATCAGAAAGCAGCTTTGCTGCCCCCCAGGAAACTCAGACACTTTCAGGAGGACTCTGGCAGCAGCAACAGCTTTAGACCTTCTCTTCTCACACTGCCCCATGTCTCTCCTATCCCTTTGACAACCACAGGAGGAGCAAGCCCAGCTCTCTAAGGCTCTTCCAATTACTCTCGATCCAATTGATGCCCCACATCCCTACCCCTGCTCTCTTGTCAAGCTCTGACCATCCTCATCCTCAGGAAGCCTTGCAGCTCCATCCCTTGCCACCACAACTGCAGGGACACTAAAGGAGGGGAGCCAGTGGTCACTGCTGGCTGCAAAAGCCAAGCCAAGATTTCCAAAGCTGCCTCAGCTTGAGACAGAAACCTCAGGGAAAGACGTTTACTGGGGTCCTTTTAAAGCTCTCAGAGCTGGCACACACACCCTGCAGCCCCAGGATCCCAAGTGCTGCTGCAAACCTTGTGTGTCCTTAGCAGAGAGGTGCAGCTGAGCTGCTCAGTGCTGGGCTTGTGCTTGAAAGCAGCTCCCTGGAGCACTGCAATTGTATTGACCAGGAATAGCTGTTTTCCTCCTTCTTTCCTCTTTAAAATGCCTTTTTTTTTTTTTTTCTTCCTGCCATCTCTTTGATGTCTTTTAATTACCTTTCCCCTCCTCCCCACCCCCCCTTTTCAGAGGGCTCTGAATAGGTGGGCGAGGTTTATTTATTGGCTTTGCTATGGATGAGGCTGGGTGTTGAAGTAAGTCATCTCCAGGGGAATAATGCAATAACAGGGGCTAGGAGAGGCTGAAAAGCCCCATTAGTGCTCCTTGTGCCAGCCCACAACCCCCAGCCTGGAGCTGGGGTAGCTTCCCTGGGATGCTCCAAGGAGAAGGAGGCTCTGGTGGATGATGGAGCACCCTGCTCCCACCATGGGGGAAAACAGGATGAATCCCAGTTTGGATTCAGAGCTGAGGGAAGACTGGATTCCACATGGGGAGGGAGGGAAAGGGGAGGAGGTTTGGGTCTTCACCTCCCCATCATACAGACCAAGGTTGGCTTGATGTGGGTCAAGCCTGGGATTAGCAGCTCCCCATCCTCAGCACAAGCATTTTGTCCCTCTGGTAGGAGCAGCCTCTCTCCAGAGAGAGGCACTTTGTCCCCATCCCCCTCCTCCACCCTCCCTTCCCTGGGGATGGATGGGAAATTTGAGGAATGTTCAGATTTTACTCATTAGCCCAACCTCCTGCTGGCCCCGGTTTAAAACAACCTGCAGGGGCTTCCCTTGATCGGTGATGTATGAGTGGCAGCGATGGGGCAAGCCAGACATTGAGCCTGGCTGGAGTCGGGCTGCCTCACATTTCACTGCTGCCTTGTCTTCTGCCACTGGACATAATTTAGTCTAATTGTCTTCATGTGGGTTTCTTTCATCATGGCCACAATCCGGTTTAGCCGGCGGCTAACGAGGACATTTCAATGGGTGTTGGTCTGGGCCATCTCTGGCGCTTCTTTCTCTTCCAGTTTCCCAGGGCAGGGCTGGTGGCAGCTCTTGGAAGGGGAAAATGCTTTTGGAAGAGGCAGGCTGAGCATCTGAGAAACCAGGGAGGGCAGAGGGACCATATTTGTCTCTGCAATGAGCACTGGTATAGATCACAGACTCATAGAGTCATAGACTTATGGAATCAGAGACTCATAGAATTGTTTCGGTTGGAAGAGACCTATAAGATCATCGAGTCCAACCATTAACTCAGCACTACCCCCTGTCCCTCAGCAGCACATCTCCACGGCTTGGAAACCCCTCCAGGGATGGGGACTCCATCACGGCCCTGCCCAGCCTGGACAACCCTTTCAGGAAAGACATTTTTCCTAATATCCAACCCAACCTGTGGCTGTTTCCTCTTGTCCTATCACTTATTATTTAGGAGAACAGACTGACCCCACAACAGGTCTTGCTTCATTGCTCTCGGGGAGGAGAAACCAGCTCTACCTTTTGTCTAGCTGGGAGTAATTGCAAACATGCAAGTCTTAGACCCTGGCCAGAAGGATGAGAAGCTGCCATTGGTGTCCTTCCTTGCTGCTGCTGGAGACAGGGAGCTACAGAAGTAGATAAGCCATGGTCAGAGGTTCTTCCTTGGAGCCCTCTGCTCCCAGGCAGCATGGAGTGGACTTTCCAAGTCCTCCCTTTGCTGTCCAGCTACAGCACACAGGTCATGGTCCCTACTTGTGTAGGGAGGTTGGACAAGATGACTTCTAGAGGTGCCTTCCAGCCTGAAACATTCTATGATTCTACGATTCTATGGTCATTGCTGCTGCTGAACCTCTGAACCTTAAGTCCCAGCAATTTTCAGACCTCTCAGAGTTCTGTGTTGCAGAGTCAAGGCTTCCCAGAAGCCAAGAGGCTGCTGGGTCCATGCCTGAGGTTGAGCTGTGACACCAGGCAGGTCTTACACCCACGGAGCCTTGAGATGTGCCGCAGACATGGGTGGCACTCATCAGCACTTCCAGCAAGGTCCTCACTGATGCTCCTGGACTGTAGCAGCATCTCCAGACATCCTGAGCCACACAGTGCCTGGAGCAAGCAGAAGGTGCTTCCCCCCATGCCAACCTGGGAGAATGAGCCATGGGCTTGGATCCTGGTGCTGCCTGCATCCCACCATCCACTCGGGAGCTGCTGGGATGTGGAGCAGAGGGCTCGGAGCTCTGGGAGGGACCGTGCAGCCACCCAGCCGGAATGATGCTGCCCTTTTGTGCAAGCTGTTTGGGCTGGGGGTTGTGGTGTTGTTGTTGGGGGGGGGCTGTCGCTTTGGTTTTCTTGGAAGCATGTCCCTGGATTTTGACGGGAAGAAGCTGGCGTTTCATGAAAGCCTCTCCCTCATTATTTAATGGTAAAGCACTTCAATTAGTTTCATTTGATTTACTTTGATGCTTTTGTTCCCGGAGGTTTCCAGCACACAGGGGCTGCTCCACCTCTCGGTGGCTGCTCCACTTTGATCTCGGCAGCGCTGCTAAGGGCCTCCTGCCACTCCCCGGGCACTGGGGACAGAAGCATCCACCCAGAGCAAAAACCAGTCCCAGCACTGGCACCACTGGGGCTGCAGCTCTGGCTTCCACCCCCCCCAAGCCCAGCCCATCCTCACCCCCATCTGTTCCAAAACCAATATTGACTCGGGAGTGGGGGAGCCCCCCCACCAGGCTGGTTTAATCAAAGCTCTCCCCAGCAAATGAAGTTTTTACAAGAAGGTCTCCAGGTGCTGGGGCGAGGGGAGGGGGACACAATGGCCGGCCCGGCGGGGGCTGGCTGCTATGGCAAAGAGGGGGAGCTGGGAGCCCCGGGTGAACTCCTGGGGTTGGGCAGTAGCTACAGGAGCCAGACAGAGGTTTGAGCACAGAGCCAAAACCATTTAACATTTGCAAACCAATTAAGAAGGGGAGAGAGAGAGGCAGGGAGGGGAGGTTGAGGCATTTCAGAGCAGAACCTTGTTCTCATGGGAATGCTGCAGCCAAGCTCTGGCTGGGGGACAGATGCCCTCGACCAGAGTCCCCAGGTTTCACCATGCAGCCTCCCCTTTCCCATGCCCAGAGCTTTCAAAAGCTGCTTTTACCCAGTGTCTCCTTCTCACCAAGGGTGAGCAGCAAAGTTTGGGTCTCCTTGCCATAATGATTTGCAGAAGAAGCTTTAATACAATATTGGGGGTGCCCACGAAAACAAGGTTTGGGTCTCTAGAAACTTGCCATAATTTGCAGAAGAAACGTTAATACAATATTGGGGGTGCCCATGAAGCTGCTGGTTCCAAGACCCAGATGAGAGGATGGAGCTGGCAAATATGGCAAGAGCTCTTCTGCCTCCTCTCCAACATTGTGCTGGTGACTTCTCTCCTGTCCAGGTCTTGGTGATGGTTGTATCTGTGTCCAGGAAAAACTGGGATAGGAAGCAAATCAAGCAGGCAACATGGACAAAGTGATGGATCTTCCCATACTGGCTTGGTTGGGAAGATCACTTGAGTGAAGTCCAGCTTGACACTGCTTGGGCTGGGTCCCACAAGCATGAGGCAGTGGGAAATTTGGGACTTGCTCCTGACATTTCAGGTGCCACTTCCACTGAGTGCCTTGGGAGGGTGTATTTAAAAGCCATCTAGATAGGGTGCTCAAGGATATGGTGTAGAAGTGGGCCTGGTAGAGATAGATCATGGTTGGACTGATGATCCTATAGGTCCTTTCCATCCATAGCAATTCTGTGAGGACATGGGGATGTCTGTCCTCTTCCCAGCAACCAGCTGGCTTGCCTGGGATGGCACATCCCAACCCTACACCTATGGATGACACCACAGCACAACAAATCCATGGCCATCTACATCATCCCTTTGCACGTCCCGGAGGAATCCAGGGTGCAGAACACAAGTGAATACGTCAGATGAGATGATCCCTGAGGTCCCTCCCAACCTGGCATCCTATGATTCACTCCAGAGCAGCAGAGAGATCACTCAGCACTTTTTAGGTGCTCCTGTGAAAACAGGGGAAAAAAAAAATACTAGTTAAAAATGCATCTATTGAAAACAAACAAACAGCTTGAGAACAATGGGTAAGGAGAGGGGCTGGCCCAGGGAGAGCAGACAGAGCCAGGGAGTGAGAGATGAGGTGCTGAAAAGCAGCATTTAAAAATAAAGTGCAATCTTTACAGCACTTTTCAGCTGCTTGGAATATTTCCCCTGCATGGAGGTCGCTGCCCGGGGGTGGGTTTAGGTGTGGGCAGCCCAGGCAGGGTTTGTGGTTAAAAACTCAGGGCTTTGGTGGTAATTGTAAAATGCTACCAGGCTTTTATTTTCCCCGCTTTAAAGGGAATGTAATTAGCTTAAAACCAGCAGCAGGGAGGCACTAGGGCTCCTTTTGCAGGGACAATGGCAAAATCAGTGTATCAACACCCCGGCCAGCATATTTCTCTGCCCTGATGAGACCAGTCGTTGCCTGCAGCTTCTCTTGTCCCCTGAGAACTACCCCGGGCTGCTCTAAATTGTGCATTTTTATTACAGAGCTGAGGATTCGGGGGCAGAGCAGGTCACGGGGCTCCCCAGGAGCTCCATGGTGACCACAGACAGAGGCACCGACATCTTGGGACCATCTTGGGGTCTTCAGGAAGGGTTGGAAATTTCACCCAGGTTTTCCAGCCATCTTTCTACCACCTTCCCCAGTGCCTATCAGCTGGACCTGCATGTAGGGACATCTCAGATGGGTGTTCTCCCAGCATCCCCATGAAGAAAGCAAACACCCAATTATTTCTTTTGGCCTCCCCTCACCAATATTCACCAGTTTCTGCAGCAAATTGTGCAGAGAAATTCAACCCAACGGTATCTTGGGGCTGAGGAGAACCAAAAGCTTCCCAGCCACAACCTTTGTCCCCCTCATAAGACTGAGCCTTGTGTCAGCTCCAGAGCAGCTGTGGGGGCAAAAGTCACTCCAAGCTCTCTGCATTTCCCTCCTCATTTTGCACATATTCCATCCCTCCCTCCCATCCCTGGGGAATGAGCTGGAGCCTGTGCTGGGGGTGCTGCTGCTTGGCTGCTCAGGCTGGGGGTTCATCCAGGGTGGTTCTCTCAGCACCCCCATTCCCCAAGCAAAGGGATGGATGCTCCTGGTTCTCCAGGGACCTGAGCTGCTCCCTCCTCCCTGGCCTGGAGCAGGAGGCAGCGCTGCTGCTCCCATCCCACCAGGGATGTGCCCCCATCCCAGCCAGCCTGGGGGACACATGATTATTTCCCCGTTGATAGGGTTCAGTGGGACTGAAAGAGCTACACGCCCTCTGGTAATTTGTAGTTTGTGGATGCTGAGCTGACATTTAACTGAACCCAGGGCAGCAGCAGGCAGTGGGGAGCTCTGCTATTGTAATACCCCAGACACTGGGAGCTTGGCTAATAGGGGACATTCTTTCCTCCCAGGACTTCCCCCCACGACTTTAATGCATTCAGGATCAGCCCTGGTTATTTGGGCTCGTTAATGGCAGCGTTTGGGTGACCCTCTTCCCCCCGTTTTCCCTCGCAGGAATATTATCCCTATTTTGTCCTGCATTGTTCATAACCGGGGGGGACAATTAATCAGAGCAGAAAGGACTTTATTCAGCTGGAATTCCTTCCAGGGCTGCACCACTGAGAGCAAATTAGCAGTTCACACATTGCAATTGGCCTTTTCTGTGGACGCAGAGTTTGGGCTCCAGTCACCCCTGAGGTGATCCTGCACCTTCTCCTGGGTGGGGGTATCACCAGGGGCTTCCTGAGCTCTTGGAAGCAGCACTGCAGGAACACCCCAGCTGCTGGGAGAGCAGAGCTTACCCAGAGAAACCTCAAAGTGGCAGCTAACCACCAACCTAAGCACTTAAATTCACATCTGCTCCTAATTTAGGATTACTGCCTTCACCACCTTCTCCTAACTGCTGTTTGGGTGGGTGTGTGGGTGGTGAGGTGGTAAAAGGCTCTAACCCTGCTCTTCACAGGCACTTGCTTACCTGCCTGGATGTTTTTTTCAGCAGAATGGCTGGAGGAGCTCGCCCTGGAGCAGGTCTGGGCTTGTGAGGGGAGAGAACATCTGGGAACATCTGCAGCCTGGCCTGGGCTCAGCTCCCACACACGTCTCTGCTGGAAACCTCCACCTTCAAGGGCTGAGCAGAAGGTACTCACTGATTTCTGGTGCTTTAACTGGGCTTGGGGTGGGGGGGCTGTAGCCCTGGCATGATGATCCTATGGACCAGGAGTTTGGGGTGGTGGAGGCCCCATCCCTGGAATCATTCAAGGTCAGGCTTGATGGGGCTCTGAGCAGCCTGCCCTAGGTAGAGATGTTCCTGCTGGTGTAGGGAGGTTGGAGCAGATGAGCTCTAGAGGTCCCTTCCAGCCTCAAACATTCTCTGATTCTCTGACTTGGAGGCTAAAAGGAGTTTTATTCATTGGGCAGAGACTGACTGAAAATTGGTACCTGAGGTTCACCCCTTCCCAGTAAAACTGCAGCTGCTGTGAATGTCCTGAGCCCTCATTCCTCACCAAGAAATACAGTCATCTAGAGCCATCGTTTTCCATCAGCCCCATCCCACAAACCATTTCCCAGATGAAGGTCTAAAGGGATCAAGTTCCCTCTTCTCAACAACAGGAGATTGATGGTGTCATCTCCCTTGGGGGAGGGCTCAAGGCGTCTCTGAGATGCTCAGTATTGATTAGGAGGTGGAGTGTGATGGTCCTTATCTGCCTGGCTGCAGAGCTGTGGAAGCTTCCGTGAAGCAGGCACCTCATCCAAGGAATGTTAGGAAGGAATGGGTAGAGGACTGAGGGATGCCTGGGGGTGCTGAGCCACGCTGGAGTTGTCTGAAGGGCAGGGGCAGCCCTTGGATGTGCCCAGGGGCAGTCTGTGCTCCTGGGGTTGCTGCTCTGGTGGCAGCTGCCTGGTCCAGAAGCTCTGATAGCCCCTCAAGGGATGTGTGGTTGGAACACAGCTCCTTTCTGCTCACTGACAGCAGGGGCCAGGTAGGGTGAGAACATGGAACCTTCCACCCTGCACTAGCCAGGTCACCAGATGCTGTTGCTATCATCTGATATCTGCCTTTTAGGGTGCTCAAAACTGAGTCACCTCCTCTTGCTCTCTTCAGGCAAAACAAATCCAACCTGCAGCCTCTTTTGTTCTCTCAGCAGTCACTGGAAAGTAGCCCAAAGACTGGACCTGCTGTAGAATGAGGTCCTGAGAGGTGTCAGCAGATTGGCAGAGATCAAGTCTGGTGGTTCCTTCTCCCTTTTTTCCTTCTCCTTTTCCTTGCTTTTGCTCATGACAAACACCCTGTGGACAGACAATCCCCAGCTGCTGTCCCTGCTATAGGAACATCTGTGCTGCACTCTTTGCTAGTGACGTCTGCCCTGGGATGCTGGGTGCAAAAATAACCCCCTCAAATCTGGTTTGCATTTCCCAGATTCCATCAGGCCTGGATTCTTTGAGGGTTTTGAGGATTCCTCTCCCTGTGGCAGCAATGTTTGATTACCAGAGCCTGGGGTTCCTGCGATGCTCAGTCCACATCTATAGGGTTTGCTGCTCCTGTTCCTTTCCCAGGCATGAGAACAAGGAGCTCACCCTCCCCAGCTTCTTAGGCGTGTTGATCCAAGGCTCAGCAATGTTTGGAGGGCCACCAGAAGAGTGCTGGGAGGACCACCATTAATTCTGCCTGCTCAGCTCCTCTCTATGCCCCTCAGCCCAGCATCTTATCCCTGACTGTGGCTGTGGGAGGGACTTTTTAGGCTGTTGGGTAGTGGTAGGACGGGGGTGAATGGGTCAAAACTAGAGGTGGGGGGATTCAGAGGAGATGTTAGGAAGAAGTTCTTGCCCAGGAGGGTGGGGAGACACTGGCCCAGGTTGCCCAGAGAGGTGCTGGAAGCCCCATCCCTGGACATGTTGAAGGCCAGGCTGGCTGGGGCTGAGAGCAACTGATGTAGTGGGAGGTGTCCCTGCCCATGGCAGGGGGGTTGGAACGAGATGATCTTGAAGGTCCCTTCCAACCCTGACAATTCTATGATTCTATGTTCCCAGTGAGGTCTCCAAGGTGTCTCAGCAGAGCAGACAACGACCTGCTCGTCAGGACGTGAGTTAATGTGGGTGATGAGCTTGGTCCTTCAGGCTCTGTGGTCTCCAGGCCTGGGTTTGAACCCTGCAATCATCTCTTTGCAACACACCCCACGCCCCACTCTCTGAGGCTACACATCGAGCTGCTCACAAGGTCCCCAGGGACACCACCCACCCTGCCCATGGCTAATGACTTGGCTAATGGGGTGGAGGGGTGTGGCAGTCACAAAAAGGTTAATTTTCTGAGAGGACAATGAACTCGGGGTGTTCAGACAAGCCGGGCAGGCTCTGTCCTTGTGCTACAGATTAGCTCCAGCAGGCATGAGACTAGAAAGCAGTGATTCAGCTGCTGACCTGCAAGGCAGCCCCGTGGGGCTCGACAGGTTCTGGTGGAGAGGAGAACATGTTCCTACCTGTGAACTCCCAGCACCAACCTCACCAAAGTGCAGGTTAGCCCTGGCAAACCCTGGCTGACCCAGCTGGGAAGGGCATGGACTATGCAAGGGATCTACAGGATTTCTGGGGAGGCCAAACAGATCCCCTGGATGAGTCCAAGGAAGAAGCTTCATGGGTTTGGCTCGTGGCTTCCACAGCAGCAGTTCTGAGGTCACTTTGGGAGGCAGAACCCATTGATCCCAGAGAGGATTCAATGAGGAGCCCTTCCCAAGCCCCCTTTAGCCATCCCCTTGTGGCTTCTGGCAGCTGTGGCTCCACAAACCCATGGTCAGAAAAGACAAGAGGAGCACAAGAATTGCATAATAAGGATTCACTTCAAGATTGGCACTTCAAGGCAGAGCTCATCTGCACAACAAGGATGATGGAGACATGTCAGCCACCCTAGGTGGAGCATGCTGGAGGAGGTGGGCACACAGGCTGCATGGTGGGGGGTGCAGAGCAGAGTCATGGGGCTGGGAAGACCTTGGGAAGACACTGCTCTCCATCAGCAATGCATTAAGGAGGAATTGAGTTTGGCTAGCAGTCAGCCCCCTGATTGATGAGATGAAATTGGATAAGGAAACAGCAGGAATGTGCTCAGCACATGCAAAAACCCATCTTCAGATCTTGCCCTGTGGGGAAAAAGGGGCAGGAGGGCTGGGGCTGTGAATACCAGCCTTCCTGGAAGGCTTTTTCTTGCTGATGTCCGCCCAGGGCATCCCAGGGGAGTTTTCAAGTCGGAATTTGCATCTCAGGAGCCACAGGGCCAGCATGCAGGCAGCCAAGGGAGAGGATCAGAGCCTGGCTGGCTTCCTTCAGCAGGGCGAGGTCCAGAGGGATGTTTTTCCCCCTGTAAACACAGAAGAACCAATTTCCCAGCAAACCTGCTCCTGACTGACTCAGCCAGATGCTGTCCAAACTGGAGTCCTTTCAGACCACTTGGAGCAATGCCGGTTTGATGGGAGAGCATCTGAGAGGGGAATCCTACTGGAGGGGGGCTGTGCTTTCACCAAACCAAGGATTTCTGCATTTATCTCTCCCTACTGAACACACAAACCCTGCCTGGGGCATCCAGCCACGGGGCAACCACCCTTTGAGAGCATCACCGCGGGGAGAAAAGATGTGCAAGGAAAACCGGAGCCCCTCTGAGGCGCTCCACAAAGCTGAGAACATATTGTGGAGCTGCTCGGTGATAAATGTCACCCAGGGACACGGGCGACATCACAAATGGGAAGAGGGAGGCGGCTGCCGCATCCCCCCGGCGCCTGCGCTGCGGCTTGAAATATGGGCTGGTGTCAGCAGCAATTTGGAAACGTCTCTGTCAAAGGCAGGCGGGCAGGCTCCCCTGGGCTGCCTGGTGGTGGCAGGCAGCACACCCGGGCTGCGAGAAATGCAATTTACTCATTGAGTGAACCGGGGGCGATCCGCAGCCGCGGGATGCGCTCTGCTCTCCTCCCGACGCGCCCGACTGAGTCACTGCGGCTCCCTCCAGGATGGAGATCTGGAAGGCACCCAAGACAACAATCAAGCGAATCGGTGATAAGGCTGCATTATCAGGCTCCATCCAGCTGCTGAGTCAGCCCTCCCCACCCGCCCAGCCTGGCAGGCAACCAGGGATGGGGATGCTGCTGGAAGGGATAGGGCATCAGAGCCCCTTCCCACCCTGCACAGCTTCCTCAGGGCAGAGAATTATGGAAGGTTTAGGCTGGGAGGGACCTCTAGAGCTCATCTGATCCAACCTCCCTACACAAGCAGGGACATCGCGACCTGCTCAAAGCCCCATCAAGCCTGACCTTGAAGGACTCCAGGGATGGGGCCTCCCCCCCCTCTCTGGGCAGCCCATTCCACTGATCTATCACCCTCCTGTTAAAGAACTTTTTTCTAATATCCAGCCTAAATCTCTCCTTTCCTAGCTTAAAACCATCACTCCTTGTCCTATTGTTACAAACCCTTTTGAATAGACCTTACCCCACCTTTATGTAGATACATTCAGATACTGGAAGGGTGATGAGGGCCAGTGCTGAAGGCCACATGAAGCTGTGGGGTTCACTTGCTGGCAGCAGAGCTGCAGGTACATTGATGGCGGGTACATCAGTGGCTGCCTCTGGTGGTACTGTGCCCACCTCGCCAGCTGAGCATCTTGGATCCCATCAGCTGCTGGGATGGGAGCTGGTGCAGCACCCAGGGTGCTCTGCCATGGTCCAGTCTCCCATGGCTCACCCTTGCCTGCAGGCTTCAGAGCAGGGCTGGCTGAGGCAGATGGGCAGATGTCCAAGTGTGCAAGGGCTGCAAGGAAGAGAAGCAGCAGGAGAGGGAGGCCCTGAGGTGAAGAGCTCTGTGACTGTCACCTACTCATTGATGGTCACATCTGATAGCTCTGGTGGGGCAGCCTCAGCCTGCCCACGGTGAGTCTCTGGGTAGACCCAGTGCTCTGAGATTTGGCTGTTAGTGCTGGAAACTCTACCTCAGCCACCCCTGCACCTAGCAGGCACAGCTGTATTTTGGCTGACCCTTCACTCAAAAAACCCAGGGGAACAACCTCCTCTCCATGGTTGCTGCAGGATTACAGCCCCAGCCAGGCTTGTGAGCAGCCCTGGGACAGGGTGTGCTGAGCACCCCAGCTCCTGGGCGCCTGCATCTGCTGTTGGTGGGAGGAATCAGGCAGGGAATGTCTGGGAGAGGGAAATGGGGGTGCTGGGGATGCTCTGCAGGTGGGAGTGCTCTGGAAAAGCTGCAGAGAGGCTCATTTCTTTGCAAGATTTAGTGTCTCTGCCTAGCACTGCTGTGTTTGCATTACAGTATTATCAGGGATGCTGCTTTCCCATGGCCTAGGGTTTCAAAATTTCTGTTTGACTGTAGTTTAGGGACTGCAACCAACTAAAGCAGGTCTGGGAAAGGCAGAGATTTGTGTAGAGCACAAGCCTGGCTTTGCAACTCCACTTACTTCCTACTCAGCTTTCAAACCTCCACAGGTTCTTCCCCACCAAGCTTTGCTTTGAGACTCCCTTTTAAATCTGTCACATTTCACTTGGCTTAGCGATGAAATGAGAGACAGATCTGAGCAAGCAAGCCCTGGACCAGAACGTTCAATATCTCTGCAGCTGGAGCCATTAACATGGGACCAGAGGGTGGAAATTCCCAGCACGTTCAGTGCACGAGCCACGCGCTTTAAAAAAAATATATTAAAAAAAAAAGAAAGAAAAAAAAGAGTAGTCCCTGCTAAAGAAGGCAGTGGGAAAAGCACACAGGATGGTGAGCAGAGCTGGGGACTTAGTGCAGCTCATTCCAGGGGATCCCAGCCAGCACCTGCACATCATTCATCTTCTTTTATTGCCCTTTCTCAGCTTCTTGCTGTATTTTAATGCAAAGCCTGATACCCCCTTTGGAAAGAGACATTCTCCAGGCCTTCCCACATGCTTGGGAAGGCTGCTGGCCCTGTGCTCGGGAGAGATAAATAGGCAGAGCAGGAATTTGGGACTGGGGATGTGATGAAAGTGTTTTCATCATCAGAAGCTTTGCCTCCCTCAGGCTGGCCTGGGCAAAGCCTGGCCTGCAAGGCCGGCCAAGACCCCAGACTTTTCTGGAAATGCACCTTTGCATCTGTGGTTCCATTTAGCCCCAGAGCAGCACTAGAGTCTAGGTCTGAGATTCAGAGTTTCCTCCAACTTCTAGGATGTTTTCATCCTGAGCTGGGGGCAGGCAGCACTTGGCAGTGCTGTGACCACCAGCATCAAAATCTCTTTTCCCATTGCCCAGTATGGACAAGCTGGGATCCAGTGTCCAGCACCATAGGTAGTGGTGCTCCAAAAGCCCTGTAATGCTGCCACGTGTTGTGTGTGACCCCACCAGTGGGGAGGTGGAAGGACAGGGATGAGGGGCTGGGGCTGGTGCTGAGCCTGGTCCCTCTCCCTCACCCCAGCACTGCTCATGGCTGGCCCTGAGCAGCAGGTGTGGTGGGACATGTTCTCTCTGGGGCTAATCCCTTGTCCCTATTTTCCTCTCAGCATGGGAAAGCAAATCACTATGTTTAATCTCATTTTCCAGCTCCCACTCCAGAGGGGGGCCCAGCCCCAGGTGAGGATGCTCTGGCTTCCTGGCTTGGTTTATTTTATCCCCTAACTTGATGGAGGGAGTTTTCCCATATACAGGACGGTAAGAACTACCTGGTCACTAGAAAACCAAGGGGTTTACATGCCAGTGAGCACGGGCCCCATCAGAGAAGGGGAAAGAGCAGCCCAGGGTCCTCCGGGTATGCTCCTTGCATCTGTGACATGGACTTTTTCTCACCTCTAGGTGCTAAACCAGCCCGTTTGCATTGACATTTGCATTATGCACCCCTCACACACTCCTCCCTGCCCCCAGTGAGCCCAAGCCAGGACAGAGAGGAGAGGACAGTGGGGCTCACCAGCCTTGCCCCAGATCTCCCCCTCCCGGCAGCCCCTGTTCTGGGTAACCACTGGTGACCTCAGAGCATCTTCTGGTCCCCAGGAGGTCCTGGGTAGCCTGCCCTCCCTTCTCCCAGCCCTGCCTGCAGCTCGGGGTTTGCAGCTACTTAGCAGGCAGCAGCTTCAGACACATTTTGTGGCCACACGCAGAGACAATAATCACTTGTAGTCTGGCCTCAGCACTGCCAGCAGCCTGGCTGGCTGCATGGCAGGGACAGTGTCTGGGCGTGTGGGTGACATTCCTCATCACCCTGGCCTTGTCCCACCCGTGGGACCCCCCAGGCAGCAGGGTCCGGGTGCCTGTCTCGGGGTCTCACGGGTTAAAGAGCCGCTGGGATTTTCCCACTGTGCACCAGAGCCCCACATGGTGCTG
This sequence comes from Brachypteracias leptosomus, assembly GCA_013401335.1. NCBI lineage: Eukaryota > Metazoa > Chordata > Aves > Coraciiformes > Brachypteraciidae > Brachypteracias > Brachypteracias leptosomus. The sequence goes on from VYZX01024883.1 coordinate 79,339, forward strand.
CTGGAGGCTGAAACGTGACTCGAGCTGGGTTGTGGTAAGTGGGTGGGATGAGAGTTTCACGACCTGGTTCCAGCAGAGGCGTGGGCAGCATCACCAGAATGATTAATGCTGGGGGGAGGCAGAGAGAGAGCCCCAGCAATGTGCTGATAAGGGAGGGCTGACAGAGATGAAGAGCAATAACAGAAAGGACCCTGCTTGTCAGTCACGGCGAGAAATCCCCCTCCCTCCCCTAGGAAATGATAAATTGTGCATGCCACCTGCTCCCACCTCTGCTGGCTCGAACCGTGGGATACCTGAGAGGCCAGCACACGAGATTTCCAGTGTTATTTATTGGAGCTCGTATTTCAGATGAGAAAATGGAAAATATCATGCTCTTCTCATCCCAGCTGCCTCCCAGGCTGCCCTGCCCGCTCTCTGCTCCCTGCCTCCCAGCAGCTGAGAGGTGAAGAGCACAAGAATCCAGATGATGGCTAAAGCCTTCCTTCCTGGGGCTCTGGAGAGCTGGGTCCTTGCAAATTCCCTCTGCAGCTGCTGGGAAGAGGGTGGGGGGCAGGTGTGGGGAAGTGGGAGATGAGAGGAGGACCAGATGTGCTTCAGAGAGAGCAGCTCTGAGATGCTCAGCACCAGCACTGGTGCTTCTGCTGCCTGTGCTGGGCCGCCCTCGCAGGATCTGGTAGCAGAATTAAGTGGCACATTAGCAATAAGTGCTCCTGCCCTTCTGATGACTGTTTATGACTCGATAGCATCAGCTCCTGCCCAGCCATAAACTGCTCGTAGCTTAAGTGGGGAGGGAAGCAGAGAGAGAATCTGAGTGCAAGCAGAGGATGAGTGGAGAAGCTCAGGTTCACCCTGGGGCTTTGTGGGCAGCTCAGCATCGTGCAGTATGGGGGCTTTCATGGTGTGTGGAGGGTGCCGTGGGCTCTGGGGTCATCTCTGGGCTCTGAGGTCACCCCTGAGCTCCGAGGCTACCTCCCCTCCACCGCCGGGGCTGCATTTGGAATGCAGGGAGAACACCAGCGACTTCTGAAGAGCACAGAGTTGAAACGGCTGCTCCAGCTGCGGCCGAGGGCTGATGTCCCAGGGGGCTCCCTCAGCCCCTCCGTACCGGGCTGAGCTCCACGGGGCTGTCCCCGCTCCCCGCTCCGCGGCCGGGCTGCGAGTGCCCCCGCGCGGTGCCGGCGGCCGGTGCTCGGTCTCTGGCCGGGAGCAGCCCCGCAGCCACGGGAACGGGGAGGGAAACCCCCTCGGAGCTGGCAGGGACACCTCGGTGGGATGGTTCTGCTGGTCCCCGGCACCGCTGGGCGCAGCATCTGTCTCCCCCCGGGATGATGCTGCAGCTGGAATCTTGGGTTCAGGGCTCCAGAAGGACATTGGGGGGCTGGAGAGTGTCTAGAGAAAGGTAGTGAAGCTGGGGGAGGGTCTAGAGCAGGAGTGTGGTGAGGAACAACTGAGGGAACTTGGGTTCCTGGAAAAAAAGGAGGCACAGGGGAAACCTTCTTGCTCTTGATAACTCCCTGAAAGGAGGTTGGAGCAAGGTGGGAACCAGTCTCTTCTCCCAAGGAACAAGTGATAAGACAAGAGGAAACAGCCTCAATTTGCTCCAGGGGAGGTTGAGGTTGGATATTAGGAAAAATGCCTTTCCTGAAAGGGTTGCCAAGCCCTGTCCCAGGCTGTCCAGGGCAGTGATGGAGTCTCCATCACTGGAGGGTTTTGAAAGAAGACATGGAACACGGTGACATGGATTAATCTTGGTCTTGGCAGGGTTAACAGCTGGACTCCTTGAACCTAAATTTTTTGTATTGCTCTACTTATTCTGCATGATTCTATCTCCCATATACAGGGACTGGGTGTGCAGAGGATGCTGTGGGAGCGAAAGGCAGGAGGCTGGGACCTGGGAGGGGTAACCTCAGGATGCTCACCTCCAAACAGCAGGACAAGTGCAAAGTCTGAGAGCCTGGGGCTGGTGGTGGGTGGGGAAGGGGCTGCTGAGGCTGGTGGGTGGGGAAGAGGCTGCTCTCCTCCCCACCATACCAGGCTGTGAGCCTGCAGGGCCTGCTGGCTAAAAGGCTGGCGAGGCATGGCCAGCGTGGTACAGTCCAGGAGGGTAATGGGTATTGGATTGCTCCCTTAGGTCTGTTCTTGAACCTAATCCTCATTAGACTGAAACCCATTTCAATTAAGACAGGCTGGGCTCCTCCTTTGTCTTTCTTTTAATTGGACCGTTCCTGCTGCTAAATGGGCAGCTTAAGCATCCCAAAGACCCTGAGAAAAGCCCGGCATGTCCCCTAATGGGGTTTGAAAGTGGAGAAATAACAGCATAATCAGTCTCTTCCTCTTTGTGTCAGCCCTTGATTCACACCGCCGGCCCCCCTCCCCTTCACACCCTTTCACTGAGGGGCTGCTGACAGATGGGAACAGGGCCGCCACCTCAATGGGGTTTGTCGGGGGCTTTCATGGGCCCTGTTGCCATTCTCTGGCCTCCTCCTTCGTCTGCTCTTGGCCTTTGTGCCCGGACTGGGAACAAGCTGGGAAAGCTGAGCCCGTCCTGTAAATACCTGCCTCTGCTGGATCAGCTTAGGGCTTAAAGGAGAAGACGGGGAATACTTGGCACAGCTCTTTATCCCTTCCTCTGCTCGCCTCCCTTTCCCTCCTCCATCCTCTCTTGTTCCTTTTTATTTAGTATTTATACACCCTGGTTTTCTCTCGTGCTCTTCATCTCTATTTTCCCTGCACCTTTTTCCTCCACTGGTGTTTTGTAATCTCCCTTCACTCTTGTTCTCCTTCCAGTGACCCCTTTGGTGGCCATCACTGGTGACCTCTCCTCCCAGCGCATCTCCAGGAGCTTGCAGAGGATGCACGATCTGCTTCCAGGGGATCCAAAATTGAGGTAATTTCTGGGCCATCTGCCTGCCCTGGCTCCTTGTGCTTTTCTGCCCCAGTGTCCATATGTTTGGAGAAAGCAACTGGAGAAGTCTGTGCATAAAGCTGATTTCTTACTGGGCAAACTGGCCCTGCTCTTTTGCAGGGTCTGATGAGCTTGGCCAAGCCCAGCAGCATGTTTTGTTCCCCAAGACCCCAGAAGCAGAACCTGGCCCACAAGTGTGAGGCCCCAACTGCCCCCAGGTGATCATGGTTGGGGTGGTGGGTGAGGCTAGAGAGATATCAACCAGTAACCAACCAGTTTGGGAGAAGCAACAAGGAGCTGATCAGTTGGAAGAGGGTTCCTATGAAGCATGATCACTGGAACGGGCTGCCCAGAGAGGTGGTGGAGGCCCCATAGGTCAGGCTTGCTGGGGCTCTGAGCAGCCTGCCCTAGGTAGAGATGTCCCTGCTTATTGTAGGGGGGTTGGACCAGATGACCTTTGGAGGTCTCTTCCAACCCAAACCATTCTATGATTCTATGAAGAGAGCTCCTGTTGGGGCCAGTTGGAGAAGTTCCCATTGGGGTCACTTGCTGAGCTCTCTCTCAGTGCTGTGTTCCCCCTTGGGGCTGGTTTGAGATGGAGAAGAGCAACCAGCTGAAGAAGAGAAGCTGAAGGAGATGTTGCTGAGGTTGGTGTTGGCCTGAGGAAGAAGAGAGCTGGCAGTGCAGGTGCTTGGGTGTGATGCAGATGTGCGCTCAAACATGTCCTAACACGAGCCAGCAGCTCATATGTGAATTTATTGGGTGCCCATGTGTGATGCAATTGAGCAATCAAACATAAATTAATTGGGTGTCCTTGCATGAAACTAATCAGGTGCTGTGCGTGTGCTAATTGGGCCCCCATGCATAAATTAGCTGGGTGCTCATGTGTGAGCAGGTTGGGCTCCCATGCGTGTTTGGGAAGGGTGCTCATGCATGGACTGATTGGGTGGCCATGTGTGAAGGGATTGGTCTGGGAGGCCATCTGGGCATGTTGTGCTCTCCTCGAGCATGCTGGGAGTTGTGGTTCTCCTCCAGGCTGGAGCAGAGGTGCCCAGGAGGGGATGGATGGGTGGGAGCTGCCTCGGATCCTCCTCCATGGGTTCCCCTCCATGGATGCCCACAAGCTCTGTGAGGCATGTAGGAGATTTCAGCCTCCAGAGCAGCAGTGGGTCAAGCTTCAGACAGTTCCCAAGTGGGGTTTGAACCATGTTTAGGGGCACCTTTCTCCACGGCATGCTCCTGAGCCTGTGGTGAATAATTCAGGTCTCAGCCCTAAGTTTGGGCATTGCTTCTTCATTAATAGATATACAAACAAACTAATTTGTGTGCAAGATACATTGGTAACCACTAATGACTTGACTTTATTCAGACAAAGGGTTATTAAATGTATTATAAATGTTTTCTACAGAAACACACAAGTGTGGGTGAGGGATGAACCAGGCACGTCCCCATTGCTCTGGTCTAATGTGTATAATCTCACCTCTGTGCATGCACCCAACAATGAATTTGAAGCTGCTGTGGCCACAGCCACACCAAGAGTGGAAATTAGGAGGAAATTCTTCACCCTGAGGGAGGTGAGACACTATCTCAGGGGGGTTGTGGATGCTCCATCCCTGGAGGTGTTCAAGGCCAGGTTGGATGGGGCCTTGAGCAACCTGGTCTAGTGGGAGGTGTCCCTGCCATGGCAGGGGGGTTGGAATGAGATAATCCTTGAGATCCCTTCCAACCCAACCCATTCTATGATTCTAGATGTCCTGCTATTGTTCTATGAACACGACCTGCCCTGAAGCTGTGCCCAGCTCTGGGTGTGAGCTGCTGGGGGGAGATACACCTCACTAACCAATGCACTGGGAAGGAAACACTAAATTACATTTAATTAATGCATAATTAATGTGCTTTCTGGGTTTCCATGGATGTGCCTGCAAGAGAGGCACTTGGTTGCTGCTGTGGTTACTGAAGTGAGCTCATTCTGGAGTCGTGGGGGGCTGCACAGATCTGCAATCTCCATCCATCTGTGAACTTTTCAATGTTTTCCAGGCTAGAGAGATGCCCGTTTACATCTCTCACACATGGTGTGACCTCCTCCTGGTCCTTGGACTCCTGCAAGCCTGACCTGTCTTTTCCTGGACATCCAGAGACATGGAGAGGACATTTTCCATAGGTGTGGTGAGGCCATGGAAGGTAAGAGCTTGCAGGGCTCCCCTTGCTCTCCCAACCAGCATCTCCCAAATCATAGATTCATCAGGGTTGGAAGGGACCTTAAAGATCTTCTAGTTCCAACCCCCTTGGCATGGGCAGGGACAAATCTTTCACTCCTGCTGCTGGCTGGGACACGTTTGCAGGAGGAGCTCTGGCTCGTTGGCATTGGGTGGGTGCTTCCCACCACCTACTCTGCCCATAATCCCATCTCTGGGCATTTTAATGACTCCCCATCCAGCTGATACTGCAAAGATGCTGAGGCTTCTCTTCATCACTCACATTAAAAAGCAAGAGCCTGGTTTTTAAGTGCGTGTCAGTCCCTCCCAGCTCCTTATAGGCATGAAGTCGACCTCCCTTTTCCTTCCCCTTCCACACAGGTCATATGTACAGGGGTGGGGGGGGGCTCTTTTCTCTTCCATATGGTGTCAAGCCCACCTTGGGCCAGGGACCCTGGGAGAGCGGCTGGCAGACAGCTGGGAACAGAGGGAAAACAGCAGCCAGCACTACTGTAACTTGCAAAGGGCCACAGCAGGATGGGAGAGGGATGCAGCTCCAGGAGCTGTCTCCCTGGAAACGGCAGCGTAGGAGACATAATGAGGAGTGTCCCTCCCCTCCCGACTGCTCTTTAATTCCTTCTTCATCCTTCTCCCCAGCTGGGGGAGTGTGCTGGGGCAGGGTGTCCCCCTCAGCACAGCCTATTGTGGGTTTATGACACCCAGCCTTAGAAAAGCACATTTTTAACCCAGCTGCCGCTGTAACTTATTGCGGTGCCTTGTTAGAGCTTGGGAGAGGAGGGAGGGGGGATGAGGGGGGGAGGTCATGCAAAGGGTGCCGTGTGTCCCAGGGGGGACCCTCAGAAAGAGTCAGAGGAGGGAAAAATGCAGGTTCCCATCTCCTCCTCATTGGGCTCTTCCCACAAGTGTGGTACCTAAAGGATGCTCTCCAGACCGGGGCATCCTAAGGGACACCGGTGACAGGGCAGTGGGACAGACCTATTCCTTCATGCTGCCCAAACCCATGGATGTTCTTACACTCCAAAAGCAGATTTAAATGCAGGTGATAAGTAGGGAGGAGGGATAACAGCCCCATAGAGTCATGGTCCCCATATCATCACTGGGTGAGACCCTGGAGGGTGAGCTCACTGCTGGGGGCAGCTGCACCATGGGGTGTCCACCTCTCCCTCAGAAGCCAGAGGAATTGATTTTGCTTTTGGTCCCCCAAAACCCCAGAGGGGTTGCTCCCCAGGGAAGGGCATCTGGGGCCATTGGATGTTTTCCTGGCAACCAAACCACCCCTACAGGACCCTACTCCCCTGCCCAGCCCCATCCTTTGCCACCTCCCTTTTTTTTGTCCTTCCTCCCTTTTTTTTTCTTGTTATCTGAGAAATGAATTTTTAAACCTGGAATCAGTTTTCCCTTTGGGGGGGATTAGAGCCCTCAGCATTCAAGCTCCCGGCGTAGGAAACAGTGGCTTTTCTTCTGGTGCAGCTTGGCAAAGACATGGCTCTCTGTTCTCCCTGAAAGCCCCTCGCACTGAATGACCCCCAAGCCCTGAATGAAGTGCCTCTCAATTAAAAGTTTCCCATTGATGCCGGCTGAATGAGACCTTGCTGGGGAATTCACCCTGCCTGAATGGCCGGGGCCTTCATCAAATATTAAGGGGCCAATAGATTTCCCACAATATTTGTACACCTTCCTTTGTGGGGATTTCTCCCTCCATTGAACCAGAAACCGTTAACACATCCGCTCCCGACCTGCCCCCTCCCCGCTGCTCATTAGGAGCCCTGGCAGGGCTTGGCTGCTGCTGGTGCCCACCCCTGGGACACTGCACCAGCCACCTGCTTGTATTCAGCCCCTGCTTGAAATCCCCTGGAAAAATGCAGGGTGGGGAGAGGATGGTGAGAACTTCTTCCTCCTCCCATCCCACCTCCCCAGCACCCTGGGCAAAATCTCCCCCCCCCACCCCAGATGCAGAAGGGGCTTTGGTGGCATCACCAGGTTCTCTCCTGGTGGTCCCGAGGGTAACACAGGCAAAGAGGAGCTTGTCCCCCCTCAATCCCACTCCCCTTTCCCAGCACAAAGGGAGAGTGGTCTTAAGTCCAGGGCTCCCTTCTGCCCAGGGACAAAAGCTCTGGGACACTTTAACAGCAGCCAGGGCCGGGCTGACAGCTCTGATTGTTCCAGCAGGGCAGCCCCCACCCCTATTAATGATGCTAATTAGAAACCATGCAGGGCAGCCTCTTGGGGGTGGGGGTGAGGAGAGAGGGGTGGGCTCTGCATAATTTATTCTTGCTTAATCTCATTAATAGGAAAAAAGAGAGCCAGAGGGGAATGAGTGTGGGAACACAGGGCATGGGAGGAGAACTGCTGCTCCATCCTTTTTCTGCCATGGGACTCAGCAGGGTGAGGTATCATCACCCCAGCTTTCCAGGGGGGGAAAAAGAGGCACAGAGGAGGTTGCACAGAAGGTTGGTGAGAGCTGGGAGCTGAACCTGGAGTGTCCACCCCTCCTTACACCTTCTCCCACCGCCCTCTTCTCTTCCCACGTCGCTCTGGAGAGTGGGATTGCCAGAGGGCTGGAGGTGTCACAACCTCATGGAGCAGGGCAGAGACAAGCCATGACCTTGCAGAGCTGTTTAAGCTCAGTTAAGTGCTTGAAGACACCATTGCCAGGCTGTTATCAGTGGGTTATAGGAGAGAGAACTGTTCTTGCAGTTCCCCTGGGATGCTGCCCACGTGCAGAGAAGCTCCTCGTTCAGTTGAAGAACAGCCCTTGTAAAGAAGAGGTGATCCTGTAGGCTGAAGGAAAATGATGAGGTTGAGGAAGGAAATAGGGATCTTTCAGGATTATAAAGATCATGGCAAATAAGGTCATAAAATAGGAGCTGATGTCCTGAATATCCAGGATTTTGGCACCTTTCAGCACAATTACAAGCTGTGGCCAGCCAAACCTGCTGCTAAATCAATACCTGAAATATAAAGAATACTTTTTAATTTTTCCAACTTGGGCCTTGCATCTGGCTTTTCTGGGGGAGGGATCTTTGAAAATTTAATGTAATGTAACATATGAGGTGAGATGTGATGATGGCTGAGGGGAGCACCAGGCCAATAACCCATTGTAGGGCCACATTATGGTTCTACAATCCACCTTCCTTCTATGTTGGGTGGGTATGCTTTAAATGGGAAGTGGTAGCCATGGGAATATGTCAGATTAGTAGGTGATGTGTGTGTGTTAATCACAAGATCATAGATGTTGGGTTTGGAATAGTCTTTATAGATGGTTGAGTCAAATCACCAGGATCTCTTGAGGTTTATCCCAGGGATTTTCCCTCTGAGAGTGAGTTGGCATCAGCTGGAATGTGTCTTCTCCTTGTCCTGCCTTTGTGGCCTCCTGATCAGACTGATACTGGTGGGAATAATCCCTTGGTTTCCCTCCTCAGGCTGAGCCCTGGGTGGCTGTGGTCGGAGAGAGCCCCTGTCCCCCCCTGCCTGCAGCTCAGCAAGGGATGCAAAGCACATGGATGTACATTATACCTTAAGGATACCTAGGGAAAGGACTTGTGGTGCCTGGGACCATCTCTCACTAGCTCTCACCTGAGCCTCACTGTCTAGTCCTGCTGCTGAGGAGCATTTCAAAGCTATTTCAGGCTGCCCAGAGGGACAGGACCCACATGAATCCCAGCAAACACAGATATTCTGGCACAGCTCAGGCTGAGAACAAAGCAAAACAAGAAAATGGGGCATTGTTTATTTTTTTCCTTTGCTTCTCACCTTCTCTAAGAAACTTCTTTCTGCTTCTCAGCTCTGCCTGCCCAGGGGACTCCTTCCTAAGAAGAAACCAGGAGGAGGGAGACATAATGACCAGGCTCAGCACTGGCCTGGCTGATGCTCGACAGCTCAAGCATGAAGGGCTTGTGGAGATGAAAGAGCTTTTTCCAAGGGCTCCATGGGGATGTGACCTGAAGGAATCCGTGACTGCTGCAAGCAGAGGGACAGGGATGCAGGTTGTGCCTCAGGTATGTCTCAGGGGAGCATCCACAGCGGGTGGCTCCACGGGAATGATGCTGACACCAGCCAGGGTCTGGATACCACCAGGGTGTCAGCACCATGAGGGCTCTGGGAGGAAGGGACAGTGGATCCTGAGGTGTTCAGGAGCATCTCTTTGCCTTTCCCACCCTGGGACTGGTTTGCAGGGCTTGTGCTGATGCCCGGGGATGTGGAGGGGTCTAACTCTCCTGGGGGTGCAGGTGAAGGAAGGCGAGGATAACATCACTGCTCCTTCAATCTGCCTCCTGGGCTGTGGTGGGGGCTGTGAGCACCACGTCCTGGTATCCTCTGGAGCAGAAGAAATTGCCATTCCTTCCCTCCACTGACCTGGAAATTGTTAACATGTTCCTGTGGCCCGTGGGTCAGCAGCAGCACTGCTGGGTCACCACGCTGCACTGGGGAGGGGAGGATTCTCCACCTGGTCCTCAGCACTAATCCTGTGCATGGGGCTAGGGCTGGAGTTAACCTGGCTGGAAGATCAAGGGGAAGGGGATTCCCTTTTGGGAGGGGGGTCTGGGCTGTGGGGAAGGACATAGGAGAGGGGGAAAGGAGAGTGTTGCCTCAGAGGGTGAGTTCAGCAGCTCAGGACTCACAAGCCCTTTGGCCACACTCATCCATGGCTGGGTGGATGAGGTGCTGGGTGCCAAAGCCTGACCCTCGGCTTGCTCTACATGAACTGCTGGAGAGAGTCCAGCCCAGAGCCACAGAGATGATGGAGGGAGTGGAACATCTCCCTGCTGAGGGAGCTGGGGCTCTTTAGCTTGGAGAAAAGGAGCCTGAGGGATTAANCTGATTCTACACTGTTCAGGGCTGCAAATGAGCTTCCTTTGTACCTATCAGCAAAGACAAAGCATCTGCACCAAGAGCAGGGCAAGACTTCTCAGCTCCACCAGCACTACATGGGAGAGGCTGGCCCAGAGCCCTGTCCTTCCAAAGCAGTGGCCAGAGGAGAGAAGGAGCAAACCAGTAACTTGGAGGTGGAACCAGTCTGCAAGCCCCAGCTGTGTGTGTCCCTCACCATCAGCTTCCCAGCCCTGCACTTGGAGAGACAACCTCTCCCTAAGGAAGGATTGGAGGGGGTGGATGTTCTCAAGGAGCCCTCAAAACTTCAGCAGGACTCTGGGGACCCTTTTTCTGGGACGCTCCCAACACAAGACATGGCCAAGTCATTGTCTCCTGAGTTCTGAGCTTTGGCCCCAGTGTTTCAATTTGGCTTTAGGAAGGAAGAAGGGAAAACATTCACACACATCATATTTTTGCCCAGGGGACCTCAGCAGAGGTGGATGGTGAGATCCCATCAGTGGGACCAAATCCTTTGTAGCAAGAATGCTTGCAAGTGAGCTACAGGATCCAGCAGGGACACCTCTAATTTATCTGAGCTGCCTCCTTCCAACCCTGTTTGCCTTGTTTTCATGTGCCTCCCTCCTCTGCAGGGCTCAGCAGCCACCCTGCCCACATGGCCACGGGGAAGGAGACTTTAAGCATCTCCTGAACCAGAGCCTTGGCAGCCCAAAGGATGAAGCACAAAGGAAGGTAGATGGCTGAGTGGAAACCAGGCAGCTCCTTCGTGTGATAAAATGACTGTGAATTCCCCACAGCTGCTGGCAATGAGCACAGAGGCGTGGAGAGCAAGTGGCCATAGCCCTGCTCAGCAAGTCAAACAGTAGCACTGGCAGAGCTCTCTGAATTTCTGGACTTCCCTCACTCCCTGGGGAGCTCTGGAGGCACATCCATGTGGAGAGCATCTGCAATTTCCACTGTGGTGTGCTCTGCGTGTGTCTCAAGCACATGGAGGGAAGGGTTCCAAAGCCAAAGGACAAGAAAGGGGAAAAAAAATGAATGGCTGTGTTGAAAAAGTCTTAATCAGACCTTGTACTTCCACACTTTGATGTGACTCAGCCTGACCTCGGGCTATTCGATGCAGATGGGCTGGAGCTTTGAGGGATCAGACGTGGAGTTTCTCAGAAAGGCTTTCAAGAATAGTGTTCCAGGCTCCCACTGTGGGTGGGAGTTGGGAAGGAGGATGTCAGACACATTTCGGTGTCCCCATCGCTGTGCTCTGTGGCACCCTCAGCTGGAGACCTGCAGGAGAGGGTTGTGAGCTGTTGTGGGAAGTCACTGCATTTTGGAGATTCCTGGAAGCACCTGCTCATTCACAGAATCACAGGATGTCAGGGGTTGGAAGGGACCTCCAAAGATCATCTAGTCCAGAGCAGGATCACCCAGAGCAGGTCACACAGGAACATGTCCAGGGGGGTTTTAAACACCTCCAGAGAAGGAGACTCCACAACCTCCCTGGGCAGCCTGGGCCAGGCTCTGGCACCCTCACCAGGAAGAAGTTTCTTCTCCTATTGATGTGGAACCTCCTCTGTTCCAGCTTGCACCCCTTGCCCCTTGTCCTATCATTGGATGTCCCTGAGCAGAGCCTGGCTCCATCCTCCTGACACTCTCCCTTTACAGATTTATGGACATTAATCCCTCAGGCTCCTCTTCTCCAAGCTAAAGAGCCCCAGCTCCCTCAGCCTTTCCTCAGCAGGCAGATGTTCCACTCCCTCCATCATCTCTGTGTCTCTGTGCTGGACTCTCTCCAGCAGTTCCGTGTCCTTCTTGAGCTGAGGGGCCCAGAACTGGACACAATATTCCATGCTACTGCACAGACCAGTGAGAATGGACACAGTGGAGGTGGTCACATGCCGGTGAACGGCCACTGGGACAGCCCAGCCAAGAGGATACAGGCCAACATCTGTGTGAGGAGCTACCACAGCTGCCGCAGCGCCCATGGAAGCGCCCCCGTGGCTCCATCTGGTTTGGGGACAATCCCAGCCCTGATGGAAACACATGGCTGACATCTGGGGGAAGAGGAAACGGCGGCCAGGGTTGCCCCAGCAACGGCGTGTCCCTCCGTCTGGTCCCCCACTGGGAGAGCCCTGGGATCGGCAGCTCGCCCGCTTTGGGGGGGGAATTCAAAGTACAAGACCAGGGCGGCTGATTGATGGGTCGGGTTCAATGGGGAGGGATATGATTAATAAGTGTTATGGCCCCATTGTTCCCGCTGGGCGGCTGTCAGTGCCGGTTAGCGCTGATGGACGCTTTGATGACTCTATGCCCATGAGCGAGCCACTGACTTGATGAATCTGAAGCCAGCAGCAGAATATTTGCTACGAACCCCTTTCTGCCTCCCCGGGACAATGGCAGGGCCAGGCTGCTTTGTGCGGGGTGTGGGATCCGGGTTGGGTGCCGAGGTTTGATTTGTCTCTTTGGCAGCGCCCGCCTCTTCCCATCCCATCACCCCCCCCCCTTATGGGATCACCTCATCCCAGTTGGCAGCCGCCTGTGCCAGGGAAGGAGAGAAGGAGAAGAAAATTGTGGCGCTTTCTTAGAAATGCAAACACAGGGGCTTTCAGGCTGGAATGTCACCACGGTCTGGAAGCGACAGCAAAGTGCTGCTTTGTGCCAAATATTTGTGTTTTGCAGCCCAGCGTGTTTTCTTTAGGCTGGCGAGGGGCAGGCACATGCTACAACAAGGTCTTGTGAGCTCTGCTTTAATGAGCTCTGCTGTTGGCTCGCTTGGGGTCTGCTTTGACCACCCTCTAGCACCTCACTGGGAGGTACTGGCGGCTCCTTGGGACAGGAGAATGCCAAGGATGTGTCCTGTCTTGTGTCATAGAATCACTGAATGCCGGGGATTGGAAGGGACTTCAAAAGATCATCTAGTCCAACCCCCCCACCGGAGCAGGAGGTCACACAGGAACACGTCCAGGTGGGTTTTAAACATCTCCAGATGGACCTGGACAAAGCAAGCCCCCCTTCCTCCAGAGCAGCAAGGGAGGGGATGCTCAGCCAGAGCTGCCCCAACATTCTCTGACCGGTATGGCTCATTGACTCCACCAGTTTGGCTCCTGCTGGTTCTCTGTCCTCTCTGATGTTGTAATAAGGTTGCTGCTGCTGTGAGTGAGTTAATGCTGGAGCTTTGTGCATGCAAAAGGCAACAAAGTTTGGGTTAGAACTGCTTTTTTTTCAAGTTGAGGGAAAAAGTATAAATCCTGGAGTGTGTACAAAGAAGGGCAATGAAGATGGTGAAGGGTCTAGAGAGGGATCTTGTGAGGAGTGGCTGAGGACATGGGGTTGTTCAATGTGGAGAAAAGGAGGCTCAGGGGAGACCTTCTCTCTCTCTCAACAGCTCCCTGAAAGGAGGTTGGAGCCAGGTGGGGTCAGGCTTTTCTCCCAAGGAACAAGTGATAGGATGAGAGGAAACAGCTTCAGGTTGTGCCGGGGGAGGTTGAGGTTGGATGTTAGGAAAAATGTCTTTCTGAAAGGGTTGTCAAGGGCTGTGCCAGGCTGGCCAGGGCAGTGGTGGAGTCCCCATCTCTGGAGGGGTTTCCAAGGCATGGAGATGTGGTGCTGAGGGACATGGGTTAGTGGTGCCCTGGCAGGGATGGGTTAAGGGTTGGACTTGATGATCTTAAAGATCTCTTCCAGCCTAAACGCTTGTATGTCTCTCTGTCCCCAGCTGTGCCCAGTGTCCAGCCCCCCACGGGTCGGATCCATCCCGCCAGGAGAGGAGAGAGGAGGCAAAGAGAGGCTGGGTACCAGTTCTTTCCACCTCCCTGGTCCATGGCTGCATCCCTCCCTCCCTTCCAGGGCTGCATCCCTCCCTCTGGTCCATGGCTCCCTCCCTCCCTTCCAGGGCTGCATCCCTCCCTCTGGTCCATGGCTCCATCCCTCCCTCCCTTCCAGGGCTGCATCCCTCCCTCTGGTCCATGGCTCCATCCCTCCCTCCGGTCCCGGGCTGCATCCCGGCGGCACCGCGGGCCTCTCATGCCCCCTGCCGGCCCCTTCCCGGTCGTGGCTGGCCCTGGGTGCTCCGCAGCTTTCCTCCACCAGAGGCCACCTTCCTCTAGCGTTTGCTGCTACGGCAAAAAGCCTTCCCCGGGCAGGGAACGGTGGGGAGGAAGGACATGAGCCCTCCCGTCCCAGGTTTGGGGTTGGATGTCTCCCCCAGTGTGTGACTGGTTCTTCTTTTCTGCCTTAGCCCGGCTGCTTCCCAGCTTTTTTCCATTTCTTCAAGCAAGAGAGCAATTGGAAAGAAGCTGCACTGGTGGTGATGTCGAGATGGTCCCTCCTGCCTGATTTGCTTAGGTAAGAGCTTGGACCTGCCTTGCTGGGCTCCTGAGACAGCTGAGGGGGACCAGAGTGGCTGCAGCACAAACCTATCATAGGATCATTTGGGTTGGAAGAGACCTTTAAGATCACTAAGTCACTGCCTGGTCACCACTAAACATGTCCCTAGTCTCCCTTAGTCCCCACGTCCCCCTAGTCTCAAGGTTGCATCCCACCTCCCATGTTGGTGATGCCTCTACTCGTGTCTCTCCTTGCCCAGACAGCACCAGGTCACACTGCAGGGATGAACTTCCAGGAGGACAACTGGTCATCTCACCAAGCCCATAAATAACATGACTTTCTGCTCAGGGGGTGCCAAGGGACAAAGAAGGGCTTTCAGCAGAGGATGAGGAGATTGAGAGGGAACACTTGGAAGCCTCAGGGCCACCCATGGCCACCCTGGCAAGCTGCAGGGTCAGCTCTTGGCAAGGAGACAGGCTGGTTAATTGGAAAGGCAAATGGCCCGGGGCCCTGTGAGCTCCAGCTCCCTCACAAAGGGCTCCTCAGCACTGTCTGTCCCTTCCAGCCACGCAGCTGGATGGCAGCCCAGAAAGGCTCACCCGAGCAGAGGGCACCAGAGCTGGAAAAGCCACCTCCTGTCTGCGGGAAGGGAGCAGGGCTGGCTGCTACGTGAGGGGCCGTGTCCTCCTCTCCCAGCAGCCAGAGGAACGAGGTAGAGCATCACCAGCCTTACCCTGACTTCTGGGTCTCATCAGCCCAGGACAAGAATCATTAGGTCACCTCTGTGGACCTGTTGTGGTGGTAGGATGAGGGGTGATGGCTTTAAACTGGAGGAGGGGAGATTTAGATTAGATGTAAGGATGGAATTTTTCACTCAGGGTGGTGAGACACTGGCCCAGGATGCCCAGGGAGGCTGTAGATGCTCCAACACTGGATACGTTCAAGACCAGCTTGGATGGGGCTTTGAGCAACCTGGTCTAGTGGGAGGTGTCCCTGCCATGGCAAGGGGTTGGAACTAGATAATCTTCAAGGTTCCTTCCAACTCAAACCACTCTATGATTCTATGGCTTCACCTGTCCCTCAGAACCCCAGAAAGATCTGAGCCATGCTTACCATGGGCTTTGAACAGTCTGAGACTCTCCTAAATGCCTTTTACCCCTGTGATGATCCAGGAGAGTTGGTCTATTTGGGAAATCCTGCTCTGGAGCAGAAGGAGGTTGGGTTGGTGCTCACTGTGGTGGAGAAGAACACTCCTGGCTCCTCCCTTCTCCCCTCCTGAGCTTCCCCCTGTGCTGGTGTGGTAATTACTCAGGACCCAATTTCCTGGGTTCTGTCAATAACTCAATCAGGGTGAGTAATATCTGAGCACTGCACCTTGGCACTGCTATTGTTCCCCACTTGGTGAAGCTTTATGGCCTTTCATTTCACAGAGGCTTTGCTGTTGCCAAAGCCTCCAGCCAGCCTTTTACTTTAGCAATATTAATTCTCCTGGGCCAGCCCTGCTTACATTGTGCTCCTAATTGAACATTCTTTTCCTGTCTCACTTTTGCAAATTCAGCCTTGATTTTCTTCCAGGCGTTGGCTGACCCAGGGATGGCACTTGGGAGAGGGACCCACCTTCAGCAGAACCAGCTCCATGGACGGGAGAGGAATGAAGTGGAAGGTCCTGGGTGAAAACAAGTGGGAGAGAAGCGAGGGGGACATCACTTGAGCAGAGCCAAGAAGAAGACTTGCCAAGTTCTCTGCCCTTAGATCCCAGGATGCTGGAGGTACATCTGACCTTTGTTAGCAGCTTGTCCTGCCTGGCCACACGAGTTCCTTCTGATCCCCCACGCAGGACCAGCACTGTGTTTTCATTTTGAAGCATCTCCCTCAGCTTTGGCAGCGTTTGTCCCTACACTGGTGGGAGGAGAGGGAGAGAGATGTTGCTTCTACACCCCGTAACTCTTCTTGTTCATAGAGTCATAGAATGTTTGAGGCTGGAAGGGACCTCCAGAGCTCATCTGGTCCAACCTCCCTACACCAGCAGGGACATCTCTACCTAGGGCAGGCTGCTCAGAGCCCCAGCAAGCCTCACCTTGAATGACTCCAGGGATGGGGTCCTGCCTGGAGTGATGCTCTGGCTTGAGGTGGAGCAGGTCTTGTAGTAGCAAGACATGAGGGTGATGTGAGAAGGTTTCTAAGGCCCTGTGAGGGTGTTTCTGCCCAGCAGCAGCAAGTCTGGCTTGGCCACACTCACTCTAATCAGTGTAATAACAATTAATACGAGTGTCTTGCCAGGGAGAAGGGGGTGGGTGATGCCAGCCTCCCTCAGGCTGAGGGCAGCCCTGCTGCTGCTCCTCTTCTAGCTGTCAGCATCCACCAGGGAGACATCTCCTGCTTTGCTGCAGGGATGTCCAGGGCACTGATGGCTTCCAAAAGTGGATTTGACCCACTGAAGGATAAAGCCAAAAGAGAGGAGGTTGCTTGCAACAAATCCTGCTTGACTGTGCTCTAAGCAAGCCCTGAGCTTTGATGTGAAATACCAAACCAAGAGCAACCAGCCCAATTAGCTTCCCTTACCTCCCCACCACCAAAGCCTCTGGACTTAAAATGTCCATTTCTGCACTATTTTGCCACTTTTTTACTTTAGTTTTACCTTATTGACCATCCAGTAAATAAGACGGGATCAACCCCAGCTCTAACAGCAACACAGCATCCTATCCCTGATGCTCTGCACGGCTCTGGAAGGGGGTGAGAAGAGCCAGGAGCTCTCCTTTTAGAGGAGACAGAGCTGTGATGGCTGCAATCAGCTCATCCAGCCCCAGACATAGACCAGGCATGTGTACCAGGGCTTCCATCCTGCCCAGATTTCCACCTTTGCCACCTCCTAACAGGGTCCAGAGGGTGCTGGAGTACTCATGGTGCTGGGTCAGGGGTGTCCCTGGCCTCCAGCTGCCCAGGGTGTGAATGCAGACACTGTCTGGGCTGCCTGGCAGCCTAGAGCATGGGCACAGTGACACAGCCAGGCCATGAGGAGCTGCTCAGTTTTAAGATCCTAGCATGGGGCTGTTCTCCCTCGTAAATGGTCTGGCTCCTCAGCAAGGATTATGTGTCTGAACAAGCCCTCTCAGCTCACGAGCAGCTGTTTTCCAGCTCTTGCCTAACAAAGAAAACTTTTATGACTGCAGGAAAAGAACAAGCCTTGGTTTTTCTGGACCAGCCATCTTCTTTGAGAGCAGCGTGGCTTAGGAATGAGGTTTCCTCAGCTCATGGAGGGGCTGAGCTGCTCCTTGTGTGTGTGGACACTCACACTCTGCCCCAAGCATGGCCCAGGACCTGCCAGCTCTGCACCAGCCCATGCTGGAGGAGCTGGGAGTGCCCACAGGAGGGGACCCTCTCATATGAACCAAAATATCTTCACTTTGGCATCATGGGCACTTGTCTCCCTGCCTGTCTTACCTGCTTGAAGCCATTATTAAGCTTTCCCACCACCTGAATATTGCACCAGGCTGCCAAGAGCTGCCTCTGAAGAGCTGGAAGCCCTGGGGCTGCAAGATTTGGTTTGTCAAGGTGGGCTCATTTCTTTCCCCTTGCACAGACTTCATCCTCCTCTCTTCCTTTCTGCCTTTTTTCTTTTTTTTTTCTTTTTTTAAAAGAAACTAATTTCCCAAATGAAGTGCAATGGGGAGCAGACAGCCTGAGTCAGATGAGCCTAATGGATGAGGAGGCAATTCACTGAAGCACTTTGTTTAATTGAAAGGCTCTGCCTAGTGCTGCCAAAGGGAGCCAGAACGTGGTTTCCCCTGACAGGCCTTAAGTAGATGACACAATATATGGAGGCTCAGTCCCCAGTCCTGCTGCGTTGGGCTCCTTGGCTCACCTCCTGCTCCCTGCAGCAAGCTGAGTTGTCTTGGCAAGAAGATGATTCCTTGCCTGGAGTCTTCTACTGCAGTCACCCCATGGCCCTGCATCCACTAGACAGGCAGGAGGGAGCTGATTGCTCCCCACCCTGGGTGCAGCAGCTGATGTGGTGTGAAGATGTTCTCCCTGCTGTGTGCTCTCCACACCTCACTGGGCGAGCAGAGGAGGCTGGAGGGGTTGCTGGGGGATGCTCTGCCTTTGCTGGTGCTTCCTAGGCTGACAAGAGCACATGTAGAAGCTGCTTCAGGGAGCAGTTGTGAAGAGAAAGGTGTGAGGAGCCATCAGTGAGGGTGCTGGAGAGGGGCAGGATCCGTGCTGGGGGTGCTGGGTCCGTCTGTCACTCCTGCTGGTGCTTCACATGGTGCTGACTCCCCCCTTTTGATTGTGTGTGGTTAATTTTCCCCTCCTCCTCTTGTCACTTCTTGATGCCAGCAGGGCTTTTATTCGGATCCAGCTCTTTGCAGGGATCTGGGGGAAGGAGAATCCTGTAGGGCCAGCTGGGCAGAGGCACTCGGAGGGCAGGTTGGCTTCCTCCATCCTCTGATGGGTACAGCAGGATCAATTGCTTGGGGATGCACTGCAGGTGAAGCTGAGGACTCAAACCTGGGCTGCTCCATTGCTGGGGAGGGATTCCTACCATCAACCCACCCATCTCCTGGTCAGGAGGCATCAGCTCCTGCATCTCCTGCCCTCCCTGCATGACCTGAATGAAGTCAGGAGGTGTTAAGCTGGGCAGGGGTTCCAAGCACAGGGCTTGCCCTGCAGACACAAATAAATATGTGATGGAGAAGGTTGTTCAGGGTTTTGCTGGATTTTTGCAGGACACCCTGCAGAGATTGCCTGGGGGGCTCCTTGGCAGCTCTCCCTGCTTGCCCCCTCAGCCTGATGGGCCATCAGGACTCACACAAAGCTCCAGCCTCTCCTCCACCCTTCCTGGGACAAGGTCCTTGATGTTATCTCTTAAGTTATACCTTAAAAAAGCAAGGTAAGGAAAGGTAAGACGAAGGAGGGCAACCCCCCGTTGCCCGGGGGCTGGGTGGCCCTGCTGGGTCTCAGCATCATCCTCAGCATCATCCTCAGCATCATGCTGGCAGAGCAGGCAGCAAGAGGTTAACTGGGAGCCCTGGCTCCTTGTGTGTGCACAGAATAATGAATGCGGAGGAGAGCACTTGGGAGCCTCAATGCGAGGCAGCATCGCCCCAGTCCTGCCTCCTCTCAGCTTGGCACCGGGGGGTGGGGGGGGGGAGATGAAATATTTCCTGGTCGTTTCCATGTGTGTGCAGTAAGGAATTGATTTCCAGATAGAGGAAGAAATCTTTGAAGAGCTGATAGTTTCAATGTCTTTTTCTTTCTTTCTTTCTTTCTTTCTTTTTTTTTTTTCCTCTCTCTTTTTTTTTTTTCTTTTTTTTTTTTGGCCCACACTAATGGCAACAGCAGCAGCTGCATTAACTGTTTTGGATAAAATTCAACACAAAAGCCTCTCTCTCTCACCCTGAGAGCCTCGTCTAATAAATCCTGCCCTTTAACTATGAAATGGGTTTAAGGGGAGTGTGAAACCACAAGGCAGGAGGGCTGAGTCCTCCCCTGCCAGCCCCTGGGCATCCCAGCCTGGCTTGGGCACCACGCAGACCTTTTGTCAGAGGAGCTGGGCAGCAGCTTTGCAGGGTTGCCAAGGGCCCTCTACCCGCCAGCTAAAACCTTGGCTCCTCCAAAAAAGCAGGGGAAAGGGAAAAAGCCCCATCCCTGCATGCCCTGAATCTTAATCTCTTCTCTTTCAGCTCCCTCAACGCTTTCCATGAAAAGGCTCCCGAGAGCTGAGGTTCTTTGGGGGTTGTGCCAGCGCTGGGGATGCTGCAAGGCACAGGAGGGATGTTTGCAGCCTTCAGCACCCAGCTTTGGAGCTGGGTCATGGTTATACTGGTGCCCCCAGCCCGTCCCAGTG
>VYZX01024885.1:14171-26411 GCA_013401335.1 Brachypteracias leptosomus
GTTTTTTTTCCTTTTTGGTGCTATTTTTTTTTTTTTTTGGAAGATAATAAAATAAAAAAAAAAAAAAAAAGGGAAAAAAGAAAATTTTCCAATGAAAAACATGCACAGGAGCCACAGGAAATATAAAGCTGTGGACAAATCTCAGCTGAGATCTAACAATTTCTGTTCACAAGCCACCAAGCTAGACTGAAGGGTTTGCAACCTCTTCTAAACAAGACTCTCACTGAATTATCTATCCCAAAGTTCATCGCTGTCTCACCTCTAAAGTCATGGAAATGATTTATCATGGCAACCAGAGGTCTATAATGCATGATAACAGAAGTTAAACTGAGTGCCCTTAGCTATAGAACCAGAAGTTCCCTTCTCAAGCTCCCAAGTCTTGAAGAATAGCAGGGAGAAATTTGAAGACCAGTGTACTCTAGTACAACACTTGTGATTAAGTTTCCAGTCTCACTTTTAAAAAATATTAGATGTACAGATACCTGAAAACCCCATTTTTTCACCAAGTGTTCAAAACTAGTTTTGAATAGAAGTTGTTGGCCAGCCAGCCTAGCATTAAGGAAAAACACACAAACTAGCCCCCCAAACAAACAAAAATTCTACCTCAATACATTATTATGCAGTGTAGGGCCCCATTTTGATTCAAGAAAAGTGTATGTAAGACTCCTCAAGGGAAATTGGAGTTTCATTCATCCATTATTTCTGAAAATCACAGCCTAGACATATGTCAGAAAACAGTAACAAGCCAAACCAAAACCTTGTGTCCTCAGTTAGCTTTTTCAACATGTCAGTAGATTTTACAACCACCAGAAAATCTGAGAAGAGCAGCTATAACCCTATTGATGCATCTGGATATTCAGTGCTGAATTGAAGTGACATTTCATTGACAAACTTTGAAAGGGCTGCATTTCTACAAATATTTCAGTGTATTTTTGAGACCCTATAAACAACCATAAGAAGTGGCAGCAGCGAATTCCACAGCCTTAGATATAGGCAGAATAAGTAATTTCACTCATCTGGTCTGAACTTCCCACCTCCAACTTTTATTTGATGCCCTTGTTCACAGAATCATAGAACCTTGTTGTTTCAGAAGCCAGTGAGCAATTGTTGCCTTTTCCCTTTCTCCATGCCTCTCCTCATACCTCTGTCATATCATTGTTTTTGCCTAACTTTCTTTCTAGAAAATATACTCCAGAAATAGCATTCTAGTCATCTCAATAAAGATACTCTTACAAAACCTAATCACTTCTCATGTTTACAACTTTATGTCAGCTTTTGATGTCCATAGTCTCTGTTGTGCTTACAAATATCTCATCAATTAGGTTTTCATCTATGAAGAGTCTAAGATTCCTTAGATGAAGTTTCAAGACAGCAGCAATTCAGACTAAGGTGTGGAAAACTGGTCTGCTTGTTCTGGATGAGTATATTCTTCTGTGTGGGAGTAAGTGTTAAGGCCCATGGCCATGGAATCCAGTGCTGTAATTTCACAGTCAACTTAAGACAGCATGAGCCAATGATATAAACAAAAAAAACCCATTCTTACTTTCTGAAAAACTCTCCTGGGTCAAAACCTAAGCCTCCTTTTCCCTGATAAAAGTTAGTGTTTAATCTGGATTCCTACATTAGTTGGAGCAGCTGCCTCCATCATACAAAACAGTGACGTAACTTGAAGAACTACCTGTGAATTTACTTATTTGGACTGGAAAATGACTCTGTCAGGTTCACATGTTTTATTTTCTTGTTTTCTTCTCAGACAACGCTGCTTTCATGCTTCAACTGTTTCCATGCCAATGCTTTGCTGGATGGATGGGTGCCTTCTTAGGGAGTAAAAGGCCCTTTGTATCACTTTCATATCTGGCTGCATGGTACAATTAGAAAATCCATACATTCTATGAACAATCAAATAGAAAGAATTATTAATTCTAACTATTATTCCAATAATTATCATTATTATTTCAAAAAAAACCCATAAAAACATGTATTTTGAAAGTTATCTCAAAATAAAAAAAATAATAGCTAAAAAGCCTGCCACAAAACAAATGCCAAAGAATAAATTAAATTAATTATACAGATGGTTATTTTGTCCTGTTAATGTCGAAAATCTATGACTATTGATTTGATATGAAAATGAATTTGAAATTCAAGGTTGAATCTACAAACTCAGATGCAGAGATGCGAAAAAGAGAGAGGATTAAATCTTGGCACCACAGAAGTCAATGGAAGTTCTGAAGTCAGTGACAAAATTCTCCTCAATTTAATGAGCTCAATATTTTGCACGCAGAAAAGCCAGGAGATTATGAATTCCCATTTATATGCAGAGCTCATGCCTCTCCACAGTGCAATGGGAAGGAGTGGAAGTATGAAGTGTCCCATTTTCTACTGATCTGGAGATTATAAAAGTTTGCAGACCACAAAATACTATCATGACAGAGTGATGCAAAATTTGAATGGACACTATTTTAAATTCATTATTCTAGAAAAGATACTGAAGAATCTAATTTTGCACCGTGGGCTAAGTAAATGAAATATTATAGAAATCATCTGGAGCTTTTCCTATGTGTATATTTGGACTAGACAATATTGTGCCCTCCTATGTGTAAGTGAGATCACAGAAATTGCACACAAGTCTAAGTCCTAGATATTGCTCTAGCCAGACTTAGTACAATCCATGTTGAAAACAAATCTGTAGCCACGGAGACCTCTTATGGATTTGAAAGTCCATATTCAATAATTTTTGTCAATATTACTATCTGCAGGAAACAATAAGGACTGTGGAAAATAAAAATTGGTGTATAAACTGAAATATTTTTTTGGGTCATAGTTAATTATAGTTTGTTTTGTTATAACTACTTCTCCATGAATATACATAAGCCTAAATATCCCATTATGGTTTAATTCTACAGCCATTAGAAGAAGAAAATTGCTAATGAAAGCAGCTATGAAAAATGTATATCATTTACAAAACCACACACAATATACCACAGATATTTTCAAATATCATAGTAAAAAGATGACTCTCTGAGGATTTCAGCATTGCATTTAATAGCTTTTATACATTATCAAACCTTTAATTATGTAGAATTATGAGGAAGCTGGAAATGGAAACTCATTTGTGTGCCATTTTAAATTATACATTGGGCTTATTATAGGATATGAGGTGGGTTCATTCCTTCACCTGAGCTGTTGCTTTACCATCTGGAATTTTTATTCATAAACTTCAAAAAATTTTCATTAAGGCATGACATTAACCTTCAACACAAGGTTTTCAGACTCTAGTCTTCTAACTTTGCAATATTGGCAAGCTACATTATTGTCCCCAGCTTTTTCCTGTAGGTAACATTTCATGTAATGACTGTTTGTCACTTCCAATAGATCAACTTGATCTTTTTTATATGAACAGAATAAAGCTATCTATATAAAATAAGGAATGTATATGAGGCTCATACAAGCCCAACAGGCTCTGCTGCAAGACATACATTCCCAAGTTATTTATTTTGCCAATAAAAAGGCAGAGATTTGTTTGTGGTTTGGGGTTTAGTTGTTTGTTTGTCTGTTTGCTGTGGAAATCATTTATTTACTACCAGGCCAAAGAATTTATAGATTATAGCAAACTTTTTGCAATGGTGTTGAAAGTTATCAAAACAGTCCAGTAAAGATCTTCCCTTGCATAGACATGATGTTTATTTTTGAAGTGCTGGAGCCTGGGCTGTGGGTCCTGAGTTGGAGCTGACCTATGGATGAGTCACAAGCCAGCAGTGTCTTGTTTCCCAAGGGGTTTCAGGCTCCAGAAGCAGAACCTGGCCCACCTGTGTGAGACCCCACCTTCCCCCAGGTGATCATGGTTAGGGTGATGAGCAAGGCCAGGACTATATCAGCCAGGAACTGATCAGTTTGGAGAGACAGTTCCTGTTGGAGGCAGCTTGCTGAGCTCTCTTTTACTGGTGTGCTTCCCCCCTTGGCTCTTGTGGTGATTGATTTAAGATAGAGGAGAGCAAAAAGATTAAGAACATATAAAAGATGAAGGTATGCTGANCTTTCTCACAGCCTCCATGACCACTTCTTATTGGTCAGATTGAGAATGCAAAGAAAGCCAACTTCATCCTGTGGTTTGAATTACAGAAAATGTCCCTGTTGAAGCACAGTTAAGCTGCGAGTATTGGAGTTACAACTGATTGTGACTTTACCTACTTTTACCTACTTTAAGTAGTTGGGCACATTTGATTGTCCATCTCCGACACCATGTCTGCATAAATCCAAAGCATGTCCAAAACTTGAAGAGCACTGAAAATGAAGGGTTAAGCCCTTATGCAGTCCTTGCATATGTATTCTGGCTTCATGCAGAGGAAAAAGTGCTGTTTGTTTCAATGTGGTCCTTCATCTAGCTAACTTATAGACACGATATGTGAGACTGTGATAGAGTGTACATATGATTCTCAGTATAGGCATATTTTAAAAGTCCTTGGAGCAAAATCCAACACCCAACCCTTCCCAGAGGAACTTCTTGGTTTTCTGTTATCCTAAGGATCACCCTAGATACTGAGTGGAGTAAAGGCATAAAAAGTCTTCTCTACCTCAGAAAAGCCAACTGCTCATTTTTATCCATCTTGTTAAAATAAAGAATTTGGGGTTAGTCACACGGTTTAGGTAGACATGGGATTTAAATCAAAGCTTCCTGTTTGCCAGAGGGAATTGTGGATACCCAGTAGAAAGAGAAACATCTCCTCCAGCTGTGTTTCTGAGACACAGTGGCAACTTCCACTGCACGTGAAACTGAATGGAGGAATGTCTCATAAGTGTGTTCATAATGTCTAACAGGCCCTCCAGAGGTCATAAGCAGAAATTGGCTTTTGATTGTGATTATGATGAGTACGATCAGACCAAATAGACTTTTTCTGGAGCTTTGTAATGAGGTTTTAAGCACCTCATTGGCTTCATGGGTGAAAACTCAATGTCTATGGGACCAGGAAACATCTGAAAAGGGAAATTAAGAATCACAGTTCAGAGTCTTCCCAGGTCCTGGGAGGAATCTTGTGATTATCTGTGGATGTCTATGTCAGAGCTGGCTACACTAGACTCCCTTTATGGATGCAAATAGGAATGACTCAGGTATATACGGTCCTTTGTGATAATTGGATAACTAATCTTAATCTACTTGAATGTGCTCAGAAAAGGAGGGCTCTGGTCTGAATTACGCCTCTGTGTTGGGGTCTAAAATATATCATAGTTGATTTTGAGAACTCCTACTACCAGGGTTTTAATACAAGTATACAATAAGAAGGGATATTTCCAGTAACTTGCAGGGGAAACTTAGTTCACAAAAAGTGAAAGCAAAGGAATAGTTATTTTAAAAAGTATTTTTCTTATTGCTGCATAGTGCAATAGGTCTGAAATATTTTCAGTGGGTATGACTGCTGTTAAGTACCATTCTGTACTGTCACCTTTTTGCTGTCCCTGGGCATTTGCATGTTCAAATCCCAGCAGCTCATGGATATGTGAATTAATAATTCAGGATGGCACATTTTATACCTGTGCACAAAAAGTTTTAGTGCACACATTTCTGGCTTTGTAACAGCAGGCATTAGAAGGTACATAAACAAGTACAACTTTTTTTCTTTTTTTTTTCTGAATGAGAAAATTCTGTTTATCTCCAGGCTCTAAGTGAACTGAAAATGACTTCTTTTTTTCTTTAGGAATATTTAGGGCTACTGTATTTCACAGATATTCATTAGAAAAACACAGTATAGTTTTTTCTTCATTGAAAAGTGGACACATAACAGCCTATGTATTTAAAACAAAACAAATATAGTTAAAAAATTATGGGTTTCCCATGAAAGCACTCAGGAAAAGCAAACCGAAAAATGTCTCTTTTGTCTGATGTCTGTTAGTAAGAAATTAAAGTGTATGTTTAAATTCTGTGCTATGTCAAAAACAGTAAAAGAGGAAGGCAAGAAATTCTAATACTCTGATATGAACCTTTGAGGTGGAGGGGTAGGAGAAGAAAATTGGGTAAGAATTACAAATAATTCTTCTATGTTTTTCCGTGAGTCTGAGGAAGAAAAAGCCATTTAAAGGAGCAGAAAACTGAAGTTGAATAGACATAAAGGAAAATATTATGCTGATTTTAATTATGCTATAGCACAAAAAATGAAAACTGTTCACAATAACTTGAGAAGCAAAAAAGATGACACAATGTTATGTCTGATTTTCTATTTTGCATATGCATACATATAAAAAAGCAATCAGCCAAGGTGAAAAACTATTTTTCATTTCATAAGGAAGATTAGTCAGTGTATCAATTCACTTGCTTCCTACATATTTTTGTTGATTAGCTAGTTGAAAATTTATAGCAGTACTAATTTCATATGGTCAGCTATAGTGAACAATAATCAGTCCCCTGACAGGGAGGGGTACAATGTCTATAAACACTGAATTAGACACCTGCCATTAAAATATTTTGAATGATCATTACTCTAAAATGTAAGCAATCATTTTGAAGTGGCCTGAACAGCTGATTCCAGAGATCAAAAATGACATGATCACAGAATGGTGGGTGTTGGAAGGGACCTCTGGAGATCATCTAGTCCAATTCCTGTGCCAAAGCAGGATTACCCAGAGCAGGTTGCCCAGGATTGTGTCCAGGTGGGTTTGGAATCTCTCCAGAGAAGGAGACTCCACAACCTCTCTGGGCAGCCTGTTCCAGGGCTCCGTCACCCTCACAATAAAGAAGGTTTTCCTTATGTTGAGGTGAAAATTCCCGTGTTCCAGTTTGTGCCCATTGCTCCTTATCCTATTGCTGGGCACCACTGAAAAGAGTCTGGACCCATCCTCTTGACACCGACCCTTTAGCTATTGATCAGCATTAATAAGATCCCCTCTCAGTCTTCTCCAGGCTAAAGAGCCCCAGGTCTCTCAGCCTTTCCTCAGCAGAGAGATGTTCCAGTCCCTTAATCATCCTCTGTTGGATTCTCTCCAGGTATTTCCCAGTTTATTTGATCTATTACACATTTGTTTCCAACACTTCAATGAAATGTGTGCTTACCTTTAAGGTTATTTTTTTACATTAAATGGGAAATTCAGCCATAAAACTTCCAGGTTTTCACTTAAATGTGTATCAAGGAGTCATTTATCCCAATTTAATTAATCACTGGCTTTTAAAACATAAAGAATCACTGGAAAATAAACATACTCATATACTTGTGTGTATATTTTTACATAAATTCCAAATATATCAAGTTCTTCCTGGAGCATACCTACAGGAAAAAAAAAGTCAACACGATGGAAATTCCAGATTACATCTTTCCTATCATGAACAAAAGTCTTGAAAACATTTCAGGATGAAATGAGTTACAGGTCTAACATAGGATATAACATCACATTAGCTAAAGCATACAAGGATCACAAATAAAATTTCCAGACTTAACCAGTGCACAGTGCAGAGGAAATTCATGTTTAGGCCCGTGGCACCTTACACCACAGCTGGATTCAATTCCCCACTCATATAGAAGTTCTACTTGGCAAATGAGTTTGCTAAGCAGGCCAAATATCAGCTTTCACCTATTTCTGATGGACTTT
The DNA here is from genome assembly GCA_013401335.1 of Brachypteracias leptosomus. Lineage (NCBI taxonomy): Eukaryota > Metazoa > Chordata > Aves > Coraciiformes > Brachypteraciidae > Brachypteracias > Brachypteracias leptosomus. The sequence continues at coordinate 21,744 of VYZX01024885.1, forward strand.
CAGGACTATTGGCACTGGTCTTCTCCCATCTTCTATCTGGTCTCAAATGCCTGCTTAAATTTTTGAATGCTTCTTGCAGCCCTAATTTTCTTTCACTTTTCCTGTATATGCTCCATCAACTTTAATTAAAATCTTAATAGGTGCATTTAGCTGTAAAGTTGTACTACAGTTATTTACATGCACAGAACTCAAACTCTTCAGACAGGTTATAGGAGTCTTCCCTCCCCACTACAATTTAGTTTTTAATCAGACTTCATTGATTTGTCTCTGTTTTGTTTAAGCTCAGCTTTTTGAGCTGCTTGTGTGGCAATTCCACTAAGAGTGATTATGACGTTTTTCTCTGTGGGTAGACCCATGGTAAAATGTAGAGACACTGAGGATGAGCTGTGCACTCATTTGTCCTGACTTCTTTCAGTAACAGATAACGTTAACTGAAATTGCTTCTACAGGTACATGGGTTATGTTATTCCCACAACAAATCCAGGCTGTCATCTGTGGTCTTCTGTTAGCTCTGATGGCAATGTCTTCTTCCCACCAACCAGGACCTTGATCTCTGAAGTTGCAAAATCAATCTGAAACCTCTCACCTTTTTGGCCAAAGGAGCTTTACTAGCACCATAGACAAGTGAAAATCTCATATAGCACTCTTTAATCAGTGTACTATATGATAGATGTTTTAATGACTAAATTTGCCAATGGACTTCATGTATACCAATCAATTTTCTAATGAGGATGCTGTTCTCATCATTATTTACAAAGCTGAAAGTAGAGATGGACTAAGCTAAGTTGCAATCACTCTGGTTTTAAACCTGTTGCTCATGTCTAATTATCCAAGCTCATTAGTATCCTGTTGTACTAAAATTCTTGCTATGGCCAAAATAAAGCATGGCATACATATGGAGCTATGAATTTTTTGTTAGTCCTATTAAAGTTTTAACAGTCTATTTAATCCATATTATGTAATTACATACATAATTACAGGAAAGCCTAATTAATAATACAGTTAACAATGTTGTACAAAGACCTTCTTCATCTATACTGCCCCTTTACTCTGGTGGTGTGCTCAGTTTTTTAATGTTACTTGTACTTGTTATCATTACAAATTAAAGCTAAACTAAACCAGAGTTCCTCATTCATGACCTTATGGCCAGATAATTGTTACCACAGAGAAACAACCCCAATTCAGAGCAAGCCTAGATGAGGTCAGACAAGTTCTAGGACCCTGCACTGTCAACTCAATAAAACACTTGAGGTCTTTTACCAATAACAGTAAAAAATATGTTTGTGTTTACTGGTCTATGATCAACATCAACTTTCTATTTTTATTCATGTCAGATACATAACAAGTCATCGAGTACTTATGTCCTCCTTTTTAGGGATGCTCACCAGTTGAAATCTGCATTAATTTACAACTAGCTGGGTTCAAACATGCTCCTACTAACACTAGAAGATGAGGACAACTAACCAGACATTTCTAAGCTTCTTGTACAGTTAACAAGATAAATATGTTCCTAAGTTCTGTTGCCTTCATATAACCACAATGAGAACAATACATAATGGTCTAGACCTTGTATGGAGGTATATGTGACATCAAAGCAATTATTGCTTACAGATGCTTAACAATTCTCAGTGTATGTGTCACAGCAACATTGACTAAATTTAAGCATCTCAAATAGGTCAGATGACCACTCTAAAAATGACTGTTTCTCTCACATGACAATATAGAGTATACTGACCAAATATAGAGTATACTACTGAATAGCTCAGCTATAGATGTCCACATTGTGAGGATGGGGCCTAAACTGTGATAAGAGTCTCTCACTAAACCTCTAATTCTAGCCCCCTTTTTGCTGGAGCTTATATTCTACTTTTGATTACAGTTTAATATCCCTCAACAACATGCTGCTACAAAAAGAAATAGACAGCTGACTATAGAGAAACAAGTAAGTCCTTGTATTTCTTTGATTGCTACCAAAAATCTTCCCATCTGTAAGAAAACACAAAATAAATTAAACCCCCCCAAGATTACCCAAAACCCAGCAAAGATTTACTGAGAAATCAAAGCAGAAGTCCATTGTATTCCATGCCAGCAAATGAATATGCTGTTGTTACTGGTTGTTTACAGAGCTGAATGTTTGTAATATTTATCACTGGATGCAGTTTTAATTTTCCTGGGAGCCAGCTGATTGTGCATGCACGCACACCCAGCACGCAGAGACAGAGCACCCATAAAATATTTTTGTATTTTCCACCCATGGTATCATTTATCTTAATAGTTGTTAGTGTTGCAGTTTCCACTTTAACAGCAATCATGACACATTTGTTACTTGATTTATTTGAATAGCACTGTCAAACACTGCATAAACAATACTGTTCTGGGACCTGGCCAAAACTTTCAAATTGCATTTTAATATTTATGTGCCTTTAGACTGCATGAGAAAAAATACTGATGCTAGCTTGTGATTTGAATGGCTATAACACCAAAGCCAGAATAAGTATGCTTTTCCCTATAACTTCTGTAATCTATCATGATATTTGTCTAGCTGATCACAAGTAAAAAGAACATTAATTTATATCTTTAACAACTGGCAATTACTAAAATAACATCTAGGTGAAATTAAAGGATGCTTGCAGCTTCCTCAATTGGCTTTCTAAATGGCTGCTGATCATCTATATGACTTCACTGCAATGTACATCACTGTTAATGCTTAAAAGCAACATGTACAAAGATAGTATGACTTTTGGAGTTTGTTTTCTGAAATGTAATACCTCTCTTTGAGGCTTTACTTTCTATTTTCCATTTAGTCCTACCCATTAACTGCAAAATGTTCTTTATAACTATCAGCTGGTCATAAATTACCATTAAGACTACTATGCTTATTAGCAGCACATTTTTGATTAGCTGTCTCTAAGGGCAACAATTTTTTTTGCAGATAATATGTCCCACCATCAGAATTACAATCACTCTAGGATAGATGCTATCACAGGGTTCCGGCTATTAGTTTCTTGCTGGTAATGACAAATAACAAAAATTTTTTCACATTGTTTTGTTCTGCTGTCTGTTGCTTCATAACAGTTCAGAAATCAACCACTTAAACCACATCTTCATGTAGCTGAGGTTGGGCTGCTACTGATTATATTAAAAGCTTCTCTTTATCAGTGACTATCTGGGTCTGAATGTGATAGGTTCTATTGTAAGTTAAATTATATTGCTGTGTCCATCATACCATGTAAAATGTGTTCCTTTATATCACAAAAGAGCAATAATAATTACTCATTATCCTTTAGAATAATGATAGTCATATAAAGGAAGTATATAGGGCTTGGTCCCATTGTCTTTTAGGCAAAATTGCCAGCTGTGAAATTTTGGAGTTGGTACTGAAATGGATCCTCTTCTCTGAAGCTTGCCCTACTCTCTCACTGAGGGCAGTGGGATGGACCTTGGCTACCCTAATGGCCCATGAAACCCTTGAAGTCCCCAGTAACACCCCAAACATCACTGCCCCCTGACAGTGATTTCCTTCCTCTATTCAAAATCTTTATTTTCCATATTAACATATTTTTACCCTCCCATCTCTTTTTCAAGTAGCTGTCAGGAAAATCAAGAATTCCAAGCAGTCCAGGGAAAGTCTAAGGAAAACAGTCAGAGGAAAGCCATTGAACTTGAGGAGTAAGCAGAGGAAAACGTCATGAAGGTCATTTAAAAAAAGTCTGGGATGGACATCATCCAATGCAGATTCACAGACTGGGAACTGACTAACCATGGAATAACTTTGCAGAAGAGGTCATGGAGGTCTTGGTTGAAGTGTTGACCATGTTGGCTATGTCCCCCTGATATCATTATGGCCAGCCACATTGTAGGCTACATTAGGAAAAACACAACCAGTATGTAAATGGAGGTGATTGTTTCTCTTTATTTACCCTTTGACAAGTGTGTCCCTGGTGTGCTGTGTCCACCTGGGCTGCCCCAGTACAGGAATGAGAGTGGCAAACTCCAGCAGATTGTCACTAGGGTGGAAAGAGGAGTGGTGTGCATGGCATACAGAGGGCAGCTGAGGGACCTGGATTTCAGCGTTGAAAAGTCTAAAAGGGAATCTAACCACTGTCTTTCAATATTGATGATGTCTAGAGAAGACAGATCCAGCCTCTTCTCTGCACAGAAGAGAAACAAGAAGCAATACTCACAAGCTGCAATAAGGGACATGCTTACTGGATTTAGGAGCAATGTAGTACCACATTGCAGGAAATACTTACAGATTACAATCAATAGTGAAGCTACATCTTACACATACATTAGCCAGAGAAGGAAGACAAAAGAAGTTGTAGCCCCACCTTCCCACTCCACACCCAACAAATGAGACAGGGGATCTGGTGACCAGTAACATGAAGAAGCCCGAGGTAATCAAGAACATTTTTGTCTCAGTTTTCAATGGCAATTCTCCTTCATACACCTCTCAGGTCCCTGAATCTCAATGCAGGGACTGGGTGAATAAAGTCCCTCTGATCATAGGAGAAGATCAGGTTCAAGGTCATATAAGGAACCTGAATGTATATAAGCCCATGGGTCCCGAAGGAACTGGCAGTCAGGTGAAGACCTCAGCGACTAGAAAAAGGGAAATAGAACACCCATTTTTAAAAAAGGTAGAAGAAGGACCTTTGGAACTATCAA
>VYZX01024885.1:27604-64325 GCA_013401335.1 Brachypteracias leptosomus
ACAGAGTGAACATTTTCTATTCACAGTAGCTAATCCACCTGTGAATATGAACATCTAATCCTTGCAAGGATTTTCCCTTTGGAAATGTTAATATCTGCATTTCCTTATGGAAATTTACTAATTTTTCTTTACCCTGCAATTAAAAAAAAGGGTTATATTTTATCATTGACTTGTTATCTTCTTAACAATTTATAATTTGCTTTGTCATATAATTTATCATTATCTTTTTATCTTTTACATTATCATATAATTTATCATTATCTTATACCTTTTCATCCTCCAGTTTTCTCTGGCATATTTCAGCCAGAATGTAGTTAAAAGAAATAACAAAAAAAGACTTTCATACCCTAAAAAGATTTGTACTGATCTGGCTCTTTCAAAGTTTTGTGGTAGCATTTTATTCATTTATAATTTGAATTCTAAACACTACACTCAAATAATGCTTTTACATTTGGGGATAAATCCAGAGGTAAAAAAAAATATTGATCTTTATATCTGCAGAAAGTTCTTGGCAACAAAAGGCAAAATATGCCAATTAAAATTTATATGTTTAAGACCTAGAGTCTTAAGAATCATGGTTGATATACAGAACACCCCTAATGTCATTTGCCTTCTTTTATAAATAGTGATTCAGCTAAGTAAGGCTGCTTTTTTTGCGTAGGGAAAGTAACACATCTGCAGAGAAATCTAAAATGTTTTTATGACACAATGAACTTATAGAGTGTGTTGGTAGAGAACATAAAGAACATTGCAGAAGTAGTACCCAGTAAAAGTGGAAATCTGCCTGAGACTGTTCTTGGGACCTAATTAAACCCTATTATTCTTAACACTTCTGCATGGCTGTAGTATCTAAACAATCCAGGGAAGTAACAGGGTTTATTTCATACACCAGTCTACCAGCTGCTTGCATCTGAGTGCTAAGAGGTATAAAGAAACTCTGTAGAGAAAGGATACATTATCCTTTACTGATTCCTCTGAGGTATTTTATGCTGGTAATTTCAACTTTCCTCCTACTTTGTCTTCAGTTCATGTATCTCGCTCAACCTCCAGTGTTGACCAGTCATCCCTAACCAGCATCGTTCTCTCATTAACCTCACAACAACACAACAGCCCCCTGACTTCCACCCTTTTAATCAGCATAACCTCTCTTCTGTTTCCCTCAGTCACAAAAACAAGGATTCAAAAGCTTACACCTGAGGCAACTCCTGTGTTTACACAGATAAAATACAATCTTTGGACACGTTATGTATCTGCAAAAACAATCACCCAAGCTGGACACCTTACACAACGCAATGGTCTCTAATGTTTGCTAGCACAGCCTGCTGTAGATAGAAAAAATTCATGAAAAAAAAGGAGTAATTTCCACTTCATTAGCAGCAAATCATGTCATTCAGATAGGATAGTGTCAGGTGAAAAGTCACGTACTAAACTGTTTTATAAATGCTTATTATACTAAATGCCAAGACTACGCTGGTTTTCATAATCAACCATTCATTGCTCAGACCTAATCACATCTTAGTTGTCAAATTAAGAGGATTAAGGTCACTATGTAAGTTACTATTCTTACACAAAATGGTCAAGAATTGTTTGTGGAAGAGCATACGTGCACTTGAATACAAAATTATAGTCAGATCTAAACGATACCGATCTTCAGCTCTGCTGGAAATGTCATTGTAGTAAGACACTGTCACTAGTTTGGTGATAATCCATGCAAACCACAAAAAGACAGAATTTTCTTTCCAAAATAGATATTGAAAATAAAATAAGCTTAGCCCCAGTGTAAGCTGGGGAAAGCACCTATCAGCCTAGAGAGAGCATTCCCTTATCATGAACACTGCACAAGGTCACAACATAGTGCAGCATCGCAGGTGAAAATTGCAAGTAGAAAATAGTGGTCACCTCCTAGCTGCTATCTGTGGTTTTGCTAAGTCCAGAGAATAGCTGTGTGGTGGATATTGGGAAAGTTGCAAGTGACACAGCTGGACAGTAGGAGAGACTGGTTTTAAACAGGGCATGAGGACATGAGGAGTGCTAAATCATCCTTCTCTCTCTCTCTCCTCCTCCATCAGCTCCAGGAAAGCTGTACCAGGTGGTCATAATGGGGTGTCATATTTGAGACTTAATTTCTTTTGGTGTATATTATTACCTTGGTTATTCAATGCACCACAAGACCCAGCAGGCATTATGTGCCAGCTATAAAACTGCAGAATAACTCTATACGGGACAGAAAAGAGAATTCAACCTAAGGGAAAAAAAAAGGGAGATGGACCCAAGTTCACTAAAAGCATTTCCAAAAGGATGGAAATAACTTGTCTGGAGAACACATCATTCCCTCATGTCAGGATGGAGAAGTGATTCAAAATATGTAAAAAGGCTCTAAAGAAAAGAAACTGTGGACAGTGTGTACAAGGATGTACACTGTAGCAGGATTATGTACTTTCACTAGTCATTTCTTTGCTGTTCTCTCCAGAAGGCACCTACACTATCCAGAGCATGACAACACAGCTGTAAGCAGACCTTATAAATTTGTAGAGGATTGGTACTTGTATTTTTATATATAGATATGTAACATAACCTAAAGTTTGTAAAAAAAAAAAAAAAAAAGGCAATTGTAATTTTAACTTGGTTTAGGATAGTCAGGATGGAAGCACATCACTTACAACTGGGGAATCAGAATATATGAAGAGCTGAGAGAGCTGGGGTTATTCAGTCTGGATAAGAGAAGGCTCCGAGGGGACCTTATTGTGGCCTTCCAGTATCTTAAGGGGGTCTACAAGAAAGCTGGGGAGGGACTTTTTAGGACGTGGGGTAGTGGTAGGAATAGGGGGAATGGGTCAAAACTAGAGGTGGGGAGATTCAGATTAGATGTTAGGAAGAAGTGCTTCCCCATGAGGGTGGTGAGACACTGGCACAGGTTGCCCAGAGAGGTGGTGGAAGCCCCATCCCTGGAAATTTTGAAGGCCAGTCTGGATGGGGCTCTGAGCAACCTGATCTAGTGGGAGGTGTCCCTGCCCGTGTCAGGGGAATTGTAACTGGATGATCTTTAAGGTCCTTTCCAACCCCAGTGGCATATTGTACCTATTTTCCCATCATTCATCCCACCTAACATTAGTTGTCCAAAAACCAAGGCATTATGCCAATGTTAACCATCTAGACTCCACTTTGGGCCTGTGGAGAGACACAAGGTATCTCCACACACATTCTATCAAATTGTAAGTTTTCCTTTTCCTGCTTTAGAAAAGGAAATGTGAATGTTCTGTCACGCTCATAAAATACTTCAAGATTGCCAAGTAAAAGCATGCCACAAGTCTGCAAATTATAATTACCATACTTGTCACTAAGTGTTCTAAACCAGTAAAAGATTTAGCTACAAAATGGATGCATTTGTAGTTGTTAGTATATAAATCTTTACATACATCAAGTGTTTTCAATTGCAGGTGGGCAATTAATGAAAAAGCAGAAGAAACAAGCATTTTGATAAAAACCTTTTATTTCCTAATGTAATTCCATCATAACATTATCTGATGTACAATGTGGGAGTTAAACCATGATAAAAAAAATATACTGCTAGAAAAGAAGTCTGTGAAAAACATAATCAAATAGTTCATGCAATAAGGAAAGACACATTATCCTTAAGGGTTATTGAAAGATCTGAGGAATTTATCATTGAAAAACAGCATCAAACAGTTCAAAAGAGAAATGCAGTTGGAATATGTATTACAGAGGAGAATCAGGAGGAACAAACAAAAAATTATCTTTTAGAAACTTATTTGCACATAATCACTATTTTAATGATTACTACCAAATGCAAATTATAAATCTGAGTTTAGAAACAGATTTTTTAACCCACAAATTATTTTCAGTAGATCTTCAGATAGACACAGCTAGGAAGATATTTGAACCTTTTGGAAAAACTGTAATCTGAGTTGAAAATAATAAGAAAAATTACCCCATGTTCAAATATTAAAATTGTTTTGGGGGTCCAAATTTGATGGTCAGATGAAGCCCATTATGACTAGAGCTGATTGGAAGATTGTATGTTTATACATACAAGCATGTACTGTGCATTTTTGTATACATTAGAACATTAGGTAGTGAAGATTACACAAGCAAAAGTATTTTAGTAGACCATGAGAATGGTATTTAAGGTTCTTTGGAGATTAAGAACAGAAATTAAAAACCAAAAATTCTTCATCTCAGAAAATTTAGTGTTCCTGTCACTCTGTAATCCTGATTTAACTTCTAATGTAAAGTTATAGGCTGCTATCAGAAGAGATGAAGAAAGGCAGTTGACAGTTAACACAACAACTTTTTCCTATGGAGTTTTTGCTCCTTTCGTTGCCTATAAAGAAAGCCAAGAGCAATTAGATGATCAGGTCACAAGCCTGAGGTTAAGTGGGATTAATCCAGAGCACGGTTCTGAAAATTTTGTTTTCTCCTAAATGAGCAAATAGACCTATGAGGATATTTGGAGAGACTCTTGATTTTAAGGTCCTAATGGACTGTGGGGAACTCTCTGATCTGATATCCTTCAGAGCCTCGACCAAGCTAATGGGATAAACTGACAGTCGCTAGGAAAATACATACAAGAGTGGAAAGGCCTCATGGCAACTATATTATAGACGTGTGAGCACTGAATGCTTGACAACTATTTTTAAAACACACGCTTGCAATCTGTCAGCAGAGAAAATTAGGTTAACAGCAGTCTCTTCCCCCGTCTCTCTGTCCCCAGCAGACACTAGGTGAAATGTCTGTGAGCACTTGACAAATACAAATTTCCATGTACTCTGGTACTTGTTTGTTTCCATTATCTCAGGGAGCAGCAACTACAGTACAGAGTTAGGGTCTGACAGTTACCCTAGAGAAATAATAACAATTAACTCTGTTTCCAGCCAGCATCCAAGAGAGGAAGAAAATCATTGTGAAGTTCCTGTTATTTTTTCTCATTAGACTGTGCAATATGTCAGTAGCTGAATTGTGTAAAGATGGATTTATAGCTCTAGTTTACTGTTAAACAGGGTAGCTGCATAGGTTGTAAGTTACTTAAAGGTTTAAGAAAAAAAAATCCAAATTTCAGTCTGTCTTCAATGCTACATGAAATCAAAACTAATCTCTCTCCTTTTAGCCTGTGCCATCATGTGTACTTTACCCTTCCAAGTTAAATTAATGATAAATATACTTAGAAAACATCTGAGGATTTTCCCTTGCTCCTACTCTGTAGCTACTACCTGTGACTGACTTGGAAGGTAAGGACAAAGATTCAGCTTGGAGAAAAGAAGTCTTCAGGGGGACCTTATAGTGACCTTCCAGTACTTGAAGGGGGCCTACGTAAAAGCGGGGGAAGGTCTATTCAAAAGGGTTTGTAATGATAGGACAAGGAGTAATGGTTTTAAGCTAGGAAAGGATAGATTTAGATTGGATATTAGAAAAAAGTTCTTTAATATGAGGGTGATCAATGGAATGGGCTGCCCAGAGAGGTGGTGGAGGCCCCATCCCTGGAGTCCTTCAAGGTCAGGCTTGATGGGGCTCTGAGCAGCCTGCCCTAGGTAGAGATGTCCCTACTTGTGTAGGGAGGTTGGACCAGATGACCTCTGGAGGTCCCTTCCAGCCTAAAACATTCTATGATTCTATGATTTTATACCCTGAACAAAGAGTGAGTGCCTGAGGTTTGAAGAACTTGAACATACCTTTCTCCTCTCCATACCACACACCTGAATTCCAGACACGAGACACATATTCTAAATTAATGTGCACTTAAAGAAGGAGGAGCAGTTTGAACCACAAAGCTGTTCCTCTCTGAAAAACTTTTTATGGAGACAACTGCTCTGTGTGGATGGATGAGGAGGTTAGGAAAAATAGCATGTCAGGGGTTATAACCCAAAGCCTGTCTCCCATCCTTTATTCCAAAGCAATTTAGAAAATACCATTGCTTGGCAACAATCAAGTTTATAAAGTTAATGATCTGACATCCAAAGCCTGCTCATGATCAAAGAGAATAAAATCCAAAGTAGTGTGCTGATACAGTATTTTAAATTAATTTGGTAGTGAAAAACAAAAAGAGAGTTCATCTTAAACCAAAATAAGATTACATAACATGATTTTAAAATTTTTCTAATTGGCAAAAGCGTAAGGAAAAACTCTAGAAATTTGTATTCCTAATGTGGTATTTTGGGTTGGGTTTTTTCCATTTTCAGGTCTTTTTACCTTTCTCAAAATAAGTAGATTTAATTAAATGTAGCCTGCAAAATATTCACTGTGAAAAAGGCAAAATCTTTAATTTTAAGAAGTTGAAATAAAATATTCCCTCCCCACACCTTCTTTTTCCCTCCCCTTTGCTTATAGCAATAATGCATGAATTAAATATTGACTTTTAGATTGTTTTGGATTTTCCCTTCTCTCGAATGCATATCTGCAGAATAAATTGTACAAAAAGCCTCACTAAGCTTCAGACTATCATCATCATGCAAACTAAAAACTGTAAGACAACTCTTTTAATATCTGACCTTGCTCATAGGTTCTTTCTCTTCAGCTGATTCTTTGAGTCTTCCTAGACTGTTTTGGTTTGATCTGTCCAGTTTAATATCCTAATTACAGAATATAAACATGTGTATGCACACACATGAACCCACCTTTCCATATATACACCTGCTGCTATCACTAAATGGTTCTGTCATTTTAAAGAATGTGAAGATTTAATTTTAAGTTTCTTCAGATTTCAAAACCCTTTTCAAAGGTTTTTGATCTTTTGACGTATTTCCTTGTTAAGATTTTAAAAATATTTAGTTTATGGTTTTTAGCTTTCAGTGGAAACAGAAAAAGGGAAACAAAAGAGATATTAGCATAAAAATACACACGGGGATGTAAATGGCCTTTGAAGTCTAACTTTAGTGACTCTCTTTTTCTTAGAGTTAGATCAGTTCATTTACAATCATATCCCCTGAAGAACGACAGTATGAAATGAATTAAGAAGTTGCTTCAATTAATTTATTCATTCATTAGGAATACACTTCTGGGCCAGCAGGAGTAACTGAAATACTGAAAGAGGAGTTTCAAAGAGAAAGGATTTTTTTTTCCAACATAGCCCATATGTTAGAATAGTTTCACTAATTATATGTGTTTTATGACCAGATAACTAAAGGGAAATATTTAAATAGTGCAGAAAAGTACAATATTATTTGTAGGTTAATCAAGGTCATATACATTTTGCCTTACCTTTCTAGCTTAATGAGAATAATCTTTATGAGTTTTAGCCTTTAAGTTTGACTAGTTTCAAAATATCATTCAAAAACATACTGAAAAACTTTCCCATGGGTCAGATGCAGTTTCATTTAAAAGTGAAAAAAATCTGTCACTGGTTTTACAAGATTCTACAAGCTCTGAAGAGTTACAGCTAATACTGATCATAAAATATTCCAAAAAATTATTTTTGTGTTCCTTTGTCTCTCTGTGGGAGGTATATCATCTCATAAGTGATATATAAAATACAAGTTAAAGCTAAAATCTTGATTTAAGTTTTGATCCAATGCAGCACTGGAAGCTTAAATTATAAAAATAAGCAATCATTAAAAAGAAAAAAAAAGTTTAAAAGTATAAACAAAAAGCCCAACACCAAACATTTCCAGAAACATATTTGAGAAAAAAGTATATTCCTTAAATATTTACACCAAAATTTATTAAAATTGAGTCTTTTCAAAATAACTCTATTAGTTATTAATCAATATATTTTAAATCTAGTCAATGTTGCTTAATTGTGGTTACAATGAAGAAATTATAAAACTCCCAATGACTCTGTGGGATCAATTTTAGACAAGTTCCACCCCAAATAAAAGTAGGATACAGTAGATAAGAGAGGGGGATTTTAGTTTTATGCAAAAAACAAAACAGTAGTTCTAGATGTAAAAATAGAGTAACTACATTTTCAGGGAGAAACAAATTCCCTTTATTGTTCTTTATGGTGAGACATTGTTTAATGGAAAGCAAAACAAAACAAAGAACCCCCAGAAAGCCCAACAAGAAATCTTCAAACTTTGCTTAAATACAAAGATATTTTGTTTCCTTCTGGTTAGGAAGATCCACTGGCTCTGGTAGTATTGAAGGGATAAGTTCTGGATATCACTGGATGGTGTGGAAATCAGTATATAGCCCTTGTGCTTCCTTTTGTGTGATAAAGACATAGGAGAATGTTTTGATGCTCTATTATTTATGAGTATTCAATAGGGTCTATATTAGATAAAAGGAACTTCTACAAAAAGTTAGATCTTGTTGTTGTGTGAGAGACATTTTATGGCTGGTAACACATTTATCAGCACACTCAACACTAAACTGAAGCTTTCAGAAGATGGAGAGACATAAACCTGCTCACTGAAGTGAGTTCTGTGCCTGTGAAGTCTCTTATTTTGGAAACACATCAGATGGCAGAGAGCTTTACCTAATAGTAAGACCCACCATTCATAGCAGCAAGTCACATCAGCTCATCCTGGATCTTAACAGTGACTCACAGTCCAGGTGACTTCCTACTTGAAGGGCTGAGGACTTTGCTGTGGGTCCCGAGTTAGAGTTGATCTGTGGATGAGCCACAACCCAGCAGAATGTTTTGTTCCTCAAGTGGTTTCAGGCCCCAGAGAAAGAACCTGGCCCAGCTGTGTGAGGCCGCAGCTACCCCTGGGTGGTGGTGGTTGGGGTGATGAGTGAGACCAGAACTATATCAACCAGGAACTGATCAGTTTGGAGGTGGTTTTTGTTGAAGTGAGTTCTTGTTGGAGTCAACCAGTGGAGCTTCCTGTTGGAGGTAACTTGCTGAGCTTTTTCTCAGTGATGTGTTCTCCCTTGGCTCTTGTGGTGGCTGATTTGAGATGGAGAAGAGCAAAAAGATGAAGAACGGGTAGAAAATGAAGGTATGCTGCGGGGATGTTGCTGAGTTCAGTGTTGGCCTGCAGAGAAAGAGAGCTAGCAGCACAAAATTGGCATAGTCAGCAGGATTGTTTGAAGAAGGAGAGAGCTAGCAAAACACTGCTATAAGAAGTTAACTACTTTAAGAGACTTAGATAATCTTAGTCTTCTGACCCACACATTTTTTTTTATCAGAGGTGAATTGACTATTTAATGAGAAAGATTGGAAACTTATAAACTTAAGAGCATTTGAAATTTGGAAACACAATCTTCATACAGAGTCACAATGATCAACTGTGATGACATCCATAGTTATACTAACACAATTACATAAAAGAAATGAAGAGGAGACTATTACAGGCGAGACAATGAGAGATCAGCAGAAAAGACACTTATGCCTGTACAACAAAGATGTTTCTTCCTCCCTTGGTGTGTCCTCCCAAGCACTCTCTAAGCCAACCAACTGGCAAGGAGCACTCACTACAGATGGATCAGCAGTAGCTGATATACCATACAGCTGAATCCATCTGGCATGTAAGTGTTTGATATGGTGTTTGTTAGCCGCTTACCAGATTTTTTTCCCCCTTTCTACATAAAAGCAGGGAAAGAGATCTTCATGTCCAGTAGCCATATTCTATAAAGTTTCTTTGTAGCCGAGAGGGTGTTTGAGCAAACTGCTCCCACGCTGCTCCCTCTCCCCTCGCCCTTCTGCCTCTGAGTCACTTTCAGATGCTCTTGAACATTATCTCCACTGTAAATGGATGGCAGATTGTTTGGGCTGTGATTAAATTAGGCAGGCACAGGTGGCATCACCTATTGTAAGTTTGTCAATTTTTATGTCTACTGCAGCAGCTGCTCTTCTTTATCTTTTAATAACTCAGTAAAGAGGAGAGGGAAGGATGCTGAGCCCATGAGGTGAATTACACAAGAAAAGTCTCATTGGTTTCAGAGAGTCAGGATGTTCCCCATGCCATTGCTCAGTGACAGCTATCTTTTCCCCTGGTCTCCATGAGGAGATTTTGGGATGAAAGGGCATTAAATCAGCAGCAGGGAAGAAATGCTCTACGGCGTTTGCTTTGTCCTTTAATTTAGATTTGGTTAATGACCTAGGAAAATTTACAGAGCTATATAACACAGTGTGCTGGTTTAGGGAAGACATTGTCTACCCAGTGGTTTGGAAGCAATAATCCTTAGATTTCACCACTATTTTAGCTAACATAGAAATGAATTAGCTCCAATTTTTACTCTAGCCCTTTCACAGCATCATATCAATACAACTTGCATTATGTATCTGGAATTTTGATCACATTAGTTCTTTTTAAAATGGTTAGCATTCTGGCTGCATTTATTGTTAAAAAGTTACTGCTATTTATATACATTATACCAGGTACAATAAGACTGTAAAAAGTGTATTAATATGTGTATTTTGTAAAATTTCTCTTAATGACATAGCATAGGTAAATCTACCTTTATAGCAGGGTTCTCATTACTCAGTAAAGTTCTCATTCTTTACAGTTATTTGCCATTAAATTATTCTTTTCTGGTCCTTCTGAAATAATGCCATTTTCATTTTAGATTGTTAACAAATCACATAGTTTTCAGTTCCATTTCTACTTTCTATTGACAATAACACAGTTGGATCCCTTCTGACCTTCACATATATTCATTATACAAAAGATACAATGTACAGGCTTCTTAAAATTCAGACCTATTTGATATAATAATGTGAGCCAAAAATACTGCATAAGAATATGATACAAAGACCAACTTCTTACTTATTCATTAATTACTATAAAATGTTTGGAAACCTTCTGGGGATTTTCAGCATTGCAAAGAGGAGATACTGCAGAACTGAGGAAGGATCTACGTGTCTCAGATCACATCTGTTTCTTCCAATTATACCAGCTGGTTTAATAAAAGATGTTAACTCTCACCATGAATGTCCCTATTCTTTGAAAGGGACTGGAATTGTCACTTTTTTCTTAGTACTTTTGGAACAAGGCTTTATTTGAGCCTCTCTATTGAGACAATATGGAAAACATCAATTAAGATGAAATTTCAGATGTTTTGCTGTCAAGCAAAATTAAAGAATAATGGCAAGGAACTGGTCATGGAAAATCAGAGAATATGTTTGTGATAAAATTCACAGCAACAACCAATTTAATCCAAACCCACCAGCAGAGAAAATACAGAGATTAAGTCACTCTTGTGTTCAGTGTCAGATAGGAATTCTAGAAAGTACAGCAGGAAAAGTATTTAAAGGATTAACTCTGTCATGATCAGAGTATGGTGGTTGTATTCATGAGGGTGATACCTTTGGTAACAGCTGCAAGGGAGTTTTGATGAATTCATCAAGCAAATGTGGGAGAAAACTACATTTGAGCAACTTCCATTTGGCTTGTTCATTCAGAACCTGGCTCTAAACATGTTTTAGTTACTATAGAGAAATATGGTGGTGGTTTCATCCACTTGATTTTGAAGTACTTTTCCATCCTAAATATTTGATTATAACATTGTGACTTCATATTTCATAGAATCATAGAATGTTTTATGCTGGAAGGGTCCTCTAGAGATCGTCTGGTCCAACCTCCCTACACAAGTAGGGAGATGTCCCAGGTAGGAACATCTCTACATAGGTCAGGNATCCTCTCCCAGCGCTTTGCATTGCTCTGTATCTCTGCAAGAAGCTCAAGTGAAAATAACTTGTTATACGTCAGGGTGCTCTTCATCAGTTCAGTCCTTTAAAGACCATTAGTATTTAGAAACATTTGCAGCTGTAGATGACTGGCATCTGGCTTACATTAACATCTTGAGTGTAGAGTCACTGTCCACAACATCTGTCCACATCAGCTGATCTACACCTTCTTTCCCAGAAAGGTTGCTAGGTTGTTATCCTTGCTGCAACATTTCTCTGATTTCAACAGAAGCCCACAGAGGTCCAGCCACACTGTTCCTATCTCACAAACACAAGACTGCAGCTTCTACCAGGTGTATTACTCGTTGACATGGATGAGCCTGCCCAGAATCAAAACCTTAGAAGCTCTTCCAGTCTGGAGTGTGAAAATACCCACAAAATCCAGAAAACTGGGGCTTAGACCTCTCTCTCTTATTGACTGTTATTGACTCCCAGTGAGATTATCAGAGAGCAAGTGGAATTTGATCTTCAGTGCAGAAAAATACCTATTATTGAAGCAAAGATAGAGTTTAGCTTCCAAATGCACAAAACGTTATTTTCATATTATTATTATATTGTTTGTATTTTTCTGTTGGGCAAATTCTGCTGTTGTCAAGATCAATTCATTAAAATCAAGCCAACAATTGATATTTACACCCCTGTGTGTCCTGAACATAGGACACTGTAAATCAGAGATTACTATGACATAACAGAATATTAAAAAGAAATTATAAATGTGAGCAAGTTTCACAGCTTTAGACAACATTAAGTACTTTGTTAACTTTCAAATGAAATAGCCATTTATTTGCAATATTTGCTATCAGTCATCATTTATTAGAAATGCATAAATGAAACCAATGTAGATAAGTTAAAATAATGAAGCATAAGAAGGTGAATAATGAATGCATAGTAACTTTGGCTTGTACAGCAATGCATTTTGAGAGGTTTACTAAGTTACCTTTGTTTTAACTTTTGTCATTTCACGCAAGAGAGAGTCCTAGCTTAGTTCTAGCTTTGTTACAGGGTATTTTCAGACACAAGCTCCTCCAGTAATGACTAATTACATTCTCGTTACTAGATCAGACTTGGATGGCTATGACTTGCCATAGATCTTTTCCTATGTGCAATCAGTGTCCTTGGCTAGTTTAACTTCAGCTGAAAAAGGCAAGTGAAAATGCAGACAAACCAAATTTTCAGTGTATGAGAGAATTCAAGAAGCCTGGTTTCTTATTTTTTCACATATTAAAAATAATTATCTCTTGTTTCATAAACTGCACTTTCTGTTTTTATTTTGTTTGTTGTTATTTTTTTTTAAATTCTAACTTTTCTCAGATTTTTTTTTGTGCACATGATAATGCAGAATTTATGCTGAAGGTTTTCTGCTAAAATTATGTTCTACTTATCTATATAGCAAAATACATGGATATGCAACACCTTTCTTACATCTCAGAAATTTCCTCTCAAAGTCATGGACATGTACAAAAATTACTGAAGACAGAACAGTGATACAAGGATACTGGAACAGAATGAGAATTTTAAAATTAGAGTGTGAGACTTAAAAATGAACAGCACTTTACTTGGGGTTTATAAAGGGATGGATCGTTGGTGGTTGTTGTTGTTATTATTATCATTATTATTATTACTACTTCAAGATAAGCATGCCTCATGGGTGTGGAAGCAGCCTCCAATTTCTCTGAATAGATAGAACCTCTGGAAGGATGTCACAACACTTCTAGGCAGCAATTTACTTCTCACCTTTGCAAAATAAATACAGCATTTTGTCTCCATCACAAGGCAGAACTGGAGTTTGCTGAACATTCAAGGGGTAAAGTAAGTGTAGAAACTTGCATATAAAAAGCCCACATCTAGCAGCAAAGTGAGTCCAGAGAGTGAGAGAAGGAAAGAAATGATGGAAGCTAAAAAAGAGGCAATATTGACTAGAGAGCAGTGCAGAGATACATTGATATTGGCAAAAGCTCAGCCCCTTAAAATATCCCACACAGCCTTTTGAGCAGCTCTGTGAGCTTCTCTTCCCGTTCACTGCTTTGTGTCATGGGACATGACATTTTTGATCCAGTCATAAGCACTCAACTTATGGATTTACTCTGCTCTTCTTTTATGCAGCCAAGTGTCTAAGGAAACATCTAAGTGCATGAACGGTAACTTTAAACACAATGGTGTGTGATGCACCCAAAGCCTGTGCAAATCAAGGGAGTTTTCATTGACTGCTGTTGTCTTTAGGTCAGGCTGTCAGTGTGACAGCTGACATTTCTGTTATTTGTCCTTTTTATGAGTGGTCTAGGTCCTACAGTCCTATAATTACATGAATAGCTGAGATTTCTTTGGTGCAGGGAGAGGAGGGGAAGATGCTTCTTAGTATTTTAGTTGTGGACCAAGGCAAAAGAAGCTAAACTCTCAAAAACATGAGTTCTGGGCTCTAAATTCACCTACTGAATTGAAATGTGCATTTGTAAGTTATTTTTGTGACTTCTTGTAAATCTGGACATCTTGTTTTACAAGATGTGAATATAAATTAAGCCTCTGGCTTTTATTGGTTGATAAAGAAAAGACAAAGAGATACTATCCTTGATGAGAAAATATAGGGAAAGGAAATCTAGGGGTAAATACAGAGAAAAGAATAAAAAGATTGAACTGTCTAGTAAATTAAATTGGAAATTAGAAGGATCTTTCAAACTATTAGAACAATGATTTAAAAAGTCATGGTCTGGAAGAGCTTGCTTTGAGAACAGAGATTTCTGCTGTTTTGAAGTAATGATATTATACAACTCATTGACTTCGACAGCACAAAATTTGGACATCCCAAGAAGTGTCTTTCAAGACTGTTGTTTTAACATCTCCTTATAAAAATATTTCTGCGATGATATACGTTTTACCCTTTACTCACAGATTTCAACTTCAGCATTCTGATTGAAAACCAAATGTTCCAGCCCAAATTCATTTTACAAAAATGTACCAGAGCATTAGTTTTTATTCCAGTGCAGACCGAATATAAACAGCTATGCTTGGAAAGCTGTTGCAAAATGAAATTATCCCCTGGCCAGATTTAACTGAATATAATATATGCAAGTGGCCCTTCTCTGCTTTTTTGAAAGCAGGAACAAACAACAGAAAAATCACCAAAACTAACACTGACTGCAATTATGGGCACAAACTGGAACTGAGCATGCTGAGAATTTCCATGCCAATTGGTGGTCTCAAGTTAGTTTTGTGTTTATTTCACTTCAGTTTGTATTGCTCAGCCATTTTTCGTTTCTTCCTGTTACCAGCTATACTGAGAGTTTTCTTTGTCTTTTTCTATACACAGATCTTGTAAAAAGTGTGAATTAAGGCAAGACAAATGATTAAGCACTGTGGTTCAAGGAGGGATAAAGCCAAAGTCCACCAGGGAATCAACACCAAAGATTACAGATTCTGGTTGCCTATTCAACATTTCTCTCACCTGATATCCTCAATTTATGCTGTTTCTGTCTATATTTCATTCTCTCACTTACATTCCTCCCTGCTGATATCCATTCATTACAATGCTTTTTAAGCTGTGATACATCATCACACAGAAACTCTGTTTCATTGATATTATTTATATGGCTGGTATTTGGAAGCCTTGAGTCTGCACTTTAAAAGTCCTAACGTTAACTAGGTTCACTAGTTCTCCAGGGTTTATATGTCCTTTCCTATTCCCACTAAAGACTTCAGCAGTCATTTGGAAAAATATGGTGCAATTTTTCAAGGTCCACTTTGATCCAGTTTCTTGCCTTGTTAGTATTGATCAATGTTCCTAGTCTGATGTCGTTTTTTCATTTGTACACTTTTTTTAATGGTCCTTCATCTTGGTCATCTCACAAAATGTGAAGAAGATGAGATTTGGCACTAATTACAATGGCACTCCAATTGTCATCCTACCCTTGCATGGCCTGGATCAACTTAGTTTTTGGCCCCTCAACCATTCCAATATTGAATCCTGCTGAGAATCTGACACTAGGCTGTACTTCCTAGTACTGTATATTCATTGTTTGTCTCTTTCTGTGCAGTGAATCCTTCGGAATAGCCAGAATATTTTTATTTTCTGAGCTTCTCCGGCTTGAGACCTGCATTAGCACACTTTTAAAGACATCAACTGGCACCTTAAAGGAAGGAATTGTCCCTGCAAATTAAGGTCTGCCCAGTAATGTTTCTAGTGAGGCACTCAAACAACTGGGTAAGGACATATTCTATAAGGATGGGAGTAGACAAGACCATGACAGGAGTGTTTCTGCTACAAATTAATTCAAGTACAGTAGTCAAATATCAGCAAAAACCTGCAGCTCAGATTGGTTCAGACAGTACTACACCAATATACTTCTGTGCTGATGGTGGAGCTACATCTTAGGAGCTCAGAGACAGGCCAAATAACAATGACTTTCTCTGCCAGTACAAAAAACATGGATGTTGACCACACAATTTATTTCATCTCAAGTGACACAGGTCAGGAATATATGTTCTGTTCTCTACTTGACCATTTAGAGCCTCCGGCAATCATAACAGCTCTGGAACACAGTTTTGTCATTCTTGTTGAGAGCTGCAGCTTAGCAACATACTCACATGTTTGGACATTGTTGACACGAAAATTTCTGTTTTACTTCACTGAGATAGAGTAACACATGCAAAATTTTGGAAAACTGAGAAGGACTTCTTGATCTAAGGATTTCTGAAACCAGCAAATGAGCCAAAGGTGTACACACTAGTTGTAATTGCAAAATAAAATTTGCTTAAAGTACATTTTAAAGAGGCATAACATTTCCACCTGTATTCCACAGACCCAAGAACATTTTGAAATGTTACTTAGATTATTCCAAGAAATGTGTAATATTAAGTAACCAATATCATAGGCAGAACATGGTGGACTGAGAGGAGTTGAAGTCATGAGAAGCTTAAGTAGAGGCTGTCCATCCCTATCGATTTATATTTCTAAGACCCTGAAATAATGGTCTGATTAAAAACCCATAAGGCTTGCATAAGATAGAAGGGATATCTTACTGAAATGTAATAAAAATCTTCATTAAATAAGTTCTTTCTGCAAGTACTGACAGAGATCCATCTCTCCTTCGGCCAAGTGTTGTACATATATCTAGGCAAGGCCACATATATGGACAAAGGGGAAATCTTTAGTATCTGAAACTAAACCAGATAAATACAGTGAGAAGGCAACCAATCATTGTCTTTGAAATTTCCGTTTTACACCTGTAGTTTGAAGGCCCAGAGCAGTTATGTGGTGCCTGAAGCTGTGTAACTTGTCTGAGGTACTGCTGAAAATTGAACTCACATACTGATAATATGCACCTTGCACTTTAGAATCACAGAATTATTATGGTTGGAAAAGACCTCTAGGATCATCAAGTCCAACCTTCATCCCAACATCTCCCTAACCACTAGACCATAGTCTCAAGCGCTACATCTACTCATTTTTTAAACACCTCCAGGGACGGTGACTCCACCACTTCCCTGGGCAGCCTGTTCCAGTGCCTGACCACTCTCTCAGTAAAGAATTTCTTCCTAATATCTAAACTAAACCTCCCCTGATGCAACTTGAGGTCATTTCCTCTTGTCCTATCCTTAGTAATCTGTGAGAAGAGACCAACACTAGCCTCGCTACAACCTCCTTTAAGGTAGTTGTAGAGACCAATAAGGTCTCCTCACAGTCTCCTCTTCTCTAGACTAAACAACCCCAGCTCCATCAGCCACTCTTCAAAAGGCATGTTTTCCAGAACTTTCACCAGCTTCGTTGCCCTTCTCTGCACCCTCTCCAGCACCTCAATGTCCTTCTTATTCCATGGTGCTCAAAACTGGACACAGTGCTCAAGGTGTGGTCTCACCAGTGCCAAGTACAGGGGCACTATCACCTCCCTACTTCTGCTGCTCACACCATTTCTGATACAGGCCAGGATACTGTTGGCCTTCTTGGCCACCTGGGCACACTGCTGGCTCATGTTCAGTCGGCTGTCAACCAACACCCCCAGGTCCTTTTCTGCCAGGCAGCTCTCCAGCCACTCTTCCCCAAATCAAATCTGCCCTAGTCTGACTGAAGCAGGAGGAGCCACAGCCTCCTCAGCACTTCCAGACTGACTTCATTGAGTTTCTTGCTCTGACTACGTACACCTCTCACATTTATTTAACTGTCCAATGGCACTAGTTCAATAAAAGAACAGAAACAGATGGAGAATCACATCAGTTCACCTCAATGTAACTCATTCAAGTAATGAAGTAATTATATGCAGGAATACAGATTCAGCTAATCCCGTCTCAGTCCCCACTCATCCACAGAGACACTACCAGTACCTGCAACTATGATGTCCTTGTTTCCATTTTATATCATCTAAAAAGTGATAAAAAAGTGAGCAAACGCATGATATAGTTGCTGTGAAATTATATTATGAATAATTAAATTGAAACCTTTTTTCACTGCAATCCATCACAGGCTTTTTTCTTTTATTTGATATAGGTAGAATTAGGAAAGAAAAAAAAGATCAGGATGTGGGATACTTCTGGCAAAAGATTGTAATGCTAGAGCAGATTAGTGGCAAATCTTCAGCAGAGGGCTATAAAAGTCTTACTCAGAGGTTTCCTCTTGATAAGTTGTCTGCAATATAAAAAGAGGTTTTTTCAGTAGAACTTTGAGCAGTGACATAAATTCCCTTGTAGTGCTTTCAGGCAAGAAACACAAGATGATAATTTCCACACATGGTCCCAGTATGATAATATACTATGTAAGAAGGGACTTGGTGGAAAACAGAAATAATCTTGTAGGTTCTAAGCTAGTGTGTTAATACAGGAACATTCCCAGGGAAACTGGGAGCTGGGGACATCAATTTAAGACATTTAAGATCCAAAAACTGATAACTGAGAATACTGATACAAGAAAATACTAACTTTCAGTTGGGCCTTGCTGCAGTTTTAGCTTTCCAAATCTTAAGTGTCTAGTCAAAAGGAAACAAAGGGTCTCTGCTTTTCATTTGAGAGAGAAAAACACCTCCAGACAGTGATTCATCCAGTGCAGAGATAGATGTCTAAGACTATTGGGATCTCTTTTGGAGATATTTTTCTTTACTGTTTCAGTGACAACTGTGTACTAGCGTCTTGCTCTGATAACTTTAGGCTAAAGAGTTCCTATCCCATAAATCAAATGAAGTAATACTCCACAATTTTACTGTGCCAGCTGGCAGTGTTTCAAAATAGAAATTTGCTTCTTTGTTTCATCAATATTTTTCTTGCATAATTGAAGTAGCAAACTGCATGTCTCTTACTCATTGATGCTCCTTAGTCTTTTTCTATGACTTCCAATTTTCCTACATTACTGGTAGAGAATTTTTGAGCCTACAACTATAAAGAGATTACTGGTCTTAAGAGGAAAAACAAGATAATAGAAAATAGTTTTGTACATGGCACTTAAGATTTCTATTGTCTCCTCACTAGCACAAACTCTCTGGGCTTCTTAGCCCACAACTAACTTAATATCCTATTAAGAAGGATGTTTTAAAGCACATACATCTTCAGGTGCACCTTACAAAGTTATCTTCTGGAATATGAAATAGAAGTACCAGGAGTGGAAGAAAAGCTAGTTATGGATAAAGTGGAAGATGTAATGAAAATTATGACATCTATCCCCTGGAAGAAGTAATTTCTAGAGACATTGATTCAGAATAGAAAGAAAAAACCTAACCTATTTTTAAGTTGAAGTTTGTGGAAGCCATGACCAAAACCCACGATTTCCTGTCATAACAGGTGATTTTACCTTTTGAGTTAGGAAATCTTTCTACTCTGACATTTCAGTAGGTGACAGTAACAAACTCTGATGTGCTCTGCCAGCCTCTGAGAAACTTCTCGGAAAACTTCTTGTTGAAAGCCTTCCAGTGTGCAGGCCACTGTACATGAGCCATAGGATCTCTGGCAGGCTTCTGAGGTTTTTCCACCAATAAGCACTTTATTTTCTTAAAAGGGAAAATGTAAGTTCGAATTTCAGCACTTCTGTTTAAAATAAGTAGTTCAACCCAGGCCCATCACAGACGTAAGATGTTATTGCTAAATATTACACAAAAGCCTCTGGCTTCCGATCTGTCTCTTTTCTTTTGAGTCCCCTCTGTCTGTTTATCAGATCTGCCAGTGAGGCATAAAAAAGTCACTGGATGCCACAGTAGTTGGCTATTATGACAGAAAAGGCACATGCTTAATCTGCTGGAGTGCAGGCTGTAAAACCCTCCTGAGATATTGTCTAGGACCATACTCTCACTGATTTAGGGAGGTGGCTAGAGGGAAGCTATTCTCAAAAAATCCTAACAGTCAAAAAGTCAAATTGAATCATCCAGTCCATTACTCTGAAAGTGTAGGATTGGTCATAGAATATATTTAAGCCTTGTCTAGTTTGAAGGGTCGCTAAGGTTGACACTTTCTTCCCAGGGCTCACAAGGATGAACAAATTATCTCAGTTTAGGCAGTTACTAGGCTAGGTGAGCCACAGTGACTGGCCATGTGTGTCCTATTAGTCAGACTAGCACAAGCTAATTCAATTTAGCTTTAGCCCAATTATCTCAGATTAGCTACAAACCAAAAACATGCACAGACAGTTAAGGTGCCTCAAGTGACGTGCAATACTTTGACAGTGGATCCAAGCCCTCACAAGAGTACTCTCTGGGTCACCCTGACAGCTGGATTTTCCTGGTGATCTTTCTCCTTACTCTTTTGTTTCACAAGGTAAGTTTAAATAGATGGTTATGGAGGTTTACAAATCCTCCCTCTCTTGAACAGACTCAAATCAGCCCTGGCCATTAGTTGTATTAACTCACTATCACGCTGCTATTTTTCAGCCTGGAATCTCATTCTTTTCTGCAGGGTATATTAATTAATGGTGGTCATGATAAAACTGGAGAACTTTCACACAGATATAACTCCTTTCCCAACAACAAAGTGAAGGAGCAGAGCAAAAACAAGACATGATCACTTCTAAATGTAGGAATACTTTTAGTGACTATATTAAACACATTAATTCCTTCTCAAATATAAACAGAGAGTTATCACCATTTGGTGATCTTTACATGAATGAAACCTGTTCTTTTCTGCAAAATAGAACAAGTAAAGGAAAAAAAGGTATTTTCTGTTGAATTTAGAAGTACACACTCAGATGCTTTCTGGGAAAATGCTTTCCTTTTAAAACAATATTTTTATAGAGAAAGTACAGTTTCTGCTGAAGTATTCAATATTACAAACATCTTTCATATTTTTCTAGAAAATATTTTTATTTTTTAAATATTATGGTATTATTTTTATTGAATGTTAAGTGTCATGTTTATGACTTTTCTGTCTTTATCAAAAAGCAGTTATCTGCTCAACCTGAAAGTTCAATAAATAACTTTATTGAAATAACAGTTTAATAAAAAATATCGACTAACTACAAAGAATAAAAATGAGTTTTGAGAAACAAAATATTTTGTTCCTAGTTTTCTCTCTGTTCTCTCAGAAGGCAGCAGTTCACAATAAGAAAAACCTGTGTCACTAGGAAATAATACAGCGTTAGTGGGTTCCTCCTGAGAGGAAATCTTCACTATATTCAGTGTGTAGTCAAATAAATCTGGCAAAACATGAATAAGTGGATGATAAAATGAGTAAAAGTTCAATATAAAATAAGTTCTAGAAGATTCTGCGAATATTTAACAACTAGGAGCCTATATGATGAGGCAGACTAATAATTTGGGGTGTAAGATAAGTGTTCCAGCTGCATCCATCACATTATTTATTTTGCTGTTTATTTTTCTTTTATATATATATATAAGCTCCCTGCTATTCCCAGAAAGTCATTAAAACACTACACCAATAAATACCAAAAAATCAGGATCTGAGATTTCTGTGCTGCTTTTGGAGGATGTAATGAATCACCATGGGGCATATGCAATATATTCTTCAGGTTTTTAAACAGCAAACTTCATCAAGGGCACTAATATCCCATCAGTAGTACTACTACCAGTGAGAGAAAAAAAAACAGGGTATATTCAGACAGTGAATTCCTGTTTTGTGTATTGTTTTGAAAGACTCTCCATAAATGTTAATTTTACTTTCCTTCCCCATTTTTAATTTGAAATATTTGCAGTAAGGTCTTCTCAAAATGGAGACCTTCTCTAGCAGTATTTCATTTAGAGGTAACTTTGACAATTAAACCATGGGGTGTTTTAAAAGGAGAGGGCAGATGGAACGGATCCATAGAAAGGAGCTTTCTGGCACCTGGACAGCAAAGTGTCAGATGAATGAGTGATGGGCTGCAGTCATTGACATCATTCAAATCCTCCCCACTGTGCTGATGAGGCAATAAATAAAAGGTGTGCTGAGGAATCTCATCCCCATGGCCTTAAATTAGCTTTTACTAGAGCACTCTGAAACATTTGGCTCCAGGACTTCATTGTTATTTCATCTTTTCTGGAACCTAAGCACCATCTGACTGGATCTGAACCAATATGCATATAGTCCAGTAAACCAATCACTTGTGCAGCACCAGATGCTCATGAAGCCTTCAGAGAATGCAGGTGTGGAGTAATCCCTCTGCCTCTGGTGGTCCCAGCCTGCTCTGTAAAAATCAGTAAAAGACTGATTCATGACACCAAGAATGAGATTATTATTCTCCTCTAGTGATACTTTTTTTGCTTGGTATGAGCTATTTGATGCTAAATATCTTTGATAACAATATAAAAAATGCAACTCTCTCCTGAATCTCTCTAAGTATTTCCTTTCTGTAGTGTAGGGCAATTATTTTTACCATTTAATGGTGCTTCATGTGAAATGTTCCTTCTTTTAATCAACCCCAAACCTGCCACCTTTGACATGCACTAGTTGTCTCTTCGTCATATTATGGAACTAGGAGATCGATCACCATTTCCCAATCACAAGCATTTTGATTAAGTTCCCAACTGCTAAACTGCTTGCAAAAGTAACATCAATTGTACACTGCTTTTTCATAAGAATTCTTTTACCATAATAACTTTCATTGCCATGTAATAGGTGCCTTCTAACCTTTTGGAATTTTTTGGAAGGGTGATTAAGAGCATGGATAGTAGCTCAGAATAAACTGAATCACTTGATCTGTGTACTATTATGTTATTTTCTGACCTGGTTGTTGTATATTTAACATCTCTGTATCCTCTTGGGGCCAATATCCATTGAACAATCAACTGGCTTTGGTGGTCCCCAGAGATCTTTCCTGAATGAATAAAATGAATTCATGAGGTCCTCTGTCACTCTCTCTCCCTTTTTACCTAATATAACTTATTCTTATTACCATCAAACTCCTCTTAGTATTGAGAAACAGAGATTGGAGAAGATACTTCCACATTTCCTCTTGGTCTTCTTTAAATTTAATTACCATCTATAGTTTTTGTTCCCATCTGCAGGTTTTAGTGTCTTGCTGTTCCCCCTAATTTCCATGTCATCTTGTAGGCAAACTGTTCATTTTGGAGGTATGTGGCTCTATGAAATATATTTCAACAAATATATGAATTTCATAAAGGAATTTGCATTCATTCTCTTGTTCCATCTGTTTTTTTGATATGATAAATACGTATCTCTCATCTGAGGCTTTATTCTTAGCCCACAGTGCTTTCTAAGCATCTTAGCACATTTTCTGAGGAACTTGTTTTATTCTTACTTCTCTAGATTTAGTGGTTATTTTATCAACAGTTGATTTGCTGTGCAGACATAAACAAACACACATGGTGGAACTGCAAATTCAATAATCAAAAGAAAACAGTAGTTTTTTCTGTAATCCAGGTTTCATATGAAACTGTGCCGATCACCCACTGTTTTTGCCTTCCCTGGAGATCTGTCAAATCAGCAACATGTCCAAGTGATGACAAGCAAATGTTGTTTCACACTCATCAGTCCTGCATCAAAAGGCCTGATCCAATGGCCAATGAAATCAGTGCTAAAGCTCTCATTAATTTCAGCTTACGTTGAATTGGTATCTCCAATTAAACTGCATCATATTTTAAGCTCTTTTAGAGTGCAAGTATACTGTTACAGCAAAACTGAGTCAGCAATTAGACTTTCCAAGTACAGAGAAGTTCATCCAAATACCAAGTGATATATTTTGCCACTGAGATAATAAAAGCTGACCGTGCTTGGCAATAGCAGCAGGATGCACTTCACAGAACTAAGCTTTTGATGCTGTAAATAGATTTCTCTGCGAATGCCATAGCCCAAGAATTACACAAGGGAGCTTGAGTTAGATCAGGTATAGAAAGCATCATAAATATCCTAGATTAGTAGTTAGAATAATCACTTGGAAAGGGAAACCTTCCTTTCAGTGTTTGTGCATAAGCAGAGAAGGAATCCTTGGTCTCCCCTATACAAGATATGCAATATCCCTGTGCTGCTGCATTAAATGAAACAGATTATGTGTGTTTTGCAAGGTCTGATCTGGCTGGCCCACCTTAAAGCATGGATAATTCATCTATTTAAGCAACAAAATTGTTAGATTCATAGGCAGTCATTTATCAGCTGGGTACTTGACTTAACTGCTTTAATCTCTCAATTTTTGAGAATGAGGCCTTCTGAGTTGTCAGAATTTTAAGATACCAAAACCTTACCAGAAAAAAACCTCTAATATATCTTTTCAGTTCCCCACAACTAGAAGCTCCCACTCAATAGTTGTCTTCCATACATCATATTTCACCATAGCCTCACTTCACTGTTTGAGAGCTAAGCACCATAATTATGGTGAACTACTGACTGCTTTGTAGCAGTGCCTGCTTAGTCTAGTCTTTCTCTTCAAAGTAATGTTTTCTACATAAAATGTGATAAAAACTGTTTGTCATGTTAGGGAACAGAGAATGCTAGAGTTCTTTGGTTTTGCAGTCTTCTGTATGTTACATTAAAATGAAATATTATTTAAAGTTCATGATTTAGGGCTCTGCAAGTTTGCAACAAATGAAACGAAGCAGAAACTGCATTTTCCATCACATAGCAAACAGCAGAAGCAAACAGCATGCAGCCCCATTTTTACCATCCCTCCAAGAAACAGATCAATAATAAAAATGTGCTACATTTTTATGAATAGCTGTAATTTATTTGAATATAAAATCCATATTTCAGTCAGCCAACGGGGCAAAGGCACTTCTTATGAACAGGGTACAAACTTGGTGAGGTAATCTGGATCTGACTGTGGAAAGGTAATTTTATGTTCATAAACTCTAATGTGAGCCATCCCTCTTCTTCATCTAGTATTTCTTAAGGGAGACGTCAATGCTAAAAGTAAAAGGAAGGTAGATTAGCAACAATGCAGACCAATATTTCTCCAAGGTACTTGGTGAACAGCAGAGGCCTAAGGCTTTTAGAACACAGAAATACAATAACTCATTGCTTAGTTCTGCCCTGAGATTCTTTCATGCTTTTTTCATCTCTTTTCTCCTCTTCCTTTGCCACTTTGTTCCTATGTTGATTCATTCATAATCCCTTTTATTCTTAAAAGTCGCTTCAGCTTTCTGGAAATCAACCTATACATGGATTTTTATACTTTAAAAAAATGCCACACCTTGTAAGCCTGGAAGTAGTGCATGGTATTACTAAGAAACACAGATGAGATCCTTGAATTCTAATTGATATGAAATGTTTTAACATAATGCTGGTCATAATCTTTCCCTGTGCTTCCTTCTTGAGATTAACAAAAAAGGCTAACACCATTAAAGCTACTTTTATATTCCATTTCGGTAGGTAAATAGCTGCAGAGAGATTATTAAAATAGTTATTCAACCTGACCACGAGAGCCACAAAGCTGACAGCTCTGCAGTTATTTTATTATTTGTGCCAGCACTTCATTACATTTCTTAGGAAATAATCATATTTTCAACAACTGAATTCCACCCTGGGGGTCCTGGGCAGTTCTGGCTTTCTCTGAGACTATCCAAAGTCACAGCAGATGTTGTTGGACCAAGTTTAAAACAAGCAAACTTTCTGAATGCAATTGCACATTTGGTTTCAGAGCAAGAGGCAACTACTGAGAATAGTTAACATAAAACTTTCCCAATTAGTGTGTTATTCTATCTTTGACATGGTAAAAAGTTCTTCCATATCTTTCAGAAGACTCTAGGGTTTACCATCATTGGAAACAGGATTAAAGAATAGTTATGTGCTTATGCATCTCTTGGTTTTTTTTTTTCATGTCCCAAACACCCTTCTAAATCAGGATCTAAATATTGCTTCTGTCTCAAGTATTTTCCTGAACGAGGCTGCTCAACACGAAGAGCTGTTGTAGAAACCCTAAATACAATAATAATTTTGTCAGAAGTTTTGCTGCAGGAGTTATGATTCTGAAAATATAATCTTTAAGGGATCACCACGGGTAAGATTTGCAGACAGAATTCAATATCACTATTTCTCTGTTCTTCAGAAACATAACTTAAGAGTTTTCTTCTCCTTTCTTGACAAAATACCTTTTTATTAGTGCTCACCAACTTCATTTCAGTTAAAGACTTATCACATGGTTTTTACTGTTTACTTTTATTTATTGATTGGTTGAACTCTATAAGCAGTAGCTTCTGTGTTTATACAATAAAATCTTTCCCAGGAACTCCTCAGTTTTCATAGATGTTTTATTTTTCTTTTGCTTTTATGCCAACTTTATTAAGCCCATTATCAAAATAGAAACTAAATTAGTAAGTGAAATCATTAGATATTTTTCCTTTGCTGAAAGCTAGCTGTTCAGTAAAAGGATAACCCAAATCTAGAATTTTGTGGAAGAACTTTGTCATTTTCCTTTTTAAGCTGAATCAACGCTTACTGTTTGCCTTAGTAATATTTGGACTCATCTGTTCCTTACTAAAGGTTTTCCAAAAGCACTGGAAGCTTTTGGAGGTAGGATCATCCATACATCTTGTGCTGCTGTATAGATACCAGTATGGTAACACCTCTTGACAGTGCCCCTAGAAGCAACACAGTACATGTTTAAATGGTGTGGGAGGGCCTCTGAAGTTGTGATTTCACAGTCATTTTAAACTTGTCTAAGGTGATAGATCACTGGAATGGATGATAGATCAGTGGAATGGGCTGCCCAGAGAGGTGGTGGAGGCCCCATCCCTGGAGTCATTCAAGGTCAGGCTTGATGGGGCTCTGAGCAGCCTGCCCTAGGTAGAGATGTCCCTACTTGTGTAGGGAGGTTGGACAAGATGACCTCTAGAGGTCCCTTCCAGCATGAAGCATTCTATGATTCTACCAGGAGGTGTTGGAAGGATACTCTCCAACAGGTACTTCATATATACTCACTTACCAGATACTCTTTCACAAACCCTACACCCTACTTTTGTGCCAGTAAGAAAAGCTGTTTGGCTTGAGGAATAGCTGGAGAAGGATCTTGAAAATTAGTTTCTTTTGGGATGAAAGGGATGGGGTTAGTTTACAATGCATCAGTTTCTTATTTGACTCACCACATGGACATAAAATAATTTCTCTGGTCTAGGATGCTTTACAAATTTGACAGACTAAAGAGTGTACCTTGCTTAAGTCTATAAAATTTTGTAGTACTCTTTATGGAACAGCATTGACTACATCCAAGTCAATTGCTGGGAGTATATAAACAGATGGTCCTCTGTACACATTGATATTTATCTTTCCATGTTCAGGTCCACGATCAATACTGATGCTCTTTGACAATGTCTCATCCTAATTCCTTGTATTGACACTGACTATTTGCAGTCTCCTGCATGACTCTGCTTGCTTAAAGACAAGTGTGGTGTCAGGCAATAAAAGGAGTCTTGTGGCATGCAAGCAGCAGTGATTCAACTGTTTTCATCTACTCAGGTATGCAAACTTACACTTGAACTCCAGTACAGAATGCAGTTTGGTCCTTCTTTCAAGAGTTTCCTAAGACATCTTAAAGCCTGAAAGAACTTTACATTTTTTGCCACATTTTTAATTTTTGACAGTTCTAGTAAGACAGCTTAGCCTAAATTTTTAAGCAATTCTTCCACTTGGTGCTTGATAGGTTTTTTCCTGTATTTGTCCTCCTAAAGTAACCTAGGAAACAATATGTCAAATGATAAATGAGCAGTTATAAATCTTGCCAGCCCCATTTCGAAAATTCAAGGACTCAAATTAAGTCGTGGGCTTTTGTCGATGAGATAACACCATGTAGTTGCAGACAACTTTTAGAGGAGTTTGAATAGTCAGTGTGCATATTGGGGTTTGGAAGACAACAAAGCATCACAGCAAGTTAGCAAATTACACTATAGAATTGATGTAAAGATCTATGTCTGCTTCTTCACAAACTTTTTTCTTCACATTAATCTATGGAGCTTTTTCTCCCATTAGGTCTTAGGATTTCTCTTTTTACAGATAGTGAAATCAGTAACTCTAACTGGTGAATTAACATGACCTCCCATTGTGTTTTGTGCAGTGTGCAGTCTCTCTGGAATGCAGAAAATCCTTTATTTTCCTCAGTTAAATTATTGTTTTGTGCTTAAAGTGTTTCCTTTGTAATTCTATTTGAATGTTAAGAATAACTTCTTGGAGCAATATGGTTTAAAGTAACTGGTAAAGCCAGGAATTAAGGATTTCAGAGTCTTTATCTTTGCTCTGCCACTGACTTACCAGGAATCATTTCCCCTCTCAGCCACCCATATCTCAAAACACATGGACACTATTTTGATATCTCATGTGAGCATTTTGAAAAATATCAGCCAATATGCACACAGCCTTTTTAAGATGAAAAGGACTGAATACTATTACTCTTAGCAGGATTTTGTTTACTTCTCAATTTGACCTCTACTTTTATTCAGTATGTATGAAGTGACTTGTTAAACTGTCGTGAATAGTTTACATCTATCCATACTCATGCTTTTGGAAATAGTTGCATGGACTTGGGCTGTGATCTAAAGCTAATTGAGACCTGTAGAGAAATTCTTGCTGATAAAAAAGCACTGTGGATGGAGCAGGCTCTCAGAGAGTCAACATGACTGTCCTTTGAAATGTTTCTTGTAAAAGGAATGTTATCCACCCATTCTTTCACAGCCTTCCTGTCCACAGCACGGGAAATCTGTAGGCTACTGAGATAAGAGCAAACACTAACCAGCATGAAATTTTAATCCTAAAAGGCAAAAAAATCATAACAGAAAAAGCAACTAAACCCCATGGGAATAGAAATGACAGAAGAAAATTCACCAGTCAGAACAAAATAAAAGTAAATTTACTTGGAATTAGCAAGTTTTAAGCTACAATTGTCTGATCTTAACAAATTTAAAGACAATGTCTGGAAAAACAAGATGGAAAAGAAAAGTTACCACTGTAGACCATGTACAGAGAAGAAATAAAAAAGATCTGGAGGAAACAATTGCTATCAAAAGACTGTGTGAAATGCTGTTTCTATAGCATGCTTCATAAACCTCTCCTGATGAATTTAATTCTTTTTTCCCTTCTTATATCACTTGTTTAAGTCTCCTCACTACTCTTGTATTTTCAATCAACTTTATTTCCATCTAAGGCACACTATTTGGCAAGAAGCTGATGACTATTAAGGAATTCCTATTCAGATGTTTCTTCTTCAAATTAAAAAGGATCAAAGAAACTCCTTCCTTTGAATATTCTGGTTACTTAAATAGGTGTTTCTGTACTGACAAAGACTGATTGCTTTCCACTGCATTATAGAGTGCTAAGAGCTTTTATATTCCCCAGCTTCACTGAATTGTGAACCTTTTGGCTGTGTTTTGTGAGGGCAATTTCTATGCAGTTGGTTTTTCTTAATCAGACCAGGCACTTTGCCATTCACCATTTGTACCCATTTTTCTATTACTTTATGCATCTCCAAAGACAAAAATAAGCTCTTCAAAGACACAGTAAACTGTGGTTCTCCAGATGTGACAGATCCAATTCAGATTAGGCAAAACCAAAGAGTTTATCCGTTGTTACATATTCTACACAAGGAGAGATTTAGAAAATGAAATAGATTACATCTTTAAATATGGAAAGGAAACACTACATAAGACTGGCAGAAAGCACAAATATACAATAGCTAGATGAAAACCAGTCTTTTCCTGACATTATTGTTCCATGGTGGGGTTGTGGGGAGAGGAGGAAAGCAAATCCATCCCTGATATAACCTCTTAATTTTAGTGGTGTTCCCCAGCACTCAGGAAGGCATTTCTGAAAGCCTCATGGATGCAGGCAGCCTTGGTACAGCCACACTGATGCTAAAAGGTGTCCATGCAGATGGTACAAAACTCACAGCAAGGCCAAAGCCAGATTTAAATCTGGACAAGGCAGGTGCAACTCCCATGGAGGGTATTAAGCCAAACGCAGCAGAAGCATGAGGAGGGAGGAAATTGCTCTTGCAATTATTTTGCTGTGGACTTCAGCCCAGAAGTTAATGGGGAAGCAACACCTGCCCAAATCTTCTCTGAAAACTCCACAAGATGTTCACAGAAAACCAACCTTACTGGATACAGGAATTTATTTATATTGCTGCTGTTTCACTGGCCACCTTCCAGATCAGGGCTGAGCTTAGTGAAGGGAGTTAAACCAGTGACAACAGCTTTGGATTCTACTTAATTCTATTTCATGCTATTATTTCATATAAGCTTGTGAAACTTTGGGGTTTTGGCCTTGAAACGTCTCTCATGCTCAATACAGAGCCTGAAAGGAGGGGAGAAAGCAACAAAAACCATCCTACCATCTGTTAGTACAAATCATTTTCCCAGCAAAGTGTTGGTTTGGTATATTCTTTGAAAAAAAACAAAACAAACCACTTCTAAGTAATCTAAAATGTTGTGAACAGACAAGCTTATTAACACTTGTCATATTTTATGCAGAAAATACTGGAGTAAATTTCCTCCTGTTCACTGATAAAGCACTGGAAAAAAAGTTTGGAAATATAGTTCAAGTTTATCTCTTACAAAAAGAAGTTGTACTTCAGTTATTTCTTTGGAAATCTCCATGGCCATGAAGAAAGAACCTGTACTGGATATGGAAAACACACAATCAGTTCCCCTCGCTGGTAGACCATTTGTGAGCAAATTACAGACCTCTCTTCTGTACTTACTATGTTAGAAAGTCAAAAATAAGGTGTATGACTATAATATGTGAGAAAATTTTGCTAAAATAGTTTAAATAGCCTGATCTGGTACCAGAGTAGTGTATAAATGGAATTAAATTCTTAACTGTATTAAATAAATGGCCATGACCAGAAATAAGAGAGTACAAGATTAGGTTTCTGTCTGTATGTTCAGAAATTATGTTAGACCAGGTCTGTCCCAGCTGAAACCAGCTGTCACTATTTCTTTCTTTGGTCAAACTCACAACCTGTAGCTTCAATGCTGTGGCCCTTTTTTAGGCTTACATCCATGTCACCTTGCACTCTTGCATTTAGAATTCTCCAAATGTTTTTATCTTTACCAGGGAGTTAATATAGAATAATAACAGCTTATCTTTGATACAGCAGAACTACCACTGTAGATATCATCAACCTGTATCTCTATGCTGTACCTTGAGACCCACCACTGTGATCTCCTCAAGACCGCTCCTGCTGTCCACACAGGCAGTAAAACTGGAAATAGATGGTTAGATATGTCTGCTTGACACTTAAATCTGGGAGCATCTCAGCAACCCTGATGCCTTAACAAGCTCCTAAGTGATTTACGTCTTGCCAGACGAACTCAAATAGGTAATCTGTAGTCTGCTCAGGAGGCAACAACTTTGTCAGAAGATGGATGAGCCATGGATCATGTAATCACAGATTCAGATACTCACCTGAGTTTGCCTGCACAGATATAAGTGAACTGTGTACCCAGATCTGTATAAATCTCACGAGAAATTAAGGCATTTCTCTTTCAAGTGGACTGAAATGACATGCTTATACATTTTGTGCTTCATATTGCTAATTACTAGAAAGAATAAATTTTCTTAAAAATATAGCTTCAGTTTTACCATTTCCCAACAAGTTCACACATTTTAATTAATTTTTTTTCCAAGATTTATGACAATGTGACTGAGACACAAGTTTAACCAATAAAAAAGTTTTAATGTCTACAGATAAAACCTTTCACTGAATTTCATCAAGACTAAGATTCTTGGCAGAGGTGATTATTCCAGATATATGTTCAGCTACAAAGTTGTGGAGTTTGCTTTCCTTTTTTTTATTTTTTAGAGACAGCTGCCTCTGACAGAGACACTATTGCATTGAAAATGGTCACATTTTGTTCTGGATATTTCCTGTCCAAGAAAAAAGCAGAGAACAGCTACCCAATAATGGTCTCTGCGTTTTCCAACAGGGGAGATTATCCTGCAATAAAATTCCACAGAGTATGAGCTCTCCTCCTTTTTTGAATGATATTTGATTCTCCAGAATTTCCAGATTGCCAAATTTAATTATAATTCTGCAGTTGCTAACTTTTTATGAGCACACAATGAACTATGACAATTTCCAGTTGTCTAGAAAAGGACTGTGTGGGTATTTTGTAGTGTAATTGCTGTATACAACAATAGCATAATAGCCTTTTAAGTAGTCTAAAAACTCTTTAGATGTGTTCACTGTACTTTGTTTTTCCATAGCTGCCAGAACCTAATCAAAACACTAATTGCTACAGCTATATTAAAAAAGTTCTCCTAGCAAAGCAGACAGTTCAGAGCATGACAAAGTCACATCACTAGTTGACTTTTGTGCCAGAAAAACCTTTTTTAGGCACAGTTGTGCTTGTAGAGAAGTTCTATCAAATTACCTTGGGTTAGTCAAACAAGTGGTGCAAAAATTTGGTAGAAAACAAAAAACAAGAGCAAGAAAACAAACGAAAATTGTGAAACTGCCTGCAACTGTGGTACAAATAAGACTGCTCAAGACCTGGGTTTTAATCCAGGGGCCAAGAAGCCTAGAAAAATTCACATCTACACTCTTCAATCTGTCCTCCTCCTCCCAGAAAATGATGACATTATCCAATCTGAACAGTTTTTAGTACTTGCTTCCACTCACACCATTTACAAATATTGCCTGCTGGCTGCTACTTTCCATAATTAAGATGCAAACTGAACACTGAACAGTCTGGACAATTACTGGTCATTCCTTGAGCCATGCTTTGTTTGCTAGTATAGGTATATTTAGTGACTCTATCTCTAGTAGATGTACTCTGCCAGATAGCCTAGTCAATATAGGTCCAGGGATTAGCAGTCTATCCTGGAGACAACACTTGAGGAAAGCTATCTTATTGGTCCTTATATATGCTTAGTAAATATATTTATTTAAGCTTAAACGGTAATAAAATTTTTTTATCATAATTTCAAAATTTATAGCTAGTCTGCTCCTTTGTTGATAGTGTTTGTGTCTGTTACTCAAAGTATCACAGAGGTTGAAGACAGATCCATGCTTTCATTTTAGTGCCAGAGCAAGGATATTAGTTCAAAAAAAAATAAAGGAGGGGGAAAAAAAGAAAAGAAAAGAGAGGAACATTCATTTTAATTGAACTATTTCACATGGATTTGTGCTTGTGGTAATTCAGAAAACAGTTGCCTCTGATTAATATATATTATACAATTAGAAACATGAGCAAACTTTTTGGTATAGCCCATTAATCTAAATAGTTTCTTCTAAGCCAAGCCACATTTTATGCAGACATTTTAATTTAAGGATAATTTTTGGAGTACTGTTTACATTTAGCAAAATTTAGCTAAAAAATTGTGAATTTAGTAAGCATTTAAAATAGTTTTGGTGCTTGCTGTTTGATTGCAGTTGAGACATTGCAAACTTCTGTGTGTCATGAACATGTTTTGGTGAGGACATCTTCATTTTACTTCTGGATGTATGGCTGTCCTCGTGGCTAGGTACGATTTGGGATCTAAACCATGAAGATAGAAGGGTGACCATGAGGGTGGTGAGACACTGGCACAGGTTGCCCAGAGAGGTGGTGGAAGCCCCATCCCTGGAAATTTTGAAGGCCAGTCTGGATGGGGCTC
The DNA here is from genome assembly GCA_013401335.1 of Brachypteracias leptosomus. Lineage (NCBI taxonomy): Eukaryota > Metazoa > Chordata > Aves > Coraciiformes > Brachypteraciidae > Brachypteracias > Brachypteracias leptosomus. The sequence continues at coordinate 61,122 of VYZX01024885.1, forward strand.
TGAGCAACCTGATGTAGTGGAAGGTGTCCCTGCCCATGGCAGGGGGGTTGGAACTGGATGATCTTTAAGGTCTCTTCCAACCCTGACAATTCTATGATTCTAAGATATAATTCATGGCTCACAAAGCCCTTGAGACACTTAGCTGGTGTCTAGGTTCACATGCTGGGAACATGTCATGGTTTCCAATTCTTATAGCTACCGGACATCCACTACTGGGCTCTGTTGGAGGCAGGGTGTTGAGCTGAGTGGGGTTTGCTATGGCCAAACACAGCTATTCTTACGTTCTTCTGTCCTACAAACAGTATAATCACAGAAACATCGCTCTGCTTAAGCCAATAAATCTTCCCCTTCAGCAGGGATAATTAGTTTGTCTTTGGCACCACACTAACACAAATATATTACATCTTGTTCCAGAGCTGGATTGATCAGAGTTAACTCACTGCTCCTGCATCAGCCTGTGCTGCTCAGCAGATCTTTGTGTTCACTCAACCCCCTTTAACAAACAGGAGGGTTGTTGGTATCTAGGAGCTGTAATTTTCTATAGATTCCCTCCCCCCATTCCAACCACTAAATAATTCCCATGACTGTAACTCAGATTTTACCATTTTGCCATAAGATTTGGAGTATTAGAAATGGTCCTCATATTTTAGATGTAATGTTGTCAAAGTCTGTGATAGTAGATAAAGGAATACAAATACAAGAGGCTCTTTAATTGATGTACTTTTAATTGTACTTTTTTTTCAACTGTGGAGAGCCAAAAAAAAAGAAAATTTAGGGGCCTAAAAGATGAAATAAATTACCCCAATCATATTATATTGAATATCTCATTGTTTTAAGCTGGTTTATGTTTTTCAGACTTGTGAGACTGGGAATTATCTCAGTTCACTATCCAGTAAGCTATAACAGAATAGTTTTATCTTCTTCAGTCTGAGCACTGAAATAAGTGGCAGAATACACTCATTTATGTGTTCTACAAGAAGACTAAATGGTCTAAATTTGAAATAACTGGCACTCAATTTTACCTAAATTGATGAACTTCATGGAGGCAGATAGTAACAGATTTTAATATCCTCTATTTTGATTAACAATCTTCTAGTAATCAAGTATCTAATATAAAATCTCAACTCAGATTTAAAATGGAAATTTCACTTTCCACTAGTATTTCAACCTACTTGCTTTTATCAGCCTGTCTCAGTAAACAAGAAATAGAAAGAGAAATAGAAAACACACACTTCATTATTATTGGTGAAGAAATGCTAAGAATAATTTTTGGGATTGTTCATAATTTTGTTTGCATTTTGTGCTATAGTTCTGTTTTTTTTTTTCCCAACGCCTGGATGAAGATTTCAATGTGAAGTATTTTCATAACCTCTCATGAATATATATATGTATTTATTCTATTCAAAATTATCATATAATTTCTTTCCTTTCCTAGAAGTCTTGAAAAGTCCTCAGTGGTAGACCCTAATGTACCAAAAAGAGATATGAAGGCATAATTGTCTTGTAGGAAGCCTGAAGCACTTCCAGATGGACTGGATGATATAAGAGGTAGTTCCCATCTGAGTCTTACATGATCCTGTGAACGGCAGATGGAGCAATAAACAAATAGGAAAAGCTGTTTGAATTCATCAGTAACCTGGCTGCAAGACAGGGACTTCACACTGTTGTGGTTTTTGAATGTGGCAAGTAAAAGCAAAACAGCAAAAAAGAAACAATAGACTTCAGTTCACCTTACTTGTGAGTTAATAAGAATCTACTGAAGAATATTCAAATTTAATCCAAAGACAAATGAAACCAATAAGTGCTTTAGCATCCTGTTTTATTCAAGTTCACTAGTCCTACATGAGAATAAGATAAATACATTTAATATCTTCACTACATGACAGATATTTTTATTATTTATGTGCTATTGATTTATTTGTATTCTTTGGTTATCCCCTCTCAAGATAAAATTCATTGAAGTACCTGCTGCTTTTAATTATAAACCTACTGGTAATTATTATTTAGGTTTGTTGGGGTTTTTTCTCTCTCTTTAGGAATACCAGCATTGAAATCTTGCAGTTTGCACATGGAATTGAAAGTGGGTTCTTAGTTCCCTTGGGATGTCATCCAGCTTTTGACTGATCATGAGCAAACTTCTTGTCTGTTCCAAAGGCTCATTCCAACTTTACAAAGTCTACATCTCAGCCTATAAGAACTAAGTATAGTTATAGCTGTCATATTTTGACTGTAAAAACATACGAACTGAAAAATAAATATATACAAATTCTGCCTTTTGTTTGTCTGGGTTTGTTTTCTTACCAGCCCTTCTCTGAAGTAGAACTCATGCTTGAAATGTCAGTGCTATCATTATTTCCTACTTTCATGTATATGTGCAATCACAAGCTACAAGTTAATTCTTCTGGAATGCTTTATGAGAGATAGTCGTGAATTTCTTCACAGTCTTAGACAAAATACCCCAAACACTGCACCTTGGAGCTCCATAATCTTTTTAAAGTTTAAATTTAATTCCTTTTGCCAAACACAAACCAACTCTTTTCTTATTCACAGTCAAGTTAATCCAGTAAGTAATAAATATCTTCAGGCATATGATTTACAGCCTAAGTAAAGCTAGAGAACAATCAAACAGCATTTTATTGTTCAGTGCTGCCTTCTGTTAACAACAGAAGAGGAAGAAAATGATAGTTTTTATTAGATGAACATTCTATATTTTGAGATTACCTTTAATTTTGATGTTAGAGTGCCTTAGTCACTGAATCAGCTTCACCAAACATTTGGACAGTGTATTTATACTTTTTTTTCCAGGTAGATGTACTGAGAAATATTATTTTGAAAATGTGATTGATCACAGGGAAATACACAGAAAATTTGTGCATTGTCACCCTTCATGAATTTTCTGCTATTTATTTGCATTTCTCAATCAATTGCTTTTAGGGAAAAGAGAACTTTTAACCTTACATTGTCCATAGAAGAGGAGAAAATCTCAGCCCAAAATGTATTACTGTTAAAGTAGGTACAGCTGTACCACACCTCATTCAAACACAAAACCTGCCCATGTTGAGTGTTGAAGCTTTTTCAAAGGATGCACTTCATTCACAGGCTACCAAAGAGGTAGCAAAACCCGCAAGGAACCTGTTTGTGTGTACCTATATATTGTCCTGAAGAACTAGGTGATATTTAGCAAAAGCAATTTATGATTCTTCT